>OZ023316.1:14004744-14111618 GCA_964007375.1 Ophion obscuratus | reverse complement strand
ATAGTGAGAAGAGTGAGAGAGTAGTGAGAGAGTGAGAGAAGGAGTGAGAGAGAGTGAGAGAGAGTAGTGAGAGAGAGTGAGAGAGAGAGAGAGAGTGAGAGAGATGAGAGTGAGAGAGGAGTGAGAGAGAGTGAGAGAGAGTAGTGAGAGAGAGTGAGAGAGGTGAGAGAGAAGAGTGAGAGAGAGTAGTGAGAGAGAGTGAGAGAGAGTGAGAGAGAGTGAGAGAGAGTGAGAGAGAGTGAGAGAGAGTGAGAGAGAGTAGTGAGAGAGAGTGAGAGAGAGTGAGAGAGAGTGAGAGAGAGTGAGAGAGAGTGAGAGAGAGTGAGAGAGAGAGTGAGAGAGAGAGTGAGAGAGAGTAGTGAGAGAGAGTAGTGAGAGAGAGTGAGAGAGAGTGAGAGAGAGTGAGAGAGAGTGAGAGAGAGTGAGAGAGAGTGAGAGAGAGAGTGAGAGAGTGAGAGAGAGTGAGAGAGAGTGAGAGAGAGTGAGAGAGAGTGAGAGAGAGTGAGAGAGAGTGAGAGAGAGTGAGAGAGAGTAGTGAGAGAGAGTGAGAGAGAGTGAGAGAGAGTGAGAGAGAGTGAGAGAGAGTGAGAGAGAGTGAGAGAGAGTGAGAGAGAGAGTGAGAGAGAGTGTGAGAGAGAGTGAGAGAGAGTGAGAGAGAGTGAGAGAGAGTGAGAGAGAGTGAGAGAGAGTGAGAGAGAGTGAGAGAGAGTGAGAGAGAGTGAGAGAGAGAGTGAGAGAGAGTGAGAGAGAGTAGTGAGAGAGAGTGAGAGAGAGTGAGAGAGAGTAGTGAGAGAGAGTGAGAGAGAGAGTGAGAGAGAGTGAGAGAGAGTGAGAGAGAGTGAGAGAGAGTGAGAGAGAGTGAGAGAGAGTGAGAGAGAGTAGTGAGAGAGAGTGAGAGAGAGTGAGAGAGAGTGAGAGAGAGTGAGAGAGAGTGTGAGAGAGAGTGAGAGAGAGTGAGTGAGAGAGAGTGAGAGAGAGTGAGAGAGAGTGAGAGAGAGAGTGAGAGAGAGTGAGAGAGAGTGAGAGAGAGTGAGAGAGGAGTGAGAGAGAGTATGAGAGAGAGTGAGAGAGAGTGAGAGAGAGTGAGAGAGAGTGAGAGAGTGAGAGAGAGTGAGAGAGAGTGAGAGAGAGTGAGAGAGAGTGAGAGAGAGTGAGAGAGAGTGAGAGAGAGAGTGAGAGAGAGTAGTGAGAGAGGAGTGAGAGAGAGTGAGAGAGAGTAGTGAGAGAGTGAGAGAGTGAGAGAGAGTGAGAGAGAGTGAGAGAGAGTGAGAGAGAGTGAGAGAGAGTGAGAGAGAGTGAGAGAGAGTAGTGAGAGAGAGTGAGAGAGAGTGAGAGAGAGTGAGAGAGAGTGAGAGAGAGTGAGAGAGAGTGAGAGAGTAGTGAGAGAGAGTGAGAGAGAGTGAGAGAGAGTGAGAGAGAGTGAGAGAGAGTGAGGAGAGTGAGAGAGAGTGTGAGGAGAGAGTGAGAGAGAGTGAGAGAGAGTGAGAGAGAGTGAGAGAGAGTGAGAGAGAGTGAGAGAGGAGTGAGAGAGAGTGAGAGAGAGTGGGAGAGTGAGAGAGAGTGAGAGAGAGTAGTGAGAGAGAGTGAGAGAGAGTGAGAGAGAGTGAGAGAGAGTGAGAGAGAGTGAGAGAGAGTGAGAGAGAGTGAGAGAGAGTAGTGAGAGAGAGTGAGAGAGAGTGAGAGAGAGTGAGAGAGAGTGAGAGAGAGTGAGAGAGAGTAGTGAGAGAGAGTGAGAGAGAGTGAGAGAGAGTGAGAGAGAGTGAGAGAGAGTGAGAGAGAGTAGTGAGAGAGAGTGAGAGAGAGTGAGAGAGAGTGAGAGAGAGTGAGAGAGAGTGAGAGAGAGTAGTGAGAGAGAGTGAGAGAGAGTGAGAGAGAGAGAGTGAGAGAGAGTAGTGAGAGAGAGTGAGAGAGAGTGAGAGAGAGTGAGAGAGAGTGAGAGAGAGTGAGAGAAGAGTGAGAGAGAGTGAGAGAGAGTGAGAGAGAGTGAGAGAGAGTGAGAGAGAGTGAGAGAGAGTAGTGAGAGAGAGTGAGAGAGAGTGAGAGAGAGTGAGAGAGAGTGAGAGAGAGTGAGAGAGAGTGAGAGAGAGTGAGAGAGAGTGAGAGAGAGTGAGAGAGAGTGAGAGAGAGAGAGAGCGGAAGCGTCTGCTATGGCATCTAAGTATGCGTTCCCCATGGCTCACGTCATGGTTGGCTCTAATTAATCGTCCAAATTCCGCCCACCTCGATTTTGATAACAATTGGATCGAATTATATCCCTAATATATGCGTGCGTATAGCCTTCGCTAGAAGTATCAGACCCTCGATGTTTCTGCCTGGTAAAGAATAGGTAAAGGTGAAACTAATTACTGCAGTAATTGCGAAAAGTGAGGACTTACAGAAGTTCATCAATTTCAGGCGTATTTTTTTAAGGATATCTTTCTTAACTTCTCACTACGAAAATATTGGGAAATAATAACTGGATTGTGACGGGGAGGCCTGGTATCATAGGGCATATCTTGCTTCGCGACAGCACCGTGACGCCAAATAATAATAGTTAATATGAGAAAAGCCCAGACTCTGTCTGTTTGTTTGTCGGTAACGCTTAGGGGGAGGCCCGCCCCAGTAGCGCAGGCTGCCCTAAGAGCCCTAGAAGGGTTCGCTTAGCGACCCCCGAACAACCTCGTTTTTTTAAAAGAATTATACTCTGGAGATCGCGCAATGCAGTCTTATATATACGTATCGCAGTTGAGAAGTTGCTACGCAATGCTTCTATCAAAACTCAAAATCTTCACGCGGCTCCTCAAGGCTTCTCGCATCAGTGTTTTTTTTGTCAACAAAACTTGACCCAGTCGTCTGCCCAAATTGTTTATACAACATATGTGAAGCTGCTCTGTATATGCATTATTGTCACATGCCAGTAGCGATTCGTTGTTGGTGCTCTGAACTCAACCGAGTATTACCGTTGAATCATCGCTCTGTAGCATAATTCTCCTACTCGACATCGCAAAATTGCTCATCCACATTTATAATAGGGAGTTCTAGTAAGAGTTTTAAATACTTTTATTTTACACAGTTCAAATGAAATTTCAAAAGAACATTATCACGTACTATGTATTTTTCAAGCTATATTTTTCAAGCTATAGTACTATCATTTTTCGTACTATGTGATTTATCATGACGCTCGTTCTTTTACAAAGAACCGGCATCCACAGCGATCCACCGTATGCGATGCTTTTACATGCTTCTAAATAATCCGTTCTACCAAGGATAAGGTTTCATGTCACAGAGAAATAGAAAGCTTACCGGAAATCCAATCGCCATTCAATAACAATCACCAACATTAGATATCGGTATCTACTGTCAAAGATCGTTTACACGAACACTTTGGGGTAAATTTCCCCCTTAAAGAATAGGACCTCCGACGTCGGAACAGGGCAGCGAGGTTTCAGGGGGCTCAAAATCCCGCAGACTATACTATGTAAGACTGCAAGAATAAATTTTGCGGACCGGCGAATCCAAGTTGAAGGTTTTTAATCAAAATCACGTATGAAGAACGTATTCAAAACAATGTATTCTTATCCTTATCCTCAGAACGTTCAAAAAAATTGCATCCGGATTGAGTGACACCTACAGTTAAAAATAGTAGAGGGTCAATAAAAATATGAAGATGTATTAGTTTTTTGAGTGTGGGAGATTTCTATAGAATCGAGGAAATACTTAACTAAAAAACTACAACACGATACTGAGCAGGCAATCTTTTCCGGCTGACAAACGCTTATTTGGTCGTGGGGTTATCCTGTCTAGAAATTTTAGATGGGAAAAAGTACTGCCCCTTATCCGCATTCCCTCCCCCGATGTTCTTCACCTCGACGGGGTGGTGAGGCTGAAGGTAGGGTCCGGCGGTACCTCGGACTGGCTCTTTTACCCGTTGGGAGGGGGGGGGGAGCTAAGAAAGACCCTCAAGCCAAGGTGTTAGCTACCGTGCCAAAGGCTGCGTCGCGTACTGGTGCCTCCCGGGTACTGGGCGACCTCCGGGGGTAATTACCCAAGCCCGGCAATCACGGCTCTGATAGGGTGAGACCGCATCACTATGGTACTCATGGGATTCAAATGGACTAAAAACAAAACCAAAAGAAGGAGATGAAGGAGGTCCATCAGGACACAGCTTCCCTAGGAAGCGAGCAACCAGAAGGATCGGAGCAGCCGGGGGCTAGGCAAGCACATGACCAGTTAAAGACCCGCTTCAGATACAGTGGCGTGGCGAGACGCCGCTACAAAAAACAACTCCAGGGGGAAAGGGAAGACCGGAAGGTACCCATCTCTGTACGAGCTGCTGGGCGGGAGGGGGGGCAGGAAGGCAGGGGCGACCAAACGCGAGAAGCCGGAGCACGATACTCCCAGCCCCTCCGACAATCGTCAGAGCAAAACGACCAAGACCCAAGCTCAAGGTTCGTATGCCCAGGCGACGAAGGGCCTGGTGAAGCTGGCAATGATTGCCGAGGGCTTCCCAGAAAGGAAACTAACCTCGGGGGACCCGCAAAAAAAGTACCCAGTCTGCCGATCATCTAGATCAATTTTCACCAATGCAAAGCGGCCTCGGCCATATTGACCCGGGATATGGCAATAAAGCGGACAGGGATAGCGCTGGTGCAGGAGCCATGGACACTTGCTGGTGCATGGAGCTATAAGGCATTTGCGAGGATGCGGGGGGATTTGCAATGCCCCATCAAGCGAAAGCCCGAGGACGTGCATTGCCACCAAGGGACTAGATGCAACTTTCCTACCCCAAGTGAGTACCTATGACATTATAGTAAACTTGCTAAAAACGAACCTTGCGGACGGGAGGCCGATGGAGGTATTGACAGGCTCAGCATGTATGCCCTATTACTCCGACGACCTCCCCCCCGAAAAAGTTAGGAAACTGGTAGCCTATGCGGAGGAAAGGGGACTGGAGCTCCTGAATGGCTGCGACGCTAACTCCTACCATTATGGATGGGAGACCTCAAACGTCAACCGGAGAGGCATACACGACTTCCTCAAGGGTGCCGGGCTACACATACTGAACGGGGATGTGAATCCACGTTCAGAAACGCAGGGGGTCAGGAGGTTATAGACATAACCTTCTGCATGGAGAGACTAGAGGGACTGGTGAAAAACTGGAGGGGTTCGGAAGAACTTTCGGGCTCAGATTACAGGCAGATATATCTGTCTCTCCAAAATGTGCAGGCTGCCGAATGGCGCCGCAATCCCAGGAATACAGGTTGGGAGGGTTACCGAGCCGCTCTGGCGGCCTGGGTACGTAGAATGCCCACCAGATTCCACAACAAAGAAGAGTTAGAGGCAGCAGCAACTCAACTCAAGAACGCTTTTGTAGACGCATACGAGGCTAATTGCCCCTTAAGGCTTAGATGAGACCAGGCCGGAGCCCCATGGTGGAACAAGGCTCTGGCGAAGCTCAGGATAAAGGCAAGAAAAGCCTTCAACAACGCAAAAAGAACTGGAAAGCCTGATCTCTGGGAGGGCTTATAGAGCTCTCCAGCTCACGTATAGCAGGGGAATAGTCTCAGCGAAGAGGAAAAGCTGGCGAGAGTTCTGTGCGAGCGTGGAAGGTGCCCTGGAGGAATCCAGACTCGGTCGAATTCTCAGTCAGGACTGTAGGCCGATAGTAGGCTGCCTCAAAAGACCAAGCGGGTCGTACACGGAAGGCATGGAGGAGTCTTTGCGACTCTCTATGGAGACACACTTCCCTGGCTTTCAAGTCCATAGTGAGCGCGAAATGGGCTCGCCGGGAGCAGGAGGGAGAGGCGAGTATGCACCTCGTGAATGGTCTCTGGCGGCGCAGGTCGGGCATCCCAAGAAAGCGGACCTGGCTGTTAAGTCCTTCCAGCCATTCAAATCGCCGGGACCAGATGGCATCTTTCCGACCTTCTTCAGGAAGGACTGGAATAAATCCCAGGATCCCTAACAACAATTCTTACGGCTAGCATAGCTTACAGGCAAGTGCCGGACGCCTGAAGGGGGAAGAGCGTTTTCATCCGCACCAGAAACGGGCACGTCCGGGCAAAAGACTTTAGACCTATTAGCCTCACATCCTTTGTGTTAAAAACACTGGAACGTTTGGTAGGAAGGTTTCCGAAGAGCGGACCGCTGAGCGTATATCCGCTGGACTGGGAGTCGTCTTCCAATCATTAAGTCTCCTCACGGGTGAGCCAACAACGGTATTCCAAGCCGAGATCCTGGCTATCCACGAGTATATGAGGCCGTGCCTGTCTGGGGGAGCCAACGGTAAACGTACCCTGGTATACTCCGACAGCAAAGCATATATCTAAGCGATCCAAAAGGGAACAGAAGTGAACTTGAACCACCAGGTAGTCGGCGTTCCCTTTGCAACTGGGAAACGTATCATGCAAAGCGACGTAGCACAGAAAGACCTACGCCTCCGGAAAACGGGAAGCGGGTGTAGACTGGCTAAGCTCTTTATGAAGAAACCACTGCCTGGCAGAGGTAAGGAGCTCCTGACAGTACGGCAGGAGGCGCTTGAGGCTGGGCATTGGTCTTTTCACAGGACACATTGCCCTTGGATCTCATCTGTCCAACCTCGGGCTAACCGATCAAAGAGTATGCCGGCTACGCGAGGAGGAGGTGGAGCGCCGTGCCCACATTCTGTGTCGCTGCCCCGCATTAGCAATCGGCAGATACAAACTCTGGGGGAGCATGTTTCCGAAACCCAAAGATTTGAAAGAACAGCGGGTGACGAGCATGTGTAGCCTGGCCAAAAAGAACGGGCATAGAGAGCGGCTCGCTTAGCCCCCTTCCCCATTGAAAAATTACAAAAGGCCCAGCACTCGGCCGGTACAGTACCATCTATACTCGACGCCTGGCCAACGATCATTACCAGTACTGGACAAGGGTTGGAGAAAATCCGAAACCGTACATGGGTCCTACAGTTGGCAAACAACGTCAGCCTAGCGATGGTACTGACCTGGACCAGCATTAGCCCAGTGTCGGTGCCAAGGCTGGCGTACCAAAGGTTCGGTGTAGTTTAAGGCCAATATTGGCTCAAGGTTGGTTGTCGGTGATGCGCCAATGTTCAATTTAACCATGGGTTACTCATCGGTCAACAAAACCGGCCGAACTTTGGCCGTATGGTTGGGTACCATCGTTTGAGCCCCGATTGCCATCCCGAGCGTTGGTTTTATTGTCAGCGTCGGCAATTTTTTCACGGGTCGACAGAGCGAGATTGCACAATGGAACCTTTGGATCTAGGTGCACACTTAGGGCCCCAGTGGCCCTGCCCGCTATTATTATTACTAGTACTATTATCTGCCTTCCCTAGATAATATCAGGTGAGGCCTTCTAGTGCGGATCAATTACGCCGTGTAACAGATCTCAGGCCAGGCCCCGACCCGCTGTTGCCTTTTTCAGGAACTGATTAGGAACTGGACAGGGAAATGATCAAGTACTGAAACGACTTTTGATCTACCCGAGTAAAATATATAGTATTAGGTGTTACTGATACTTATTATCCCTCCGCACTCGAGAGGTGATTCTCGCTCACCACTTACTATCGGAGTAAAAAAGGCTTCGAGTACAAAGGGTTATTTCACAAGACTCATAAAATCATACGCATAAGTGCACGCTGTAAGGATAGCACTTCTGTACGTGGTACAACAACAGGTATAACTTTTATCCACGTGCAATGGTACGTTGCAAGGAGACTATAGGGAAGGGGTACAATATCCGTATTCTGGCGTGTCCGTAAAAGTGTCCTAAAACAAGGTTTCGCATAAGTGGCGTTGCAGAAGCTAGTGATCATGTGATATATATACAAATAAGTTTTGCTCATGCGTTGTTATCAGATTACTGTGTTGTCATTGGCTGTCGCATAAGCTGACAATTCTAACTTTCTTAACCTTAATTCATTTGATAAATAAATGTATAGTTGCGCTAGTGCCTTAAGATATTTCTACATTTAAGTCGTAGTGCAATTACCCGCCTAATTACAAAAACCACCTAAAAAACACTGCGTCAAGTGTAGTGCTTCACACGAATCCGGAAAATGCCCTCGAATTGACTCATCAGACAAACAGCTCCTCCGCTGTAAAAATTGCAATAACCCAGGTCACCCAGTGAACTATAAGTGATGCCTATACTAAAAGTTCATATACAAACGCTCAAAAAGTGAGAAAGATTAGACAACGACAACTCATCGAAAGAATTGAAGCGATTCACACGAAAGTCACACCGGATATATCCTATGCATAAGTTATGGCAACACCCGCAGCGACAGTAACAACACAGAAATTCGCTACGCAGTAGCGACCATCACCTGCAGCATTACAAGACACACCACTACCTTGACCCGTCATCTTACATTTTATATCTAGTTAAATAATATCAAGACTCAAAGATACTGATAACAACAGCCCAAAGCGTACAATTTAACTAATACGAAGATGTGTTTGTTAAGTTTTATTTTACGCACAATATCCAAAAACTGTATGGCACCACACGAGGTTTCGATTTTCGTCTCGTAGTTTTTTTTAACTGACATTATTTTTCTTATTGAAATTATTCGTTATGCCTTTTATCGGTAAATACCTCTTTGTCCGATACCCTTTTACAGTCGCCGTCGCAAACAAACAATGTTAGTGCGCGATAGTTATTTCTTTTGACAAGCGCCATAACAGTCAGTTTCACCCTGTGCACTGGCTGTATTATTATATTTTTGGTACACTAACGACACAAACGAAACGGACGAATTTTCGGAGGTTTCTTATACCGTCTCTTCATACGAAGATTGGACTCCTTTCCTATAGTCTCATTGGCAAGGATACTATAGGAAAGGAGTACCACGTTGCTTGCGCGAAGCACTTCGCTTGAAGCTACCTAGCGGATGGTTGGCGAAATGTATTCAGGTAATGTCTTTCTGGCCGGAACATTGATACTTCCTGTCAAGGCGACGAGGCGTTCAAAAACCACAACTGACCGGCTTTACTCTTTTGCCTCATTGAATAATTTAATTATTTATTATGCTCAAATAATTAGTTATTGTAATCCCAGTATTTATTATAAGCATTCTTACCTCGACCGATTATCATTGAGCAATGAATGCTTTTCATGGTAAATAGGATTACAACAGATATATTAGTTCTATCCTCTTAATTATAAATATCTTTGATGGGGTAGAAAGCAAAGCAGCTTAAGACAGGCTCCACTTTTCAAGGCATATCATTGTTCTGGCCGGGTAAACACTCCGTGAAGATGTACTTGCCCGCAATGTATCCCGGCCAGAAGATTACAATTTCCATACATAGAGAGTAAGCCGTAAAAAAGATTTAGCGATCTTCCCGGTTTGTTCCATGAGAGGGCCCGGTCAGTAAATCAGATAAGGCAAGCCTGGTTAGGGCCCTACACAAAATACTGAATGCCCTGTCACATTTCTGCATGGGATCGCTTGGCAAGGTGATAACCACAAACACACTTTTCGATGGTGTTCGAATTATCTTCATTGTCATGATAAAAGCGGAGAGCTCAACATGACGGTATGGCTCTCTTGATCTCCGAATCTTGATCCTTTTGAACTTCTGTGACTTGAATTCGATTGCCAAGTCAGAAGAATCTGTCCCACCTCCCAGGAACATCTTAAGAGATCCTCCAAAAAGCGTAGAGTCAAATACCATATTCCGTTTTTAAAAACTCGTAGAAAGGATGACGTAACTGATATAAAGAGGTTATAGGATGGAACGAAAATTTAAGTTTTGAGATCGGAATTTTTTCTTATTCGAAGGATCTTCCATTTTCTTAGCTCTGGTCCCAATTCATCTCACGTGTAGGTATGGTCTAAAAAGATGGCTATACTTCCGAATAATTGTTACTTTTGGCTCAGGAGTATCTGCAAAAAGCATGTGGCTCTTGAAAAACGCAAACGTTCGCTGACTGCAAAGTGCAGCTTTCGCACTCACCATACACATAGTTAAAAGCGCTGACTCAAGTTAATCCATTTGTCTTGACAACAGGAAATGTACTTTTTCAAAACAATGAATATTCATCGAACAGCTGACGCCGAGCTTGTTCATATAGTTCTATAATGCACCCACCACCAATTATTGAGTGGTTTAAATGCTTTACTCCAAAACGCGTAAGGGAACCTCAACCGCGTATGTTCTCCCCCACTCTTCGCTCTCTCGATATTAATCATAAGTTCCTATTGGTCTTTTCTACTAAATATACGTATCATTAACATTCAGAAGTGAAATTTGAACTGCGTGCGTGAGAAAAAACTAAGTGTAAGACTCGGAGTGCGCGACGAATGGTCGACGCGGAGGATTTCGAAAAATTTGTGCGTCGGCCGATATGCCGTTAAATCATTCGACCGGGGTCGGAAGGAGTCCATGAAATCGGGCAAGTAGGGAGACACGACCCGGCTTCCAAGATGGCGGACGAGGGACGCCGGTAGGCCGCATGGTGTCGGGAGGACGCGAGACGGCAGCGCATGTGTCGGAAGCGTCGGCGCCATATTTGTCCACGGGCGATGCGGGACAAGCGCCTAATGTGTCGCTATGCTGCGCGAGCAATCGTCGGTCATAGAAGGCCACCTGAGCCCGCGATTGGCTGACGACCACCGCACCGCGCCGGCGGCTGACACGGAAGAAGTAGGTCCGGAGGGCCTCGTAAGAGCGTCGTCCAGAAGTCAAACAGCGACGCGGAATGACCCGGAGCCGCCACTGATGTCCACCAAACCGATGTATCAAGTCATCCCGGACTTTTCGAGGGACATTGAGCTCTACAACGGCGAACCGGATGGCCTCAGGGCTGAGGAATGGCTGGATAACTTACAAGGGCTCGGTCGACTCCATCAGTGGCCAGAGAACTACTTACTGGCAGCCGCGAGGATGCACCTGTGTCAAGGCGCAAAAGACTGGTTTCGAGCAAGGGTGAGTGAGATAAGAACATGGTTAGAATTTTGTGAGTCCTTCGAGGCGACATTTGTGGTTCGCGATGACATTTCCACCCGGTGGGCAAGGATTAAGGCGCGACGGCAAGAAAAGGAGGAATCGGTGACCCGGTATTTCCACGCGAAGGCAAGACTCTGTGCACCCTTCGGGCTAAGTTTTCGCGAGGAACGTAGTAAAATTCCGTCAGGGTTAGCGTCACGCGAATTATTCAACTTGCTTATGCCGTCGTCGCAGTATACGTTCGACTCGCTCTTGCACGATCTCATTCATTATGAGAAGCCGCTGATGAGCCAGAGGCAAGAGTGCTGGGGGTGAAGATCGTGGGAGACTACGAAGGGGAGGGATAGAGCCAGGGAATTAGGTCGACAGCGCGGCGGCAAGCCGTTGCATGAGGGTCAACCCAGGGCGCCGCTACCAGAGCGGGTGTACTACAACTGTTGGAAGCCAGGACATTTCTCTCGAGAGTGCCCGAAAGAGCGATGCGGACCTACCTGTTATCGGTGCCACCAGAAAGGGCCTGTGCCCGGGAGCCCCGAAACCAGAGTACCGCGCGGTTCAGTCGATCGGCAAACTGTGCCGGCAGGGAAGTGCCGGTATTGATAAACACGGGCAGCGCCGAGCGCACCGTTAAGGCGTCGAGGGTCGTGATGCAACAACTTCCAGTCTCGAACGTGGCGACGACTCTCAAGCCGTTCGGGCCGCCGGAGTGTGTGGTGCGCAGTTTGGGGACGACGCAGGTAGACCTCACCGTCGATGGAGTAGGGGTGAAAGGCGTAACACTGCTTGTAGTCCCGAATGACGGGCAGGCCGTCGATATGCTTCTAGGTCGCACATTGACGGCGGCTCCAGGGGTCGCCTTTCATAAGACAGGCGAACACGTGACGTTTTACCTACGCCGGTGCTACCGGTGGAATGCGCCGAGCCGTCGACGTCGTTCGCTGTCGCCCATGATGTGATCCTGCCACCGAACTCGATCTCGCTAGTGGACCTGGTTGGACCCGAAGCAAGCCATCTCGTGCCGTTCGCCAATTGAGACGCGAGGGGGGGGGGGGGCAATGGGGACGCGAGAGCACCTTCTCACGCGAGGACAAGTGGCAGAGCGCGGGGCGATCTTGGAAGTCCAGGCCACGGATGAGACGTCAACAAGGGAATAATTATCGGAAGCGGACCTCGACATTGGGGCTGAGCACCCGCAAGTAGTGCATCGCGAGCTCGCGGCCCTGCTTAACGAGGTCCGGGACTGTGTTTCGACCGGACTGCATGACTTGGGGTGCGCGAAGTACGTCTCCATGTAGATTAAGATCAAGCCGGGGGCTCAGCCGGTTCAGTCGAAACCGTATCGCACAACAGAGAAGGAGAGACGTGAAATTCGAGAGATCGTCAAGGGCTGGAAGGAAGAGGGCATTGTCGTCGACACGAAATCGGACTACGCGAGCCCGGTCCTGTTGGTGTGGAAGAAGTTGGGGGAAGCGCGGTTGAGTATCGACTTCAGCAAGTTAAACGCCATCACTGAACGCGTCCACTTCCCGCTACCGCATATCGACGATCACCTTATCCGAAGCCATGACAGTCGGGTTTTTACTGTTCTAGATTTGGCACATGGATATTTGCAAATTCCGCTGACCAAGGAAACACGCGAGAAGACGGCGATCATCACCTCGGAGGAAACGGTGGAATCCACTCGCATGATTTTCGGATTGATCAACGGGCCAGCCTACTTCGGAAAGGCGATGCGAAGAGCCTTGGGACCGCTGAGGGACGATGTCACCATGTTTTACCTGGATGACATCTTGATTCCCGGACAAACGTGGGAGAACACGGGACCGAAGCTCAGGCTCGTATTGGAGGCGTTGAGGAAAGCCGGTCTGACGGTGCGGTTGTCCAAATGCCGGTTCCTAGCGCGGCAGGTAGCCTATTTCGGCCACGAGATCTCCGGGCAGGAGATCGAGCCGGGCCGCGCCAAGGTAGCGGCGATCGGGGATGCCAGCGCCGAAGAACGTGCACGAGATCCGGCGTTTCTTGGAGCTCACCAGTTATTTCCGAAAGTTCGTTCTGCGGTTCGCTCAGATCGCGGAGCTACTGTCCCCAGTATCGGGCGTTCGACACTCTCAAGGAGAAGCTGATCCTCAACCACTACTACTTCCCGGTATTGGGAGTCTACGTGAAACGAGACGCGCAGGGATGCTTGACGTGTATCATCGGGAAGTCGAAGCCGGGGCGCCAGGCGAGAGAGCTGCACCCGATCCCAGCCGGGGACCGTCCGTTCGCCACCATACACGTTGACCACCTCGGGCCATTCGTGACTAGTCGGAGGGGCCACAAATATGGCGTTCGAATTGGTCTACAGCTACGTGCTACGACGAGGAGAAGGTGAAGCACGAAGGTTAACAAGCAAGGTGAACGAGAGGTGCGTGCATCCCCGGGCCCTGTAGGACGAAGCGCGGCAGAGACTAGAGGAGGCAAAGCGCCGAATGAAACAGCGATACGACGCGGGGAGACAACTTAACCCGGACTTCCAGCAAGGGGACATCGTGTACATGCGAATTACCCCCAAGGGCGGGGTGAGTCAAGCAAGCTGTACCCTAAATTCAGGGGACCGTTGCCCATCGTCGAGCAGCTGCCAGGCGACACGTTCTGGGTACTTAAGGCGAACTTAAGGAACGAGAGAACGGCGAGGAGCTACGTCACGACAGCCCACGTGAGCCAGTTCAAGGCGTGGCGACCGGGTGATGGAGACGACGAGGAGGATCTCGGGATGGACGACTCGCAGGAGTCGGAGTCCGAGCGAGCAGCAGGCCAACGTGCCAAGTGGGGAAACGCCCGAAAAACCGCCATCAGACGTCGAGGCGGACGGGGACAGGCGTCCGAGGAGGCGGGTACGCAAGCCTCTGCGCTTTAAGGACTTTGTAATGTAAGCTGTCGTACTCACTGTGATTGATTAGGCTGTTAAAAAAAACCTGTGATTTGTTAGTCTAAGAGTTAAAACTTTGGACGGATGTACCTGTAAAAAAAAGAGAGCATATATTGGGGTCTAGAACACTCGGTGGGCCGATACACCTCCGGTGAGCTCGAGGACGAGCTCATGCAGGATGGCCGAGTGTCAAAGATACAAACAAAAAAATAACGGTCGGTAACGCGCGCCTATCGATTGCGCCGCTGATCCAGAGTGCGCACAGCGCGCGCCCGTGAAGCGAGCGAGCGGACGTGGGCCGAAAGGGACTTCCTTCTTCCGTGGACCGCGATCGATATATCATGCGTGCTAGTAGAGCGACCTGTGTGGGAAAAGTGGAGAAAAGACTGTGTGGACTGAGTGGAAGGACTGTGTGGGAGTGAGGGTGAAAAGGACTGTCTGCAACCCATATAACGGGGTCGGTGGGGGCTGTGAGCGATTCTAAGAGCCACGTGGCTCTACGAATTCCAGCCGTGAATCGCGGAGTGCCGTAGCATTAATTTGGAGCCGTACTCCATAACGCGTAAGGGAACCACAACCGTGTGTGCCCCTCACCCCTTCGCTCTCTCGATATTAATCATAAGTTGTTTTCTATTGAATATATATATATATATATATATATATATATATATATATATATCATTAACCGTTGAGACCGTCAAATTATTAATCATTTTGTAAAGATAATTTTTTGATACCCCATACTTCTTTCTATTGTACAGTTGCTTGGGGGATAGAGTATATAATCTAATATATAACGGGGATGCCCAATAATGTTGACCACGGCTGTAAACACACACACGCGTGGGCGCGCGCACGTAGATATGTTGCAGCGCATTGATCGTGTCGCACCGCATACCTAAAATTTCTTTCAATCTCGATTTTAACATAAAATCGACTGATATCTACTGATGATCGACTGATGATTTACCAAAATTAAGGTTTTTTTGCACTTGCCTCAAATACTCGTGTCTAAATATTTCCGTGTAAGCTACTTTGCCGATCGATCCTTTCGTTCGAAAAAGGTTTTTGGTTTAATGTCAGGAGCAATTTTGAATAAGCGACGAATTTTAGAATATATAAAGGAAGTATTGAAAAAAAAGAATATGTATTGGTTCGTTCCATCCATACAGGGTCTTTCCCTTTTTGCGAGCCCCAATCCGCCTCAACTTCGTTCTTACTTCTCATTCCACATTCCCACCGGCTCTAACACCCATTCCATAACTCCCCTGGAGCCGACTTCCCCCTCTGTATCCTATTCACCATGACATATCTGCCATGAGCATAGGGAAACTGCGGAAAACCTATACCGATACAGTCGGTCTCAAGTTCGCTTCTCAGTTATGGAAATAGTCGCATTTCGCCGGAAAATGTCGCAGAAAAACATTTCACGCCGAAAGTACGCGACTAGGATTCGAACCCGCGACCTACCGATCCACCGGCCAGCCCGCTAACCACAAGACCAACGCAACGGGTTTATAAAAAGGAACTATATCTATACCGAAACAACATATCTTTGGATGTCGCGAATTACATGCAATCGAGGTTCTACTGTATTCCAATCATATGTTCGTTCCATTTAGGAGGACATTCTTGTAAAATTTTGATTTGTCAACTCTGCAAATTCACAACATTTTTGTGATTTGTGTTGAAACCGATATCGCTAGATGGTTAGAAAGAGCATCTCAAGTGCTTTCTAACGACACCTCGATCGTTCCCGTAGTCTCACGCGTTCGCGAGATAGATTGCCTGCAACATATGCGTACTGTTATATTTGTATCTCTCTCTCTCTTACGCGCCCATCACAACAAAAGATTGCGTCACCTTTCGTAATTTACCCCGTTCATTGCCTCGTAGATTTTTACCTGGCTACCAAACTGAACTAATAGACGTTTTCACGTAAAAAATACCACCTCATATAATTTTTAATTCCGCAAGAAATTATTACTCGCATAAAGGTGATTGAATCACCATTTTCTGCTTATAGAGAAAACTTAATTTTCGGGACATTTTTTCTCTTCGTGTTTCGTAGATGTGGTGAGAGAGGACGTTTTTGTGTAAGGCCTTATACCTTGTCCTAATAGTGACCTTGATTCGAAAATCGCCGGTTCAAAGACATTTTTATGATTTATGTAATTCTTGATCACAAAAGTACTTTAGTGATTGTCTAGTTAATTATTTTATATCCTAAAAATAATTAAGAAACTTGACTAGCGCACATAAGAAAAATCCAAAAATGATTCCAAAATTCTGTACTTGAGTGCTGACTTTTGGGTGCTAAATGGGTCGCATAGGTGCTGAATGGACGAAGCAATGTTCCTGACAATGTTCCTCCATATATAACATACTTGTGATGGAATGGATATTTTTCCATAATAAAATATTCATTATTATTTTACCACTATTAAAACAGTGTTTCTGAAAGTTTTCTGCTGCACAAAAACTTCTCAACATTTTCTAATTAAGTATGATTTTCGCATTACCTTCTGACACCTATCACGATAACATGACATTTGAATCTGGAAAACGGTTGGTGGAAAACGTTTGCAAAGCCAGGAGAAAATGAAACAATGCAACGACTTTGGATCGTAGAGAAGTAATGGAAAATGCTTTTATAAGACTGTATAATGAAAATAGAAGTAGAGAGAGAAAGAGAGACAGCGCCATGTTAGCAACTACTTGGAAAAAGCAAGGGCAAAGCCAAGCGTTTTCGTCTTTGTATCGCGCTTGGAGTTGTACGGAGCGATGTTTTTCCAACTTTTTTCGAGGACACTTCCAAGACTGCCATGAACGGGTCCGTAGAAAATCGGTGTCTCGTACAATATAATGAGAACAGAGTGGAGTGCACCTTTATGTCGCTCCGAACTGCCATGGCAAATGCTATTTCATATACGTGGAGGCAAGTGTCGAAAGAAATGAAAGAATCACGATGGTCAAGACGCACATCAAAGTCAAAAGATATGACGGAAAAAATCCTTATAATCACAACAGTCCTCGTATCTTTTGATATAAATATAACAACAAATATAAAGATTATTTTCGTTTTATTTTCTCTTTCTGTTTAAAATCTAAACAACCTCAAAATCTACATGACTACAGTAGTCGATGACAACTGTCCAAAATATGACACATTCTGGCTGAAATAGCGGTATAATTTCATGCTTATGATCTATTAGTAACGAGTAACTTTCAGTTTATGGGATGGTTTATAGATTATGGGAAACTAAACGACTTCACGAGTGGACATTGGGGGTATCTGCGAATGGATGTAAAATACGATTACTATAAGACAGCATTTCCTAACCTTTTTTAACGCCGGACCCTCTAGGCCTC
Source organism: Ophion obscuratus (assembly GCA_964007375.1). Lineage (NCBI taxonomy): Eukaryota > Metazoa > Arthropoda > Insecta > Hymenoptera > Ichneumonidae > Ophion > Ophion obscuratus. The sequence continues at coordinate 14,094,398 of OZ023316.1, read as the reverse complement.
GTTTGTCAATTTTGAATCTCGATTCATGTTGTCCGCGGACCCCTTGGGACATGCTCGCGGACTCCCAGGGGTCTGCGACCCCAGGTTGGTCAACCCTGTTATAATAGAGTAGACTGAGTACGGTTGTAAAAGTTTTCCATTGATCGCCCATAACGTTCCAATTATGGTATAAGACGTGCAAATAAAATGCTTTATATAAAAGACTGGGCATCTGCCTTCAAATCGAAATCCCAATTAGGTGCCTATCTCTTAAGGGGAGAAAAACCTTTAGAATTTAAAAAAAAATCATTTTTTTACATAGTTCGAAACTATAATATATTAAGAAGATACTGTTGAAAGGAAAAATCGAAACATGAAATATTTATGGAGTTACAAGTGGCAGAAAGCTATCGCCCTAGAAAAAATCCAGAACTTGAAGATTTTACTCCGGTAGTTCGTGAAAAGATGGAGCAGCTCTCTTACCCATTTACAAAGATTTTTCGAGGGGAGATTCAGTCGAAAGATGCTTGGGTGGCCATACCCAAAACTCGAACGAGAGTTTCAGTGCAACAGTTCGGCGATTAGCTCCAAAACATCTCCATTCAAGGCTCAAAATCCTTGAAATTGCAGCCTATATTGCTGCAATTGCTGGGGTGTTTAATGAAGGCTATTCCTCCATTCCAATAATTATGAATGCGTTGGACATAATTGTTCGGACGTACGCCAGAGTTTTCGCGGAGAACTCCGACGAGGCAGGGGTAGGGAGGCAGAGCCTTCGAGCCGGATGAGCGTTTCTTCGACAAAAGCAGCTCGTACAGCCCGAAAACAGCAGCAAATGGAAGCAAATCAGTTTTTCGAGGAAGTTGAAGGGTTAGTGTATGGGCCTGGAATCGCTGACTGATCGGTAAATCACTAAAATGTATAGTTTTATCGTACTTTAAACGCGATTATCTCGAAACTACATTTTCAAAAACTGCTCACACTGTAACTCAAAAAGTTATTGATCGATCTCGCTGAAATTTTGAGAGATTTCTGTCTATGATATTACCGGAGGGAGAAATCTAAAGTTTGTCGAGAAATCTAAACTGTCTATCTAAAAATCTAAAAACTGTCGAGAAAATGATCAAAAATTTGAATTTTGGTAAAAAAGCCTGCGTAATTTTTAGTTTCATACGTTAAAAAATAATTTTATAGGTTTATCCTTCCCCTACATGTGTCAGTAATCGAAAAATATTTTTGTTTTCTGTTTCACATGAAAAGTAAAAATATGAAAAATAGAGAATTTTTTTATAGCACAGGAAAGACGCCCGGGGAAAACGTTGCCATTTTCTTTTGTAAAAAAAAATGTTTTTGAGCTCTTTAAACCGATAATGAAACCACATGAATTTTTTTAACAGATGCTATTATTTCATCACCCTAAAAAAATTCACAAAAATGGCTAATTTTCGGGCGTTGAGAGGGTTTCCTCCCCTTAACAAATATGAGATAAAGCTCATTTTGTAAAACACGTGCCACCGTTACAACTGTACCCATACCAGGGGCGGTTATAACAGGGCTGGAGGTTAGTTGTAACACAACCAAATAACACACAGTGTATGCGCTGTGATCACTTTTTAATATAAAAAAACGTATTAAGGTACTTTCAAATCATTGTACTCTAGTATGGCACTGTTTATTATTATTTAGGTAAAATTTTTATAGTCCTATATAATTAGTCTACAATATTAATTAAATCAACGTTGACATATTCATTATTTTTAGGAAGACATATTTAAATTAATAAAGATAATTGTTTATTGTATCAACGGAACGCTTCTCAAACAATTTAAGGAAAAATCGCAGTGTAACGGGTCGAGAAATAGTTGATTTTCACATTTTTTTCGATGTTTAAAATACACTAATCAGTCCGATCTTTTTATGTCAAATCAAAGGACTCAAAAAGAACAGAAAATAAATGTTTAAACGTTAATTGATAATGTTTTTACACTGTTTTAACGGTTGAAAATGTTTTCGAAAAAAGGAGTCCTCATGGTGTACACGCTTATGGCCGTAAATACTATGTAAAACAAAATGTGTAAAAAAATGATTAGTCAGTATGAAAGCCGCTATCTTGTTATGGAAGTTTAAAAAAATCACAATTGACAAAATGGTGGCAGTTCGAAGAAAAAGTATCAAATTTAGCCTATTTTTTCGACAGTTTTTCGTTAAAGAAAACATGAAGATTAAAAAAAGCTCCCATAGCAAGATAAAGAATGGCGTGAACAATGTTGGGTCAAAATTGGAGACGGATCGCTTGAAAACTTCCTTTGAGAGTGTACACCGTTTTGAGAAACGACATTTTGAAGAAATTGCGTTTAAAGTTTCGAGCGCGGAATTTTTATATAAATTGTCCACTTACGATCAGTCGGCGATTCCAAGTCCATGTTTATAACCGTCTATACTATCGGAAAATGCAAAAAAATAGATTTTTTGACAATTTCACACTGTAATGATCCCTTAAGGTGAAAGCAAACTTTAGTTCCCAAGAAAAGTTAATGAGATAAGTCGCAATTATGGCAAATATAACGGTGACTACCGCCAGTACACTCCGAGTGAGACCAGGGTTGACCTTGGCATATAAATTGTAAAGAATAAGAACGTTAACAATGTTACAGCCGCACCCATGAGAATCATTACAATCGTAGCTACCCCCTTTCCCTTTCTGCAATAAAACTATTGCAGTGACCAAGAAACACAACCTACAAATACACAGATGCTTGTTAACTAAGCTCCAAAGTTCAATAATTATTCAGAAAATTACCCAATACGCAAACTGTTATATCAACGAAGGAATTTAAAAAAGAAAATGGTCAAAAATATTTACTTCCGAACGAAAAAACTCAATGGGACCCTCTGCGAGCGTCAGTTTTGCGGGAAATCGCGCGTAGCACTGTCAAGCGTGTCGAGGCTTTCAGACGTGCGTCTTTCCCCTTGTACCCCTCTTCGCACCACTTATACTTTCGTGAATATTCTCAGTGTTGTAACCGTACCCAGTCTATCCTATTCAAGGTCGAAGTTTGATAATCAATTGCCCGTTTCTTCTGTCACGTGAGAAATATTTATGTAGAGGTTAATAATTCTTATAAATATTAGGATTGTCAACAAAATTATGTTGCATAAATCCGCGATTGCTCTTTTTTTAAATTGAGTTATTTTCTTCAATCTAGCTCTGTCCTATTTTTTTTCAATGCTACCTGATTATGCTAACGACATTGCGGACCATTCGATTTTTTTAAACTCACTCACGCCTGACCAACTGTCCGACTAATAACGTCTGTTACTACTTGGCGAGAGTTCTCGCGTTTACTCCACGCTCTCTCGTGTCGACCTTTCAAAAACTACACGAGTCTCGCTGTTTCTTACTCTCTCCGTCGCTCTTCCTCTATTCCTTCCTCTATCTTGTCTGCGGATACTCCAGTAGTGAGCTATTTACTACACCAAGTTTTTACGAATAAAGAGGGCTTAATAAGCATCCCGTGGAAGGGGATGATATATATTGAGGTTCCCTTCGGACTATTCCATCGAAACTTGTGCCTCTCGAACAAAATCGGGACTTTCGTCGAGTTCTAGTTTTTCAAAGCATTTCGGTCGAAATGAATTGCCACGGTTGGATAAAAAAGGGTCGAAATAAAAAGCAGCCAACGAGTCGTTGGATTTTTCAAATGTTCCGGATTTTATATTCAACATTTTTTTGTTATTTGTAAAGTTGCGTCGAAGCGACAAAAATGTTTGTAAATATTTGAGCACCGTTCATCAAAACTTGATACTAGGGAAGTGTCGGCAATTTTTTTGATAATTTCAATTCCCAAGATTACCTTGGAGTCCTTTTTTTAAACAATCGTGAATAGTGGATGAAAATGTGGAACATGAACATTTTTCGTAAAAACTGAACATTGAGTAATGACTACAATTTTTGTTATTTCAGGATGCACATTCTCTTTTATTGAATGATGCACATCTGCCCGTGTTATAACCATGTATTGGTACGGCAGAAGTGGCTTCAAACTATCAATTTTCCATCAAAACTGAACAACCGATGACCAAAGCGACATAGTGCACGTAGTTTGTGCTTACACCTTGTTGGGAAATTGAATTTTCTAGCTTCAATATCACGTAGAAGGATGAGTGAGAGAGCGAGAGAAAGAGAAAGAGAGAGAGAGTGAAGGTGGAAGAGAAGAGGCGGAGAGAGGTCACGTCGCGTATGCACGTGGGGCATCGCTCCATGCAGAATTTTCATTAAGCGAGAATCATGGCCAGTTCACGCTAGTTCGAAGCTAAACCCAGCCCCTAGCGCTTAAAATAAAAATTACATTGCTATAAATTCACTTGTAATCGGCCGGTGAAAACCCATTTTATTTCGAGCGAGACTTTTTTTACTTCTGTTTATCGACCGAAGGAAGCTCTCATGGGTAGACATATATTGGGTCCATACTATGTGTTAGCAGCAAAGTCAGACTTACATAGGTGTACAGGCCTTTTGGTTTTGGCGTTCCGATTTTCAGTGAGATACGCGAGATAGTTGGTCCTCCAACTGCCAAAAGCGCAAGCATCAATGTGTCGAAATTTGTTTTAATTTGGGCGTCCCACCAATACCACGTACACTACTCCGGCGCCGGCAGCGTAATATGCTTGGTATCAGTGAGACCGCAGAAGTAAGACTGACGGAATTACGGGTACCCCAATGGTGTCACGATGCGATTACAGCACCATCCACCAGCCGGTTAGTTCAGCAATTTTTTTGAATTCGAGCCGCCAATAAGTACTGTGCAAGTCAGACTTTGTTGGTATGAGTTAAGGCAATATGCATTATTATATCTGAATATCTATTGAAAAAATTCTCGACCTCTGTTTGGGAAAATAGAATTATTATTCGTCATATAAAATGTAAGTGTGAAAATCGGGGTGCCCTCAGATTAACATGATTTTCCTTTGGGTTATTTCGAAATGAAAAATCGTTTAAAAAATGTAAATATCTGCAAACTATATCACTTGTTTGCGATCAATATTTAGTTTTTAAGAAATATATTTTTTAATTTATAGTTGACTTGTAATTTTTATTCAGAAAAAATTCCAGAGCGCATCTGGCGTTCTTTCTCGTGGCATGGGACAAGATAATTTAGAAGCCCTGCCTACAGACATCTTTTCCGCTTTACCGGAGTTAGTAATTGCATTTGCGTCACTTGCTACTTTTTCTCTTTTACTTCTTTTGGAACTATACATCTTCGTTTTTGCTGCGCCTCGATCTATCACGAAGCTCGAACACTAATGGTTTGCATCCCGACACGATGCTTGTCGAAAAGCAAATAAAATGTGTCCCGTTCATCCCCCTGGCCGCCACGAGCAAGTTTCAGTTGACGTATCGACGTGGCGAGTTTCATACCGCCTTCTTCCTGCGCTTTGTTCCTACGAGCAAATTTTTTTATTCGTGTTACGCTTTTTTTTACGTTCACGACATTTCCGACGACGCACTTTCACGTTTATCCTCCCGATCGCTCTCCCGGCGCATAGCTAAAACCTCGGCCCATTTCTCGTTTTTCCAAACCCTTGTCGCTTACTTTCCCTCTTTTCTTCTGAGTGACAACGTAACAAACTCAATTCTACTTTTGCGCGATACGCTTGAGAATACGTATACGCGAAACTCGTTCCGGTGTCGCTTTTAAAAACGTTGTCAGTCAATGTCCATCGGAAACTGTAAAGATAATATATTTATGTGTTCAACGTCGGGATTTTCAACGCTACTATGTATTCTTACTTCTGTGAAAAACAAAACGACGAAGAATTCATCGTAGATTTCTGCCAAGTATTTCGGTGTCTGCTAATTGGACATTCTGATGAAATAAAGATATTTGTGAATCGCGTTAAGGGGTCTTCTCACTTTAGACGCTAAAAAAGGCTATTTTTTATAGGTTTATATTATAGATATTGATATAAAAGTTGTTACACTTAATAAAAACACTTTCGAAAAACTTTGTTTTTTAAATTGTATTTATTTAAGTCACTCTTAATAGACGAAAATGGTAGTTAAAAGAATGTCCTAAAAAAATTGTAGGTCGGCGCTGTTGACGAAATATCGGAGATGGAACATGCGAAACAAAAAAATCAAACGGTTTTAGATTCAGTATGTTAATGGCTATAGCGTATATCATACAATTTTTTATATATGCAAAAATAACAAAATGGCGGACATTTTTCGAAAAAATAAAACAAAACGTGTTTTTCACCGTTTTGGGCAACAAAAAAAATAGTAAATGCCAACATGAGCTATATCTATAGTTGTAAAGAATGTGTGGTTAAAATTTTATAAGGCTCGGTTCCGTAGTTTCGAAGATTCTATCAAGATGCCGTCGAAAAACGTTGTTTCGAGAAAAACGCGTTTAAAGCTTGTTTGCGTTACATAAAGAAAATTAAAAAAAAATTTATATGTATTTCGAAAGTGTATTGATTAAGTGTAACAACTTTTATGTTAATATCTATAATATAAACCGATAAAAAACCTTCTTAAAAATAGCCTTTTTTCGCGTCTAAATTGAGAAGACCCTTGAGGGCATATTTTAGTGTCAACACCCATTTTCGAGGTGGTTTTTTGGGGATTAAATTTAGAGAACCGGTTAAATGTACAGTGTTAGTATTTCACAGTTATATTATATTTTATCACATGTTTGAGGTACCGTCTTACATTTTTTCAAAGCATTTTATTCTGAATTGCACCTGATATTTGTTGTTGCACAGGTGAGGTCGCGATTTTTTTTTATTGTCGGAGGTCGTGATTGCGGCCGCCCTTATCATCTGTAACGAACCATTGTTTTTAAATTTTATTCTTTACGAATGCGGTTATCGTTCGGCCCTCTAATGAAAAATTTTAGGTAAAAAAATTACGGAATCGCGGCGTTTGACAGAGAGTACTCCGATTTTTACAATAAAATTGTCATTCCTCGCGAACCGGAAAAATAGTAATTATAAAGCAATCAAAAAGATGGAAGGCCAAACGATAACCACATTTGTAAAGAATAGAATTTAAAAGAATCGTTTGTTGTATATGACAAGGACGGCCGAAATCACAACGCCCAACAATAAAAAAAATCGCGACATGACCTGCGCAACATCAAATATCATGTACAATTTCGAATGAAATGCTTTGAAAAAAATTAAGATATTACTTCAAACATGTATAAAATGACTGTGTAATACTAGCACTGTAGATTTATCCGTTTATCTAAACTTAATTCCCAATCCATCGTTTTGAAATTTGGCGTTCACGTTAGAATACGGGCTTTAAAAAAAAAAGACCAATAATTTAATAACTCAATTATTTTCGTTACGAATCAAATTTCTGCACTATAATGCATCACCTTTGTTTCCATAAGTCCTGCTCAAATCGATTTGAAATGTTTTCTAAGAGCGTCATGGTCCTTTTACACTCAAATATAACGTCAGCATGTGAGGTGCTCAAAGCCTCGGAGTGACATTACTACCGCAATCATTCACAAACATCACGTACCACGTGGAAGGAAGTTTCAATTGTCTATTCCTACCGTATGTGCGAAATATTACCGACTTAATGGCAGGTTTCATCGAACGGGGCTCGCAGCTGACCCACAAAAATACTTCTCATTTCATAAGAGCTACAATGGATATTATATTTGTAAAGACGGCTTCTGCAATGAAACAATTGTGCGCAAACACGCTCTTGTGCGCTACTAAAGCATGCTGTAGTATGTCGAAAATGTAAAGATTCTCTGGAAATGTAATAGCGACTTCTTTATTCGATAATCCGACTTCTGCACGAGAAAAAATTAACTCCTGATTTTAAAGAGAATTAATTTTAGCAGAGTAGTTATCAAACATTCAGCTGAAATTAAAGGTATTAGTAAAAGTTGCTTCGAATACAGGCGACAAATTGTTATAATATAATTATTTAAAAAACACTTAGAAGAATTAAGGAGTCTTCTCACTTTAGACGCTAAAAAGGCAATATTCATGACTTTTTTGGATAGGTTTATATAATAGATATTGATATAAAAGTTGTTAGACTTTAATAAATACACTTTCAAAAACCATTTTAAAAAAATGTATGTATTTCTGTAGCCCAAACAAACTTTAAACGCGTTTTTCTCGAAACAACGTTTTTCGACGGCTTGTTGAAAAAATCTTCGAAACTACTGAACCGATCCTTATGAAATGTTGACCACATATTCTTTACAAGTATGGCTATAGCGCAAATCACGGATTTTTTTAAAATTTGATATTTACTATTTTTTGCAAAAAACGGTGAAAAACACGGTTTTTTTGTTTTTTCGAAACACTTCCGCCATTTTGTTATTGTTGCACATATCAAAAATCGTATATTATGCGCTATAGCCATTAATATACCGAATCTAAAACCGTTTGATTTTTTTGTTTCGGATAATCCATCTCCGAGATTTCATCAACACCGCAGACCTACAATTTTTTCGGTCATTTTTTCACTCGTATTTTCATCTATAAATAGTGACTTAAATAAATATATTTTTTTATGTACTTCGAAAGAGTATTTATTAAGTGTAAAAACTTTTATCTTTAATATAAATCTATATAAAAATTCATGAAAATAGCCTTTTTTAGAGTCTAAAGTGAGGAGACCCCTTAAAATGAATTACTAATATTCTACTCCGCAGCACGACTAGTCGGCTTTGAGATGTCCAATTCAGTTTCTTCAGTCTCTTGTATATTGTGGGCTGTTTTATTTATTTTCCGATGTTCCTCCGTGTGTTCTTTTGGGCTTATGGTCGTAGGTCATTCTCTTTTATTCGACACGTATCACGTCAGTTTTTTCATTTCCCGTGAAACCCTCTGGAGGCCATTGCCCACATCCGCCCCTTCCTAGTGCACCACTGTATGACATTTGCAAAAAGACATCAGGAACCTGGAAATTCTGTGCTGACGCAGACTGCTGTATATTCCCGATGCCTTCTTCAAAATGTGATATAGTAGTTCTACTGAAAAGTGCATCAATAGTTGGTAGGCAAACCAATGATCGCGTAAGCTATCGCTCATCCAAGTACAGCAATCCAACAACAGTAATCTATAAGGACCATGCTGTTGGGCAAGTGCGAGTTCGACTACCTACCGTGCGTCTACAACTGTCTATCACAAACTGTCTGTCACAAATCAAAGCAAATATGGTCGTACTTTTTGGCTTTTTTAAGTATTATTCGCACACTGTGTTGTCAAGATATTGCATATTTCAACGTGCAATAACTAGGCTAACATTAGAGGTGAATTGGAAACCCAGGGATACTACAGAGTAATGGAAATTGCAAGTGAAATGCGAATGAGTAAACTGTACTTATTTTTCGTGTGTTCAGTACATATAGAAAGAGACAACGTAGGGTTCTCTCGATCATTTTCAACAATCAAACCCTCCATTATCTGATGAGTGTATGTGTCACTTTTCCTCATACATTATCCCTCCCCGTGTTCCAAGCGTCACAGAGAGCCAGGAACCTCATAATGTGCGCACGTTGAATCACATGCTATATGTAGGATACGTACGTATGAACTCAAATGCCCTATTCATCAGTCGTGTATTTCCAAACAGCGAAATGAGAATCGTTCTCGCATATATATTCTCGACCAAATAGTGCTTATTTGGCACTATTCATTCCCTTCAACCTATAATGGTGTGGCATTTTTCTCCAAAAATTGGCCAAGCTGTTTTAGCGGAATTCTATGGACTTTCGAACAATTGAACTTTTAATTCTAGCAAATAGTGTGCTCGTCCTCATCTGCCGCGAGCGGGCAGTATCACATGCAGTTTCAAAAAATTGCCATAATTATTACCCGATTGTTCATACGTGTTTTCAGAATGATTTTAAAGTAATTTTCAATTGCTCGTGTATTGCGACTTTTAATTCGTGCTAATAGTGTGTCCACGGCCATCTACCGGCGGCGGGCGGTTTCATCCCCCATGGAAATTTATGTATGTAAAATATATGCAGAAAATATATGCTACGTATATGCTACGTATATATATATCGTTCGCATATATAGTGACGAAAAATAGAATAATACGTATATATTCTGTATATATGCACCAAATATATGACGCATATATGACCCATATATTTTAGATATATTTTTCTGACCAAAAAAATATATGCTACGTATAAACACTATATATGATGCATATATGAGGCATATACGACGCATATATTTTCGATATACTTTCAATCTATTTTTTTGTCAGAAAAATGTATAAAAAATGTACGCGTCATATATGACGCATACATTTTTGATACATATTCCTGACAAGAAATATATGCTGTGAACAAACACTATTACAGTTAAACTTAATAAAACTTAATTTACAGTTAAAGTACACTATTACATATAAACAATATATACACCCACATGAAAATAAAATATATAAAAAATATATCGAAAAATATATAAAACATGTATTAAGTATAATTGGTTCGAAAAATTGGATATGCCAATTATATTTTTGGGCAAGAGTAAAACCTATACGATATATAAATATAAATCCATTTAAGATACATCTTAAATATATCAAACATACAAACTGAATGTATGTTTTATATATTTTAAATATGGTTGGTTAAGCAACTTGAGTAACAGATGACGTTGCAAATCAAAAACATCTTCAAGTCGGTATCTCGCGAAGACCTAGACGCACTAGCCGGAATAAATGATCGGACAAAAAAATTGAAGGTTATGTAATCTCGTAATTCTATTCGATTATCGCTCTCTATGCGAACGCAATTAAGTAATTGATCCGATAATGTTAGTTACTCTTGTAAATCCACATATTTCTCAAAAAACTAACTGTGTGTATTGTACGATATGTAGACGATACGAAAGTTAATTTAACAAGTAGAACTAGCTCAGTGGGGAAGGTCCCAGCTCATCACTCAGAAGTCCCGGGTTCGAAACCACCTTACGGCGTGTAAGCGTCTGATATAATTTTAATTTGAACCATTAATATATTTGAACCGCAAACACCATAATCGTAATTAAGGACAAGAAAAAAATATCGTAAAAGGGTGCAATGATGTAAATAACGTCATAACAAAATTTTTAAGAATATTTCAAGTATAGTTTAAATATATTTCAAGTATATCTTAAATACACGTTGAATATATTTCAATAATATTTTAAATGTAGTATGAACATATTTCAAGTATATTTTTAACGGAGTATGAATATATATCGTGTATATTTTAGATGTACTTTAAATACATTTAAAGTATATTTCAATTATAAGTCGAATACAGTTAAAATACATTTGTAGTATATTTTGAGGGTATTTTGAGTACATTGTAAGTATATTTTCAATATAGTTTGTGGCATATATGTATATATGTGGTATGCATGCAGTGTGTATGCAACATATATGCTAAATATATGTGGTATATATGCAGGGTAAATGCTACATATATCATTGATATATGGTACAGTGATATACAGTAATACCACGCATATACATGTCATATATAAAAACGTTACGAAAATTAGAATTTGGCACATATATGCAACATATATTTTCAATATATGGCATACATTTCACATATATTAAAATTATAAATAAAATAAATTTGCCGTATATTTTCGCGTATATAAATTTCCATGGGGGATATGCAACCGCCTAATAGAACAAAAACAATCGGTCATCTTAATCCCGATTTTTTAAAAATGTGTTGATAGTATCATTTTACCGTAATTTTTTATTGTTCGTCCAGTGATAGTATCTGTGTATAAATGATATAGTTATGCGAGTTTCTGTCTACACCCCTCGCCAAAAAGTATGAGAACTCGATATTATTGAGGACTTTCAATAATAACAATGCTCATATGAGAAAGGAAAGAGCGTGAGGAGGATTGAGAACCGCCCTTTTGAGAGAAAACGGAGAAGAAAAGAGAGCCGACTCACCTCTCGTCTGCGAAAGCTTTTTGCGATATTGGAGTTTCAATGAGACAAAAGAAGAAAGTAAAAAAAATATTCATATGCATGTATATTTTGTCATCTGTAGTCTGGTCGCGAAGGTGCTTCTTCCATTTTCTGATTTTCCCGTGCCTTCCGTGATCCATATTTTCTTTCAGATACTGTTTTCTCCAATCTGGATTTCCTTTCGTTTAACTGACAATCCGAAATTTTTATAAGGTACACCGAGCCCGACAATTGTCATATTCAATCGGAAGAAAGAAAATGTTTTGCCGCTTTTCAAAGAACACTTATACTCAGATTATTTATCACTTACGTATTGTGTGCTTGTATAAAGTAATACCTGCGTGAAATATAAGAGAAAAGACTTTGCTTAATGTTCACAATTCATGTTTGTGCTGTATACATTTTATAAGCTTTTGAAAAGGCTGGATGTCGAATCTTTGTTTTGAGACTTTTATCAGCTATTTCATTTCGCAAATTGCCAAAACCTAGTGTAATCATTACCCTTGCGATGTTACATTTCACTATAATTTGTATTCACTCACATCAGAGTCCATTGGTGGGATAATTACGCCACTGAATTTGTTATCTCGGCGTGGATGAGCTTTAGGATGAAATTACGTACCTGGAACATAAAAAAAATACAGTGTCAGGGTTTTCAGGGCAAGGAAGGTGTCGTGGGCACACTGGTCAGCCAATGTTACATTAGGAGCAGACGAGCGATATTCCGGATTACGCGTCTAGCAAACTATCTTAGACGTTCTAACAATAAGACTTTGCATACGGCTAGTCGGTGCATTCGAATTGGCTGGGATGTCGGCGTGTATTCAAGTTTTGTATTCAAGGAATCAGGGGCTCGTGTGAAGTCGAAGTTCATAAATCGATCGAAATGCCTGACTTGTTCACAGAGCATTGCCTAGACATCTGAAAAGTTCGAATAAAATTGCTTAACTGCATTTCGAACAGACTATTCGAACAATTGAATGTCGCATTTGAGTTACTTAAAAAGGTAAGGTTTTTAATTTAAGAAAAAGTGAAGATAATGCTGTTAGTAGGTAACGCGTATTTTTTGTTCCTTTCGATAGTTTATAAAATAATGTAATGAAGATTTTGCATTTTCAATGCTCCTTCAAAAGCCTTTGGTATCATTTAAGATGCGATCCTACATCGGCGTTTCTTAATGCACGGCCGTATCGCATTGTCACAAAGGACACCGGGAAACAGTGAAAAGGCTACGTCGACACAAGTAGCTGCATTTCGCTGCGTTTTAATTGTGTAATCACCAAAAACTCAGTACAGCTGTATGCCACCTAGTACTCGGTGCGCAACCCAATAATCAGTTGAACAGTCTCCCATCCAAGCATCAAGCAAAACGAACTCCATTTAAAGTGCAAGATAAGATTTTCTCTCCAATTTTCGCTTTTGTCTTCCGGCTTCAACACAAAGTAATGAAACGAGCACGATGCATGGATCGCCAATCACGGAAAGAATCTCAGGGTCATTTTCTTCATATAATATAGAAAACAGAAATACTCCATGCGTCCGGAAAAATACGTGTAATCAAATCCAATTAGATGCTTGTCCAGAGTGGGTTCTGCCATTTTTGAAAAGGCTTCCCTATCCGAAAAATTGTACAGACAAGAGAAACATTCACCTCAGGAAGACCGGCCTACAGAAGGGCCAAAAACTTTTCAAAAATCATTGCATCGAAACGAAAAATAAAATTCGATTTGCGAACACACCGCCAGAAAGAATATTTAATTTAAATAGGATCTATTTTAATCAAATAGATTTTTTCCTTGTCTCACGGCCTACTGCGATCTTATTTGTGTCAAAGATATGTTTTATTTGTTTCAGCTATTCTTTTTAAATATTAAATATATGCAAATTGAATAAATAAAGATGCAATTATAACAAATCTTTATTTGCTTACAATGTACACTGCAAATTTAAGTGTACCATATGCATAAAATATTTTGTAAATCCAAAATGAAACACTTAATGAGGAGTTTTACCACAACGATTTTGTATAATAATTCGACATTCCCCTGTCCTTCTGAAATGATATTTTTCGAAGAAAATATGTTACTTATATGCAACAGAACCTAGAACCTACCTCCTCATAGCTACGTACGCTGCCCCTATGTTACCGAATGCTTGTAAAATCTTGGTCGCAGATATGGCATAAGAGACCAAATGAATTCCTATAATTATTTGATGCATAACATAAATTATATCAAGTAGTTAATATCATTGTAATAATTAGAGTTTTATCGAATAACATGCTATAGATTTTTCAAACATAACCTCTATATATACAGGGGATACAAAAAGTATTTGTACATCTCACACGAAACTGTTGTTAATTTGGCTTAATTTTTTTGTTCATGTTTTCCCAAGATTTTTGTAAACAGATCCCATGTATATTTAGGATAAACTATCGAACACAGAAACTTCATAAAGCATTTTATTTTTTTCGAAGGATTATTTGACAAAGACGACGTGTGCGAATATTTTTTTTACCCACCGTATATGTACAGGGCGTCCCTCTTATCTCTGCCACCCGAAATAACTCGGTAATTATCGGCGTCACAAAAAATGTTCCAGACAAAGTTGCACGGTGTGAAGGGTGAATGAAATGTGATTATTTTTTTTTTTTTTTCGGTAGAGGCGTTGATGCACAGTGAAGGTCACCTCTACTTTTTTCAAATGGGATGTTACTTTTTTTTCAACCATCTTGTGGAGCACCTCAAGCCGCATAAAAACCATTAGGGGCTCAAAGTCGTTCAAGGTCATTCAAGGTCACCTATTTAGATTTATATCATCGACACTGACCTTGAATGACCTTGTACGACTTCGACTTTGAGGTACCATCTCATTTAAAAAACTGAAGGTGACCTTCACTGTGTGTTAGGGGTCGTCCATAAATTACGTCATTTTAAAAAAGGGGGGGGGTCTGGTCGTTAGATGACGGTAACGTTAATTTGATCACAACGATATGACGGATAGGATGATTTCAGGGGGGGGGGGTCAAAAATCAGCAAAAGTCGATGACGTAATTTATGGACGGCCCCTTAGCGCCTCAACCGAAATAAAAAAATTGGTCGCATTTGATGGGCCCCTTCACACCGTACAACTTTTGTCTGGAATACGCACGCACGCACGCACGCACACACGCGCGCGCGCACGCACGCGCGCACGCACGCACACACGCACGCACACACGCACGCACACACGCACGCACGCACGCACGCACACACACACACACACACACACACACACACACACACACACACACACACACACACACACACACGCGCGCGCACACGCACGCGCACGCACGCACGCACACACACACACACACACACACACACACACACACACACACACACACACACAGATATATATAAATAATTCCTTTCGCTCTCCACCCTCTCTACCCCCACGCCCCTTTGATATGTGTGTTGCAATAAAGACATACCATTAGTTCAATCAAATAGAAAAATAGTTGACTTTACGAAAATTATTTATTTTAATTTAAAAAAATCAAATGGATCCATTTAGTGGATTCAACTAAATTGTTTTTTGAACAGATGAAACCGAATCACAGATTTATTAGGATTAAATAAAATATTTAGTTATTAGACGATATTATGGTAACACGCGTTTTGACGCGACGTCAAAATATCCTCGACAAAATATCCGCAAGATAAAAAATCTGCCGACATTATATACAGTTTAAACTGTACAGTCATGCCGTTGAAATTTATTCCATGTCAAGTGTACACTCATGCAGTAGAAATTTATTCCATCATAAAAAGGAGGAAAATTATTAATATGTGACGGATATGTTTGGGTTTGTTTGTTTGTTTGGGTCCAATGAAGAAATTCGTATTATGCCTCCACCCCACTATCTCACACACCCCACAAAGGTGTTTTATCCTCATGACAAAATATCCCCAAGACAAAAAATCTGCCGAAATTATATACAGTTTAAAGCGTACAGTTGCGCCGTTGACATTTATTCCATGTCAAGTGTACAATCATGCCGTTGAGATTTATTCCATCACAAAAAGGAGGAAAATTATTAATATGTGACGGATATGTTTAGGTTTGTTAGTGTTGGTTTGTTTTGATTTGTTTGCTTGGGTTTGTTTGTTTGGGTGCAATGAAGAAATTCGTATTATGCTCCCAGCCCACTATCTCATACACCACACAAAGGTGTTTGCGCGCGACCCCGGTGATGTGGTGGACGAGATTTAGGATTTTGTCTCGCGGATGTTTTGTTGTCGGGTCAGATGTGACGCAGCCGATATTATATATATTTTGATTTAAATAAATAAATATATTTGAAATAAATAATTTCAATAATGGAATGCAATAGGAAAACTTTGATTCTACGAAAAATCTAGTTAATAAAAAAAAATCAAATAGACGGGGTTACTTGATATGAATAGAATGTTCCTGTCAGTGTTGAGGCGTATAGCAATGGTTGTCATTTTTCGTCACTCCGCGTCGTAGAGAAGACACTTCGCGTTAACGAAGACCGGAGGCAACAGACACAGAGTGTACGTACATACAGTATTCGCGCGTCCAAGTATGCGCAGCTATTGCAGACACCCTCCTCCGTTTATGGACCTTTATGGGGCCAGAGTCCCACACGGAAATAAAATTATGTAAAAATATATTTTTCGATACATTAAAAATGGATGTAAAATAGATTTCAGATATATATTATGCATCTTAAATATATAATAAAAATATATTCGCGATATCGGTTTTCGTCCAAAATAGATCTTCAGAATGTTACGTATATTCGAACTATATTGAAAATATACTTACAATTTACTCAAATTACCCTCAAAATATACTACAAATGTATTTTAACTGGATTCGACTTATAATTGAAATATACTTTAAATGTATTTAAAATACATCTAAAATTTACACGATATATGTTCATACTCCGTTTAAAATATACTTAAAATATGTTCATACTCCGTTTAAAATATACTTAAAATATGTTCATACAACATTTTAAATATTATTAAAATATATTCAACGTGTATTTAAGATATACTTGGAATATATTTAATCTATACTTGAAATATTCTTAAAAATTTTGTTACGACGCTATTTACATCATTGCACCCCTTTACGATATTTTTCCTTGTCGTTAATTACGATTATGGCGTTTGCGGTTCACATATTTTAATGGTTCAAATTTAAATTATATCAGACGCTTACACGCCGTAAGGTGGTTTCGAACCCGGAACTTCTGAGTGATGAGCTGGGACCTTCCCCACTGAGCTAGTTCTACTTGATAAATTAATTTTCGTATCGTCTGCATATGGTACAATACACAATGTTAGTTTATTGAGAAATGTGTGGATTTACAAGACTAACTAACATTATCGGATCAATTACTTAATTGCGTTCGCATAGAGAGCGACAATCGAATAGAATTACGAGATTACATAACCTTCGATTTTTTTGTCCGATCATTTATTCCGGCTAGTGCGGCTAGGTCTTCGCGAGATACCGACTTGAAGATGTGTGTGTGTGTGTGTGTGTGTGTGTGTGTGTGTGTGTGTGTGTGTGTGTGTGTGTGTGTGTGTGTGTGTGTGTTTAAATGTATATATACACTGAATTAATCGAAAGTGTATCATTTATAAGTATTTTTTATGATTCAAACGGATCTTGAGACTATTCATGGTATATTACTATATATACATATAAATATATAGTAATATATATTCAGATATACATATAGCAAACCTTAAATATATTCGGATATCCTATTAAAAATGTATAAAGCGTACGTTAGTCATGCAATTTCAATATATTTTATATGCATCTTGAATGTATCTTTTTTTAGATGTCAGCATACATTCTCCGTTATGCTCCCGAGTATATTAAACATATATTCAGTATACATATCTAATATATTTAATGTACATCTTAGAAGCTATTTATGTTTATATATCGCATAGGTTTTTAATCATATCCAAAATTATACTTGACATATCCAACTTTTCGTACAAAATGTATTTGATATTTGTTTTATGTATCTTTCGATATATTTTTTATATATTTTATTTCCATGTGGGCTGTATTTCAAAAAAGAGCAAATGAGTTTTTTTCGGACTATGACTTTGGATCTCTTCTCGCAAGTTTTTCAAGTCCAAGTTTCACCAAGTGTTCCTGATATTCATATCAATTGGCATTTTAATCCACAGCTTTCTGTGTGATTTTATACTAGTATTCTTACTTTTAGGAACGATACACCAATGATAAGGATTGTAACTCACTTTTAACCAGAAAAAATGTACGTATTCACAATTGGTGCAGCGTCGATGTTTACTATGCAAGTGAAGTCACGAGCCGAAGAAGTATGGAGGCTAGCGTTTTCGCGCGGAAATTTGGAATGTAAAATTCAAATGCATTTTTATCGTACTTATCGATTTCATAAAATAGAAATAAAAATTCCCGAAGTTTATTACCCCCAAAGGATCAAATTGCGGCCTTTTAAAAAAGGGTGTAAAACCCTCTCTGTGGCTCTCGTTTTTGATTGTATCATGACTACGGCAAAATTTTGTGACACAATCAAATACTTGGGATTTTCTTCAAATACAGGGTAGTATCCCGAAATTGTGCTTAAAGTCTGGTCGAAAACGCTCATGATGCTTTTCGTGAGGGAACACCGAGGAACGACAAGATCGGAAGGTCGGCCCCGTCATCGCACCCAAACCCAAGCACCTGTGGGATCCGACCGTGCTCGCCGGTCTGCAAAAATCTTCAAGTCCAAAGTCTACTTTATTTTTGAACGAGTTAAATATTTTGAAATATGATCGTGAAAACGAATCCACGATCTTTAATGAAATCAGGTGACTCTATGGTTCTTAAACATGACAAAGCCATTCAATCAGTTTTGGACCTTAAAGAAACTTATTTAGGCGAACAATTCTTTAAGTCCGAGACTCAGATCTCGACAAGTTGAAATTGTGTCCTCTTGCAATGTAAAACAAACTGTTCAGTTTTGTCCTAATTATGGCATAAACAAATATAGGCCCATATCCCTTCTCTCATATTCCATACATATGCACATTGATATGAATACTACAGGTCACTTCATTCTATCGGGAGAGTATTTTTTTTATGAAGATGCTCTTGAATAATTTAATTTTCGGCAGTAACAAGCGCCATGTGAACTTGGCTCGATAAACTACGTGCATTATCAACTGATATTTTTCGGATGAAACTAGAGTGGATATGGCAAATATGGCACGCCAGGCACTGAAGTGTTAAATATCCAGGTTAATTTATACGAACTAATATTGTACAGACGTTGGTCAAGAAAAGACGTGGCCAAACAGGACAGGCAGCATTTACAAGAAGTAAGAACCATCTTTTATGTTTAAAGTTCTCACACCAATAACCTCCAGTAGTAACCCACACGGAAAAAAAATATACGTAAAATATATTTTTCAATAAATTAAAAATAGATGTAAAATATATTTCAGATATACATTATGTATCTTAGATGTACAGTAGATGTATGCAATATATATGAGAAATGCATCTAACGTATACTCGCGATATCCAACTTTTCGACCAAAAATAGATCTTCAGAATATATAGAGAATGCACGTTGGATATGCGACGACATGTACTCAAACTATACTGAAAGTATACGTTTGAGTATACCCACACGGAAATAGAATATATGTAAAAGTATAGTTTTCGATATATTAAAAATGTATTTTAACTGTATTCGACGTATAATTGAAATATACTTTAAATGTCTTTAAAATACATCTAAAATATACACGATATATGTTCATACTCCGTTTAAAATATACTTGAAATATACTCATAGTACATTTTAAATATTATTAAAATATATTCAACGTGTATTTAAGATATACTTGGAGTGTATTCAATCTATACTAGAAGTATTCTTAAAAATTTTGTTATGACGTTATTTACATCATTGCACCTTTTTACGATATTTTTCCTTGTCGTTAATTACGATTATGGTGTTTGCAGTTCAGATATTTTAATAGTTCAAATTTAAATTATATCAGACGCTTACACGCCGTAAGGTGGTTTCGAACCCGGGACTTCTGAGTGATAAGCTGGGACCTTCCACACTGAGCTAGTTCTACTTGATAAATTAACTTTCGTATCGTCTACATCTGGTACAATACACAATGTTAGGTTATTGAGAAATGTGTGGATTTACAAGAGTAACTAACAATATCGGATCAATTACTTAATTGCGTTCGCATAGAGAGCGATAATCGAATAGAATTACGAGATTACATAACCTTCGATCATTTATTCCGGCTAGTGCGGCTAGGTCTTCGCGAGATACCGACTTGAAGATGTGTGTGTGTGTGTGTGTGTGTGTGTGTGTGTGTGTGTGTGTGTGTGTGTTTGTTTGTGTTTGTGTGTGTGTGTGTGTAAAACTACTGAACCGAATGAAATATGGTTTTCTCTGTTTATAGCGTAAAATGCCACTAATATGATGCTATTTGTTTTATTTAAATCGAACGAGTCTAAGTTGAGCAATCAATTACTTTTTAACAAAAGGTTATCGAGGGAGAAGTTCTGACGGGGTGCGGACGGGGTAAGACGCTGTTTATACCGCGAATACCACTTATGCCCAATAGCCCAATGCCCCTTTCAATTTAAGTGCAGTTCCCCGTAACCATCTGCTTTGCGATTACGATTAACAAATCGCAAGGACAAACGCTACGACAAACGCTACGAGCGAGTCAACCGACGAACAGCCTGATTCTCGCATGGTCAGCTCTATGTCGTCGCCTGCTGTAGAGTGACCAACCGAGAAAATATTTTATTTTAACCGACGGGGAAGAAAGAAAAACGTGAAACGTGGTGTATACTGAATTTTGGAAAAATCGATTAAATTTTAATTTTAGATAACTCATTTCAGACAATAACATATTATCCAAAGTTCAAAGGTTTCATTTGAGTACTTTTTCATTTAGTAAAGTTAAGATCAATCAATGTGATTGCCATTGAAATGTTCGTCAGTAAATACTCAACCTATCTATACCTATGATAAAGATATCGGAGACAAAAAGTCAGTTTATATGGAATATATTTTTTTTCAATAAGCAAGGTGAATTATCAAAAACTACAGACCAGGTAGCCAGAATAACTGTTTAGAGCGGTACAGAGCGGGCAAAACCGTGGGCAAAGGCTAATGTGTGTGTGTGTGTGTTTAAATGTATATATACAATGAATGAATCGAAAATGTATCTTTTATGAGCATTTTATATGATTCAAATGAATCTTGCGTCTATTCATGGTATATTAGTACATATAGCATATAAGCATATAGTAATATATATTCAGATATACATATAGCATACCTTAAATATATTCGGATAACCTATTAAAAATGTATAAAGCATACGTTGGTCATGCGCTTTCAATATATTTTATGTGTATCTAAAATGTATTTTTTTTTATATCCCAGCGTACGCTCTCCGGTATGTTCCCCAGTGTATAAAAGATATATTCAGTATACAGATCTAATATATTTAATGTATATCTTAGAAGCTATTTATATATATAAATGGCACAGGTTTTTAGACATATCCAAATTTATATTTGACATATCCAACTTTTCGAACAAAATATATTTACTGAATGTTTTATATATCTTTCGGTATATTTTTTGTATATCTTATTTCCATGTGGGAAATCTCCAGTAGTCCGCTAGATAGGAAAATTAATAAGACAAGATTCAGTTCTATGACCGGAAATTGTGATTTCTGGTGAATAACCAAATCTGGTAAAATTTAGATAAAAATGGGAAAATAGACTTCCGTTGAAAAATTAAGTATGAACATCACAAGGTTAACGTCACCTATTGAGTGGTGAAAAAAGTTGTAGAAAAGAGAAAAAAATAGAGCTGCCTCCTCCGTTTTTAAAACCTCTTTCAAATACCGCTGGGCCCTTTGATAACGACTTTTTTTTAAAAAGGATGTATAACTTTTTGTCGATGGAAAAATTCTACAGTAATCCCTTTTGGACCACATTATATATATATATACTTACATATGCCGTGCATACACACGCGCGCGCGCCCATACATGTGGGGGCATTTCGCCCTTCACACACAAACTTCAAGAGAGAGAAAGAGAGAGACATTCTAGGCAATACTGGTACTACAAGACATAACAGCCTACTTCCCGACGAAATCAAAGCAGCCATCTCTGTATGCGACCGTGTTGCACTGTATGCAACCTGTATGCTCTTTATGCGACCGTGTTGCGGACTTGAGGCCCGCTATAGTGCTCACACAGGTCTCGGACTCGACGGACCGCAATCACAAGGGACAGACGATCCTGGCTGTTGTGGCACGGGAAAACGACAGAGATTGGATGAAACAAGCGGGGCAAGAAAAAGAGCGGGCCGCTGGAAGGAGTGTGTGTGTGTGTGTGTGTGTGTGTGTGTGTGTGTGTGTGTGTGTGTGTGTGTGTGTAGCGAGAGGGAACATTTCTTTTATATACGTTTTCGCAAAGCCCCGAGCTGAGATAAGGAGTTTTACGAATGGGTCTCCCACGGTTGGCAAGCTGAGAAAGACAGTAAACCGATGACATGTCAGACAGCCACAGAGGGAGAGTGAGAGAAGGAGCGAAGCTTATGTACACGTTGTGCACGCTATCCTCCGTTAGATAGCTCGTTTCTGCTATATAGGACCATCTAAATTCGCTTCTCGTGTCTCCCGAAATCACCAAGTGCACTCGGTGCGGTGGTATTATATCGCGAGGCTGTCACTCACAGTCACGCTCTTGCTGTTCTGAATCGCGAATCCGTGCCATGCTCCCACAGCTTGAAGAATTGTCTAACTGACAGGATAAAATTTACCGGCCCCATCCGCAATACCAGAATCGCATTTGCTAAACAATTCTTATCCTCATACAAGATTGTGCGCTCTCAGTCAACGAGACTGACAACAAGGATAGGCTATTAAGCAATATCTAGAAACATATGGAAGGCACACGGAAATAAAAGCTCGAGTTGTATGAGTTACTCAACCGTAATATGTTATTCTTCGTGACTCAACTTATACGCTGAAAGGAATAAGAACGAAAGTCAGGAAAACGTCGAGGAAGGTAACTATTGTTCATTGTTCATTGATTTTGAAGAAACGATTGAAACATCCAGTGACAGTGTTCTTTACGACAGTGGTCGGTCATATGCTCGTTGTGGAATGAGAGATATCTTTCCTCATTAACAATCACAATTGAAAAAGCCCATGTCAGGGCGTACGAGGCAACCTGCTAGCTTCCTCGTACAAATTCTCACGGTGTGTCATATTTGGTCTGAATCGGATCATTATAATCTTGCCTCATAAAGGGTGTCTCAAAATGACTTGACATGTTTGTTTATTAATAAAACGTATTATTTGTTTGAAAAGTACAAATATTTTTATTTTAATATAAGGTACAAATGTGGAGATTATGTGTGGAACACAATATTCGATATCGAGAGTCACCTCTCGAACGATAATAAGTATCAGTATACCACCTAATATTATCTATTCTACTCGAGTAGATTTCCAAAAGCCCTGCCAGTACTTGATAGTTTTCCTCTCCAGTTCCAATTCAGTTCCCGAAAAAGGGAACGGCCGATCGTGGCTTGGCTTAAAACCGGAGAGTATCGACACTCGTTCATATTCGTGCTCGCACGCGGCCTTTTTCCGATTAGTGTTGGTAAATCGTCGTGGATCGAAGGAGAATTTTACTCGTTGTCGTATTCGTGAATGAACTCCCAGATCACTCAGAAATCCTCGCCATCCTTCGCGTATGCTTGCGGGCAGTCAGTTGCAAACGAAGCGTCAACATTGGCGACTGGAGCGTATCAATAAAAAATGTCGCGAGTAGGGAAGTCGAGGGCGGGCGCATAATTACGATGCTGGCCGAGTACAAGTATGTGCTAGTATGTACGAGCGGTGTGGAAGGTCAGACTTGCCATCGGATATACTTGTAAGTATTTGCACTCGCGGATTTTCGCCATGTGTCTGGGACCGGTTGAAGACTTGTTACATGGCGAACCTAATTGACGCTGGACGGCCTGACTAATGCTTGATATTATTTAGGGAAATCAGATCAGGGACAGGACTTTTTCCCGGCTGAAATTTCTATACGGGCAAGTATACTTTCACGTAATGTATGCCCAGCTAGAACATTGATATTTCCTAAAAAGTAGAGCTTGACTTTAAGAACTGTAGAAAGCTGCTTCATTTTTTATACCATTAAATATATTTACTAATGAAATTCCTTATGTTTATAAATAAATACATTTATTAATGATTATTAAAATAGATTAATGATAATATATGAGAATAAAAACCTTTATCATAAATAACGGCATTACGATAAGAACGAATTTCAACATAACGAATAACCAATTGTTTATTAGAGTTCCCTAGGCGCGTAATATGCAATGTCACTCGTCTGCTCCTATCGTGACTTACAATGGCTAACCGCCCACGTGAAAATAAAATATATAAAATATAATGAGAAGAGTATGTGGCTTCCGGATGGAGGCCGTGTTGAGGATCAGCGTTGTGCCGACGTTTCGCAAACGTTACAGTCTGCATCATCAGGGCTGAGAGCTCCGATACTGAAGCTCTCGTGTCTCAGGTATTCCTTATATAGTTGCAGTCATCGTTTTGGATCGCTGCACCAGCCAATTAGATGTTTTAATTGACCAGCTGATCAATTAAAACATCTGATTGGCTGGTGCAGCGATCCGAAACGATGACTGCAACTATATAAGGAATACCTGAGACACGAGAGCTTCAGTATCGGAGCTCTCAGCCCTGATGATGCAGACTGTAACGTTTGCGAAACGTCGGCACAACGCTGATCCTCAACACGGCCTCCATCCGGAAGCCACATACTCTTCTCATTACATAAAAAGCCGTGAAAGCCTTAAAACTATATAAAATATATATAAAACATGTATTAAATATAATTGGTTCCAAAAGTTGCATATGTCAATAACATTTTTGGTTATGAGTAAAACCTATGCGATGTATAAATATAAATACATTTAAGATATATCTTAAATATGTCAAACATACAAACTGAATGTAAGTTTTATATATTTTGAATATGCAGTCCGAATATTTAAGGTGTGTTATTTGTATCTGAATATACATTACTGTATCTATGTATCTATATATGAACTAACTCGGAATACACATCCATATATACATATTTCGACACTTTTTCGCGTGAGACATGCCGTAGCAAAATTTGCAGTTTGGAGAAAGAGTAGCATTTTACCGCTTTTTAAGCCTCAGATTAAAATCCGCTATTGAAAGATTGCCTTCCAGATTTTCCACGATTATTCGCCTGTTAAAATAATGACGCCCTTTTGTGAAAATATCAATAAATACACTACATTATGCATTATCTTTGTTGATTTTTAGTGTAAGTATCGTAAAAATTGAAAAGAAGCCAAACAAAAAAAGCCCCCGCATGGGGACTCGAACCTGCTACCCTCGCATCAGGAATTGGGAACCTTGCCGCTGCGCCAACCACTGCTTGAAAATTATGCCAACACAAAAGACTTATGTACTGCCCGATCCGCGATATCAATTTCATTTCCTAAACGCTTCGCCATCTGGAGTTCCCACTTGCATCACTTTCATTTTTAGTCAAGCCCTGCATGTACTGCGAATCCGGACGAAATAGGCAATGACGAGTAGGTGACCTCCCCTTGTACACATAGTTCCATCGAGCGATTGGCTTATGCTTGGCTAAGCAACTTGATTTACAGATGATGTTGCGAATAAAAAACATCTTCAAGTCGGTAGCTCGCGATGACCTAGCCGCACTAAATTATGATGACACTAGCCGGAATAAATTATCGGACAAAAAAATTGAAGGTTATGTAAGTCTATGCGATTACTGCTCTCTATGCGAACGTTTTTAAGTAATTGATCCCATAATGTTATTAACTCTTGTCAATCCATTCATTTATCAATAAACTAACACTGTGTATGGTACAATATGTAGACGATACGAAAGTTCAACAATTTAACAAGGAGAACTAGCTCAGTGGGCAACGTCATAGGTCATCACTCAGAGGTCCCGGGATCAAAACCACCTTACGGCGTGGTAGCGTTTATCTGATATAATTTAAATTTGAACTATACATATATTTGAAGCGCAAATACCATAATCGTAATTAATGACAACGAAAAATATCGTAACAGGGTGCAATGATGTAAATAACATGAAAAACGTTTAAAGAATATTTCAAGTATAGTTTAAATATATTTCAAGTATATCTTGAATACACGTTAAATATATTTCAATAATATTTGAAATGCACTATGAACACATTCCGAGTATATTTTAAACAGAGTATGAACATATATCGTGTATATTTTAGATGCAGTTTAAATACATTTAAAGTATATTTCAATTAGAGTTCGAATACATTTAAAATATATTCGTAATATATTTTTAAGGTATTTTGAGTACATTGTAAGTATATTTTCAATATAGTTTGAATATATGTAATCGCATATCCAACATATATTTTTTATATACATTCTGAAGCCCTATTTTGACCCAAAAGTTTGATCTCGCGAATATATTTTTAATGCATTTCCCGTATACATTGCATATATCTAGTCTGCATCTAAGATGTACCATATATATCTGAAATAGATTTTACATCTATTTTTAATATATCGAGAAAATATATTTAATTTCTGTGTGGGCGATGTGCTCAGGCAGTACTTTTTCCGGCACAATTTTTTACACGGGTAAGCGGTCATTCGTCCAAGTATTCCCACACGGAAAAAAAATATACGTAAAATATATTTTTCAATCAATTAAAAATAGATGTAAAATATATTTCAGATATACATTATGTATCTTAGATGTACAGTAGATGTATGCAATATATATGAGAAATGCATCTAACGTATACTCGCGATATCCAACTTTTCGACCAAAAATAGATCTTCAGAATATATAGAGAATGCACGTTGGATATGCGACGACATGTACTCAAACTATACTGAAAGTATACGTTTGAGTATACCCACACGGAAATAGAATATATGTAAAAGTATATTTTTCGATATATTAAAAATGTATTTTAACTGTATTCGACGTATAATTGAAATATACTTTAAATGTCTTTAAAATACATCTAAAATATACACGATATAAGTTCATACTCCGTTTAAAATATACTTGAAATATACTCATAGTACATTTTAAATATTATTAAAATATATTCAACGTGTATTTAAGATATACTTGGAGTGTATTCAATCTATACTAGAAATATTCTTAAAAATTTTGTTATGACGTTATTTACATCATTGCACCCTTTTACGATATTTTTCCTTGTCGTTAATTACGATTATGGTGTTTGCAGTTCAGATATTTTAATAGTTCAAATTTAAATTATATCAGACGCTTACACGCCGTAAGGTGGTTTCGAACCCGGGACTTCTGAGTGATGAGCTGGGACCTTCCACACTGAGCTAGTTCTACTTGATAAATTAACTTTCGTATCGTCTACATCTGGTACAATACACAATGTTAGGTTATTGAGAAATGTGTGGATTTACAAGAGTAACTAACAATATCGGATCAATTACTTAATTGCGTTCGCATAGAGAGCGATAATCGAATAGAATTACGAGATTACATAACCTTCGATCATTTATTCCGGCTAGTGCGGCTAGGTCTTCGCGAGATACCGACTTGAAGATGTGTGTGTGTGTGTGTGTGTGTGTGTGTGTGTGTGTGTGTGTGTGTGTGTGTGTGTGTGTGTTTGTGTGTGTGTAAAACTACTGAACCGAATGAAATATGGTTTTCTCTGTTTATAGCGTAAAATGCCACTAATATGATGCTATTTGTTTTATTTAAATCGAACGAGTCTAAGTTGAGCAATTAATTACTTTTTAACAAAAGGTTATCGAGGGAGAAGTTCTGACGGGGTGCGGACGGGGTAAGACGCTGTTAATACCGCGAATACCACTTATGCCCAATAGCCCAATGCCCCTTTCAATTTAAGTGCAGTTCCCCGTAACCATCTGCTTTGCGATGACGATTAACAAATCGCAAGGACAAACGCTACGACAAACGCTACGAGCGAGTCAACCGACGAACAGCCTGCTTCTCGCATGGTCAGCTCTATGTCGTCGCCTGCTGTAGAGTGACCAACCGAGAAAATATTTTATTTTAACCGACGGGGAAGAAAGAAAAACGTGAAACGTGGTGTATACTAAATTTTGGAAAATCGATTAAATTTTAATTTTAGATAACTCATTTCAGACAATAACATATTATCCAAAGTTCAAAGGTTTCATTTGAGTACTTTTTCATTTAGTAAAGTTAAGATCAATCAATGTGATTGCCATTGAAATGTTCGTCAGTAAATACTCAACCTATCTATACCTATGATAAAGATATCGGAGACAAAAAGTCAGTTTATATGGAATATATTTTTTTTCAATAAGCAAGGTGAATTATCAAAAACTACAGACCAGGTAGCCAGAATAACTGTTTAGAGCGGTACAGAGCGGGCAAAACCGTGGGCAAGGGCTAATGTGTGTGTGTGTGTGTTTAAATGTATATATACAATGAATGAATCGAAAATGTATCTTTTATGAGCATTTTATATGATTCAAATGAATCTTGCGTCTATTCATGGTATATTAGTACATATAGCATATAAGCATATAGTAATATATATTCAGATATACATATAGGATACCTTAAATATATTCGGATAACCTATTAAAAATGTATAAAGCATACGTTGGTCATGCGCTTTCAATATATTTTATGTGTATCTAAAATGTATTTTTTTTTATATCCCAGCGTACGCTCTCCGGTATGTTCCCCAGTGTATAAAAGATATATTCAGTATACAGATCTAATATATTTAATGTATATCTTAGAAGCTATTTATATATATAAATCGCACAGGTTTTTAGACATATCCAAATTTATATTTGACATATCCAACTTTTCGAACAAAATATATTTACTGAATGTTTTATATATCTTTCGGTATATTTTTTGTATATCTTATTTCCATGTGGGTTAAGGCCTTATATAAGCGATTTCGCCGATTTTCGAAGGTACTTTTCTCGACGTGGTTAAAAAAATGACGTTTATATTGACAACATTATTCTACCGATCATTTATGCACATGGTTCACTATCTGTAAAAAAACAGAAATATTAACAAATGGCGGAGATATAACATAATAAAGCAATGTATTTTTTTTTGCGCGCGTTGAGAGTGAAAGTTCTCGGCATCGATGTGGGTGTCTGAAAAAAATGAACATATTTATAATTGCATAATGAATGTATCTTCAGTGTGAACCAACAATATTATTTAACAAAAATTATTATAATAGAAATTCGATACTTAACATTTTTTTACTAAATTTTCTGTCGGTATTTTATTTTTTTAATTGTTTTTTATGTCATTGAAATTGTTGTTTCGGTGGTTAACACGATAGGTGCTGATATTAAGAATATGTTGTAAAAATTTCAAAGCGATTTGAACCTTCGTTCAAGAGTTAGAACTTTCGCAAGGGTAAAAAAAGTGAATCGTGGAAAAACGGCTTTGAAGTTCCCGCGTAAAAATTCTGATGGGGCCCAAATCAGGGCCCGATCAGTTGCTTGACTGCCCTGGTAGGGCACTAATAAGGCAGCCTAAAAGGGCCCTACTAGAAAATGTAACGTTGTGGCACATATGGGCCTGACCTGGTTGCATGATCAGGGCCCTATCAGGTTGCCTGATCAGAATAAAATGCATATAATATTTCAAAAATCCAAAATGGAATGAACTACTTAATTTAGAGTTCCACTACAATGAATTTTTATCATAATTCGTCATTCCCTGGCCTGCTGAAATGTTTTTGTTCGAAGAAAATATTTCGCCTATATAGGAATCGAACCTCGTTAGCTTTCTACCCAAAGCTAGACACGCTGCCCCTATGCTACCGAGTGCTTGTAACATCTTGGTCCCAGATATGGCATAAGAGACCAAATGAATTCCTATAATTATTTGTTGTATCACACAAAGTATATCAATTAGTTAATATCATTGTGACAATTAAAGAGGTTTATCGAATAACATTATATAGATTTTTGATACTATATTGAGAATATATATATATATATAATTCCTCTCTCTCTCTTCGCCTCACAATGCTGCCAAAATCTTCTAACGCGCATCCGAGTTGTATAACGTTTTTTGTCGTGACGGTCCATAGCACCTTTTTCTAAAAAGAATTCAGGAATGCATCGAAACTCCGAAGCTACGATGCGGTAAAATAGAAGTTTCCATATGGAAAATAAGAGGTTATGTGCATCTATCGACTGCTGAGGCAGTTATAGGGCAAGCCTATTTATGGCCTCATCAGGGAAAGCCATACCGGAATAGAAATTTCTTAGGTTTAGCCTGACCAGGCTCAGGCCCTGATCGGGGTATGATACGGGTAACACCTATTACGGACATCCTGATCCGGCCCCGACCGGGCCGGAAGTATTTAGGCCCTAAATCAGGCTATACTAAAATAGCCCTACTAAGGCCGGCCCTGATAAGATCCTACTAAGGCTTTCTTCGATAGGGCCCTACCAAGGCTTGCCCTAATAGGCCCTACTACATAGTAGGGCCTACTATAATAGGGCCTATATAAGGCTTGCCCTAATAGGCCCTAATTAGGGCCTATATAAGGCTTGCCCTAATAGGCCCTACTAGGCCTAATAGGCCCTTAATAGGCCTATATAAAGCTTGCCCTAATAGGCCCTACCCTACTATAGTAGGGCCTATTAGGGCAAGCCTTGGTAGGGCCCTATCGGGGAAAGCCTAAGTAGGGCCTATCAGGGCAAGCCTTGGTACGGCCCTATCGGGAAAACCTTAGTAGAATCTTATCACGGACGGCCTTAGTAGGGCCATTATAGTATAGCCTGATTTAGGGCCTAAATATTTCCGGCCCGATCGGGGCCGGATCAGGATGTCCGTAATAGGTGTTACCCGTATCATACCCCGATCGGGGCCTGATCCTGGTCAGGCTAGCCGTAAGAAATTTCTATACGGGTTGACGGTCGGGCGCGCCGCGCGGTATCTATTGTAAATGCAACTTTACCTTATTTAATAGCATCCTGCGCTATATGTGGGGCCTTCCTCGGCATCTAAAACGTCTCCCGCATGTTTTTTGTCGTTTCTGGCGGCAATCCTTGCTTCAGTTACAAGTCGGATTGTTGTACGGTTGTAATATTATTATTTTATTATTTTGTGCGCGAGCCGGGGAATCCGGCACACAGATCTTTGTTTGTTTTAAAGCGGCGTAACGCACCTCACCTTTATTGCTGACGCTGCTGGAGACGTTCGGCGTTCGGACGTAGGTGAATAATCTGCAACGTATTCACTAGTTCCCCCAATTAACAGTTCACTTTATTCGTTACTTAAAAAGGTCTTACACGGAACGTAAATATAATGTTACTTGTATATCGAAATGAAATATAATAGAAAATAGTTGTACCGGGGTTACTGGAGAATAATAGGTGATTTGGCTTTGAAATAGCTCGACACGCAATGCCGCTAAGGTAATTGTCGCGAACGAATATAACGAAGGTGAATGAAGAGCCGCTAAGGTATTTCCTTGATTCGATGAGTTCTTACGCGATCACAATTTTAATGGTAGAAAAGGATAACACCGATCGTACCCGCGAGAACCTAAGTATGCGAGAAGATTTGCCACTGAGGAGTGAAGGTCCCTCAACCGATTGTTCGGAAAGTCGCAATAAGACTGATGAGTCACCAAGTGGGTCACGCCTTGAGGATTTCGGCAAATAACTGCGTTTAGGTTGTCGTGGGGGTGAATTGCGAAAGAATGGATCTGCGATGTGCATGAGGTTTCGCATAAAGTTCGATTGTTGTATTCCCTTTTTGCTTGCACTAATATTTCGAAATTGGCAAGTTCGCTTCTTGAAGAAAGAAAAGGAATTTGATGATTTAGGATTGCGAAATATTGCGAGCGTTCGGTGGTATGGAGGCCGCGGAGGCAATGACACGAGTTGAGCAATACGGAAGTATACGGATACGAAAAATGATCCCAAAGACTTCCTTTGTTGCCTTTTCAGATTGAATTCCAGTGGCAATAGGGCGTAATTCGACCAGATGTTCGGTATTCTTCATCGCGTTCGGCCCAATCGTAATACCAAGGTTTTTCATAATTCGGAGAAAGGCGAATGTTCCGTCGTCGGAGAAAGGCGAAAGTCCTAGCTGAAATATCGGTCGCGATTTCAACAATCGTTAATCCACTCCATGAATTTTTCGGAGCAATTTTCCAAATCTTCGAATTCAAACACTCGTTATTATTTTATGTGAAGCCTCCTAAACTTTTCTCCAGTAACGCATCGTTACTAACCAAGCTTCAAAGCGGCGAAAAAAAAACAAATATATTTTACGAATGAATTTTTGTTTTAATAGAAAGAATATAAATTATTCTATTTAAATTATGAGCGATAATTGTGAATCCTATTTTTTAAAAATAACAAACTAAAGACTACGAAACGGGATTTGCGAACTCTTAGACATGCGGGCGTTTAAGAATACGCACGGGGGTCGATAAGAGTACGCGAGCATCAATCGACACATAAATCGCAAAGAAAGTTACCTACATTTGTATGAGCGGTGCATTTCTCATGTTCTTCGTATACTTCTTTGTACACTTTGTATACTTGCAAAAATATATACTATACCAGGTGTGTAAGTATGAAACCGGAATTTGCCCATAGGTGGCGCTAGATGTCGATGCAGTTACCGACACATCACGTCAGCGGTGTTTTGTTATTGTATTGATATCCGACAAAGATTTCCAACTCACAATAACACGAGTTTCATTCAGTAGCATTAGTTTATTAGAGATAAACATGTCGAGTTTTGTGCCAACAAATAACGATTTGCCGACAGCACTACTTTTCTGTTTTCATCTGAAGAAAACCGCAGCCGAATCGCATCGAATGCTTGTGGAGGCGTTTGGTGAGCATGCTCTCGGTAAAACGCAGTGTTTCGAGTGGTTCAAACGGTTAAAAAGTGGCGATTTTGACGTGAGGAACGAAGAACGTGGAAGACCACCGAAAAAGTTTGGAGACGCTGACCTGCAAGCCTTGTTGGACGAAGACGACCCTCAAACACAACAACAACTGGCGGATGTACCTACGGTAATGATATGATACTTTGTATCATATCATTACAATAAACGTGTTTTTTCTGTACAAAAATTCCGGTTTCATACTTACACACCTGGTATACATACAACATACTATATACAACATACTATATATGTATGGGGCATTCCACGCTACTTCACCTAGCCCGTGACCCCAACCATTATTGGTTCTCCTGATTTTTTTTGTGTAAAATTGTACCCCATGAAAGGAATATCCACACCAATTTTTAGATTGTTATCTCTTCTCTTTTAGGAGTTGTAATTTTCCAAAAAATTTCGATTTCGAAAGTTTTGCCCGAGTAGAAATATTGTCAGGCTGGCCTGATATTTGATCTGGGTGTGATCACTTTGTAGTACGGAGGCCATACTTAAGGTATGTCTTAATTTGCCTGGTCCGGTTGGTGTCAGGTGATAGTCAGGTAACTGGATGTACTGTTTCCTTTAGTTGCCTGATCCAGCTAGCTTTAGGCGATGGTCAAGTAAGTGGACTTACGGCTTGCATAAATTCGCCTGATCAGACTACCTTCAGGCGATAGTCAGGCAACTGGACTTACGGCTTGATTCAATTCGCCTGATCTGGCTAGCTTCAAGCAATCATCACATAACTGCCCACATGGAAATAAAATATATAAAAAATATATCGAAAAATACATAAAACAAATATCAAATACATTTTGTACGAAAAGTTGGAGATGTCAAGTATAATTTTGGATATGATTAAAAACCTATGCGATATATAAACATAAATAGCTTCTAAGATGTACATTAAATATATTAGATATGTATACTGAATATATGTTTAATATACTCGGGAGCATAACGGAGAATGTATGCTGACATCTAAAAAAAGGTACATTCAAGATGCATATCAAATATATTGAAATTGCATGACTAACGTACGCTTTATACATTTTTAATAGGATATCCGAATATATTTAAGGTTTGCTATATGTATATCTGAATATATATTACTATATCATTATATGTATATATAGTAATATACCATGAATAGTCTCAAGATCCGTTTGAATCATAAAAAATACTCATAAATGATACACTTTCGATTAATTCAGTGTATATATACATTTAAGGGAGCTTTCCAGTGTGACAGCCCGAAAAATCGCTGTTTTTCGCGATTTTTTTTTTAAAGAAAAAATAATCTAATCGGTCTGGTTTTTTTTTTGTATATTAATTGGGTATTGAAGAATACAAAACAACTTTTTAAAGATCGATTTATTTATTAATTAATATCTATAAAAATGATGAAACAATTGTTGCAGAAAATGCACTTGGATGTGGTGTCCACGTTGGGATGTGGTGTCCACGTTGGTGTCACAATTTTGATCTGAAACAAAAAACACAAAAAGATTATTGATCGGTATATAATTGGCTTTCGTGCTATGGAGGCTTTTTTTTTTTTTTTGCAAAAATGGCGCCGGTTTGAACAAAAAGTATCGATTTTAGCATTTTTTTTGCAGTTTTTTTTACAAAAAAATAGGAAGATGTCAAAAAAAAAAGCTTCCATAGCACGATAAACAATGACGTTAAGAATATTGTGTAAAAAATTCAACTCGATAGCTTTAAAACTCTGCCCTCCAAGTTGGACACCGTTTTGAAAAATGCTGTTTCGAGAAAAACGCGTTCAAAGTTTCAAGTGAGGAAATTTTAGGTAAATCGTTTACTTACGGTCAATCAGCGATGCCAAAGAAGCGATGGGAAGAGTGTATACTATTCGATAAAGCAAAAAAAAAACAAAATCGATTTTTTGAAAATTTCACACTGGAAAGCTCCCTTAAACACACACACACACACACACACACACACACACACACACACACACACACACACACACACACACATCTTCAAGTCGGTATCTCGCGAAGACCTAGCCGCACTAGCCGGAATAAATGATCGGACAAAAAAATCGAAGGTTATGTAATCTCGTAATTCTATTCGATTATCGCTCTCTATGCGAACGCAATTAAGTAATTGATCTGATAATGTTAGTTAGTCTTGTAAATCCACACATTTCTCAATAAACTAACATTGTGTATTGTACCATATGCAGACGATACGAAAATTAATTTATCAAGTAGAACTAGCTCAGTGGGGAAGGTCCCAGCTCATCACTGAGAAGTCCCGGGTTCGAAACCACCTTACGGCGTGTAAGCGTCTGATATAATTTAAATTTGAACCATTAAAATATGTGAACCGCAAACGCCATAATCATAATTAACGACAAGGAAAAATATCGTAAAGGGGTGAAATGATGTAAATAACGTCGTAACAAAATTTTTAAGAATATTTCAAGTATAGATTAAATATACTCCAAGTATATCTTAAATACACGTTGAATATATTTTAATAATATTTAAAATGTAGTATGAACATATTTCAAGTATATTTTAAACGGAGTATGAACATATATCGTGTATATTTTAGATGTATTTTAAATACATTTAAAGTATATTTCAATTATAAGTCGAATACAGTTAAAATACATTTGTAGTATATTTTGAGGGTAATTTGACTAAATTGTAAGTACATTTTCAATATAGTTCGAATATACGTAACATTCTGAAGATCTATTTTGGACGAAAACTTCGATATCGCGAATATATTTTTAATCTATATCTAAGATGCATAATATATATCTGAAATCTATTTTACATCCATTTTTAATATATCGAAAAATATATTTTTACATATATTTTATTTCCGTGTGGGAGATAACTATATGAAAATTTGGAATTAACTATGACGAACGAGAATATATAGTTGTTGACGCTTTCTTTCACAGGTTAGACAGTAATATGTCTACCGCTTTCTTCGTTTACTACGCCAATGACATCAGGTCAGAATCAATTATGGCAGCTACCGTTTCGCATGTTCGTTGAACAGATAAAAGAAGTATTTTTTTTTTACATAAATTTTAGAATTTATTTTGTGTATTTATAAATTAAAACCAACAATATTCGATTGTTTATTGCGCAATCTATCTTATTTGTACATTCTTAGTATTTGTTTACATCGAGTAAAATACCCTATTGTCACGTGCGGTCAACGCTCACTGATGAGAGCATTCAAGCCGTTGCTGAACTTGTGGAAGGTGACTGACGTCTGAAAGTTGGAGAAATTGCATCGGAGGTGAGCATGTGTTGGGAGCGCCAGCACAATTTTTTCATAACACCTTAGATGTCGCTAAGATCAGGCAAGCAGGTCCCACGTCTCCTCAATGAGGCACAGAGAGATGTTCGAAAAGACAGCTTTTATAAATCGCTCTGAAAAAGGACAGTTGAATTTGAACGTAATTGTGACCTGCGGCGAGATTTCTACGGAAACATTCACCGACCCACAAGTTGAGTAGTACGCGCGAAATTGGCTGTTGGGGCGCGTGTCTCCTTTTCTATAAGAGAACGGAGAAGCTGTTGATCCGTTGACGATAATGCATCTATGTCGAATAGAACTATTACGTGTAGAAAAAAATATTTTTTTGTAATTTTTTCCACCACCAATAAATGGTTTATAAAAATGGCGATTCTATTTAAATGGTCATCGTATGCAAATTCGAGAGACTCGGAGTAGGCCCAACGTGCTAAGGATAATAAAAAACATTTTGAAGTTCCGCAGATTATTGTTGGGATCCTGTAAACAGAAGATGGGTCTTTTCCGTTTTAACCTTGGCATACAAATTTACAACGACAAAAAAAACTTGCCCAATTATATTGGATATGATTTATCGTATCGGTACCTTAGTCAACTCAAAATGTTAATACCCACACTTATTTACCGATGTCGTTTATATAATTTGGAGAAAAATTTCATGCTCGCACGTTACCTATAAAACTATTTATACCATGCAATAATATATCAAATAAATTAGTTTCGTCACTTTCCACTTCGTGACCGATCAAACACACCTAGGAACAATTTTTGCTGCTCTCCAAAACAATTCTCTAAGGAGATGTTTGAGTTTTTTTCACAGTCAAGCTGCTGATTATCGTGCTCACGCTTATTCGAGGCTCACGTACTATTGAGGAAAAAATGCGTATGCTCCGCTTACATAAGGCGATGTGCCACATGCCTCCGACCACTTCGAAATGTTGACAAAAGAATCCTCCCAAACGGAACAACCGATTGGAATGAAATTTGTTGTGCCCACACGGAAAAAAAATATACGTAAAATATATTTTTCAATAAATTAAAAATAGATGTAAAATATATTTCAGATATACATTATGTATCTTAGATGTACAGTAGATGTATGCAATATATATGAGAAATGCATCTAACGTATACTCGCGATATCCAACTTTTCGACCAAAAATAGATCTTCAGAATATATAGAGAATGCACGTTGGATATGCGACGACATGTACTCAAACTATACTGAAAGTATACGTTTGAGTATACCCACACGGAAATAGAATATATGTAAAAGTATAGTTTTCGATATATTAAAAATGTATTTTAACTGTATTCGACGTATAATTGAAATATACTTTAAATGTCTTTAAAATACATCTAAAATATACACGATATATGTTCATACTCCGTTTAAAATATACTTGAAATATACTCATAGTACATTTTAAATGTTATTAAAATATATTTAACGTGTATTTAAGATATACTTGGAGTGTATTCAATCTATACTAGAAATATTCTTAAAAATTTTGTTATGACGTTATTTACATCATTGCACCCTTTTACGATATTTTTCCTTGTCGTTAATTACGATTTTGGTGTTTGCAGTTCAAATATTTTAATAGTTCAAATTTAAATTATATCAGACGCTTACACGCCGTAAGGTGGTTTCGAACCCGGGACTTCTGAGTGATGAGCTGGGACCTTCCACACTGAGCTAGTTCTACTTGATAAATTAACTTTCGTATCGTCTACATCTGGTACAATACACAATGTTAGGTTATTGAGAAATGTGTGGATTTACAAGAGTAACTAACAATATCGGATCAATTACTTAATTGCGTTCGCATAGAGAGCGATAATCGAATAGAATTACGAGATTACATAACGCGTGCGTGCGTGCGTGCGTGCGTGCGTGCGTGCGTGTGTATGTGCGTGCGTGCGTGCGTGCGTGCGTGTGTGTGTGTGTGTGTGTGTGTGTGTGTGTGTGTGTGTGTGTGTGTGTGTGTGTGTGTGTGTGTGTGTGTGTGTGTGTGTGTGTGTGTGTGTGTGTGTGTGTGTGTGTGTGTGTAAAACTACTGAACCGAATGAAATATGGTTTTCTCTGTTTATAGCGTAAAATGCCACTAATATGATGCTATTTGTTTTATTTAAATCGAACGAGTCTAAGTTGAGCAATTAATTACTTTTTAACAAAAGGTTATCGAGGGAGAAGTTCTGACGGGGTGCGGACGGGGTAAGACGCTGTTTATACCGCGAATACCACTTATGCCCAATAGCCCAATGCCCCTTTCAATTTAAGTGCAGTTCCCCGTAACCATCTGCTTTGCGATGACGATTAACAAATCGCAAGGACAAACGCTACGACAAACGCTACGAGCGAGTCAACCGACGAACAACCTGCTTCTCGCATGGTCAGCTCTATGTCGTCGCCTGCTGTAGAGTGACCAACCGAGAAAATATTTTATTTTAACCGACGGGGAAGAAAGAAAAACGTGAAACGTGGTGTATACTGAATTTTGGAAAAATCGATTAAATTTTAATTTTAGATAACTCATTTCAGACAATAACATATTATCCAAAGTTCAAAGGTTTCATTTGAGTACTTTTTCATTTAGTAAAGTTAAGATCAATCAATGTGATTGCCATTGAAATGTTCGTCAGTAAATACTCAACCTATCTATACCTATGATAAAGATATCGGAGACAAAAAGTCAGTTTATATGGAATATATTTTTTTTTCAATAAGCAAGGTGAATTATCAAAAACTACAGACCAGGTAGCCAGAATAACTGTTTAGAGCGGTACAGAGCGGGCAAAACCGTGGGCAAAGGCTAATGTGTGTGTGTGTGTTTAAATGTATATATACAATGAATGAATCGAAAATGTATCTTTTATGAGCATTTTATATGATTCAAATGAATCTTGCGTCTATTCATGGTCTATTAGTACATATAGCATATAAGCATATAGTAATATATATTCAGATATACATATAGCATACCTTAAATATATTCGGATAACCTATTAAAAATGTATAAAGCATACGTTGGTCATGCGCTTTCAATATATTTTATGTGTATCTAAAATGTATTTTTTTTATATCCCAGCGTACGCTCTCCGGTATGTTCCCCAGTGTATAAAAGATATATTCAGTATACAGATCTAATATATTTAATGTATATCTTAGAAGCTATTTATATATATAAATCGCACAGGTTTTTAGACATATCCAAATTTATATTTGACATATCCAACTTTTCGAACAAAATATATTTACTGAATGTTTTATATATCTTTCGGTATATTTTTTGTATATCTTATTTCCATGTGGGTGTGCATGCAGGATACTTGCTCCGAGGGGATGACGCCCTCCGTTATCCAAAATTTCCAAAAAAAAATTACAGTTTGTGGTTACCCTGCGAAAAATGGTGAATTATTAACCATTGCATCGCATTTTCGGTAATTTTCTGAGCGTCATCCTCGGAACCGTGAAAAAGCACACATTTTAAGCTTTGTTTCACCTGTTTTCATGAACAAATGGCGGAGAAAAAGCATTTTGAAATTTTTACATAAATGTAGCAAAAATGTACCAACAAAGCTCAAAATATCAGTTACCGGAGCGAGCGCTCAGTTCATCCGTATTCTCACGGGCGGCGCGCAGCTCGCTTCGTTCTGTTTGTACCGACCGCGCTCGCTTCCTTTCGGAACAATTTATTTTTTGACAGGTCGAAAGCCGGACCCATAACCTCGCACATTTGTTCGAAGTATATTTCATCATACGATGTGTGTGATAGAGTGTAATATAGAATGTAAATAGTGTGTATTCAAGTGAAGATTATTTTCGTCGCGTTTTGGTGAGTTTTTTTGCTGTGAAGAACGCATCAGGACGCCGGCACACCACCGACGACAAAAACCGACAAAGAAATAATCGACGAGAAAACCGCCGTGGCCGATTACATGAAGAAGATCGAGGAACACAGTGACAGCGAGAAGTCGAAGGAGAAAACACCGGAAGCAAGGTATGTACGTGCTATAACCTCAATTTACGTGCGTTGTAATTTGCCACGATCTTCCCTCGCATTGCTTTCTCGCTCGCCGATGTCTCAAACAGCCAACGGCTCCGGTGCAAAAAATTCAAGCTTATTGGCTCTTCGCAGAAATCCCTCGATATTCATTCGTGAAAAAATCGCAGATAGCATATTTTCCGATGATCCGTAGCCATTTCCATTACCTCTCGAAATCCTCGATTTCCTGATCA
Organism: Ophion obscuratus; assembly: GCA_964007375.1. Lineage (NCBI taxonomy): Eukaryota > Metazoa > Arthropoda > Insecta > Hymenoptera > Ichneumonidae > Ophion > Ophion obscuratus. The sequence goes on along the minus strand of OZ023316.1, from coordinate 14,053,752 downwards.
TTGTGCGACCAAAATGATGCACAAAAGTTTAACACCCTTTGCCTACGAATGCAAAACTGTCACGTCTCAAACACGGTTGATTTGTGGACTTGTGGCTATTCCTCGATACCTTCACCCTGATGACCGAGAGGTCATCTCACCAATACATGACTATTGGTATGGCGTATAAAAATAAAAGACCCTCGGTATACCTGTATGGTAGTACACCGCTACACGCAAATGTACGTGTTACTAGTATGGTACTGGTATACTGTGCAATAGTAAAATATACTGGTTCCGTATCCTCACCATACTAATACTCGTACCGATAGCGTACACATATAGATGCTAGGTACGGTACATGTGCTAGCATGTAGAAACCAGAACTAATGTAATGTCGGATTTACAATCTAGATGGACCATCGGATTTATGAAGGGCAGCAAGAACGCACTGCCGAGGATGAGAAACCGTGTCACTCGTCGCGGCCACGGTATAGAGTCCCAGTGGCCGTGAGGATATCACCGCTGTCTCCAATCTCTCCGAGAGCATCTCACCATGGATCGCACCACCAATCTGTACAAGGCCTTTCGCTTACGTATGTACGTTCTAGAACAAAGGGCGAGGACCATAGCATCTCAATGGTTACGGCTACCATCATCTAATACTCAGAGTCGACGGGTCCAAACCTCCAGCCCAACAGCATTGAATGGTCAATGGTTGAACGCGTTAAGGTAGAACAAGCGTGCGCTTTTGATTTTTATAGATTTTACTTAAATTTTAACCAGACATTGTTCGTATCATTATGCATGTTTCAGTGAAATGTTAGATCAGTCGACTATTTAGATTCGGAAATGATTGAATTAAAAATTGCAACATTTAACACTGTACGGTCTGCATTGAAAGGCCATAGCCGGGTAAGAAGGGAAAAATTGCCCCCGCATTTTTTCCAGCGAAATTTGGAGTATATTCTGAGGCATAAAAAAAAACAAATTTTCTGAAAATTTCATGCCCGTCAACGCAATGGTTTTAGAAAAAAGAATTTTTTTTTAAATATCAAAAAAAAAATATTTTTTTCCGGAAACGGTACAGTGGATCGATTTGATTTTTGCTTGGTACTTGTTCCGATCAAACGTGTTACGAAATAAAATTATAGAACATCTTGCGAAAGATTAAGATTTGAAAAAAAATAATGTTCCTTGTTTTATTATTTTTTACTATAATCCACTTGCGGTACAATAGCGAAAAAATTGTCATATAATCTTTGGGCACCTTATTAGATTATATAATTTTTTAAAAATGATCGGTTTGGTACGCCACAGTGAAAAAAAGAAACATCCTTTATTGATATATTTTAGTTATATAGATATGTAACTAAAATATACCAATAAAGTCTGTTACTTTTTTTTTCACTCTGGCGTACCAAACCGATCATTTTGAAAAAAATATATAATTGAATAAGGTACCCAAAGATTATATGAAAAAAAAAATCGTTATTGTACCCCAAGTGGATTATAATAAAAAAAATAAAACAAGGAACATTATTTTTTTTAAACCTTAATCTTTCGCAAGATATTCTATAATTTTATTTCGTAACACGTTTGATTGTAACAAGTACCAAAAAAATCGAATCGATCCACTGAAGCGTTTCCGGAATTTTTTTTATTTAAAAAAAAATTCATTTTTTCAAAACCATTGCGTTGACGGGGATGCAATTTTCAGAAAAGGCCATAGCCGGGTAAGTAGGGAAAAATTGCCCCCGCATTTTCTCCAGCGAAATTAGGAGTATATTCTGAGGTATAAAAAAAAACAAATTTTCTGAAAATTTCATCCCCGTCAATGCAATGTTTTCGGAATTTTTTTTTAATAAAGAATAACAAAAATTCCGGAAACGCTTCAGCGGATCGATTCGATTTTTTTTTGGTACTTGTTACGATCAAACGCGTTACGAAATAAAATTATAGAACATCTTGCGAAAGATTAAAGTTAAAAAAAAATAACGTTCCTTGTTTTATTTTTTTTTACTATAATCCACTTGGGGTACATAGCGAATTTTTTTTCATATAATCTTTGGGCACCTTATTAGATTATATAATTTTTTCAAAATGATCGGTTTGGTACCCCACAGTGAAAAAAAAAGAAACAGACTTTATTGATATATTTTAGTTACATATCTATATAACTAAAATATATCAATAAAGTGTGTTTCTTTTTTTTCACTGTGGCGTACCAAACCGATCATTTTGAAAAAATTATATAATCTAATAAGGTGCCCAAAGATTATATGAAAAAAATTTCGCTATTGTACCCCAAGTGGATTATAGTAAAAAATAATAAAACAAGGAACATTATTTTTTTCAAACCTTAATCTTTCGCAAGATGTTCTATAATTTTATTTCTCAACACGTTTGATCGGAACAAGTACCAAAAAAAAATCAATTCGATCCACTATACCGTTTCCGGAATTTTTTTTTTGATATTTAAAAAAAATTCATTTTTCTAAAACCATTGCGTTGACGGGCATAAAATCTTCAGAATTTTTTTTTTATACCTCAGAATATACTCCAAATTTCGCTGGAAAAAATGCGGGGCCAATTTTTCCCTAATTAACCGGCTATGGCCTTTAGACAGAGTAATTTTCCGTGAAAAATATTTGTGCTCTATAAAAAGACACAAGGTAATAACATAAACAATATAAAATATTAATGTTTAGAACGCAAATCTTTTTCTTCACGTTAAAAGTGCTTAACTTGAGGAACACAATAATTAACTTTTTTCTCGAAATATTGAACAATACTGTTCTGCGGTGTTGCATAATGTCTTCTTATTATAGAGGATAAATATTTTTAACCGAGAGTTATTCTGTCGTTACTGAACGTCTTTAGCAAAACTGAATAGTGAAGACAATTCAAACTTTTTCACGCGTTCCCTAACTAGTTTACTATCTAATCATATTTTTTTTCAAAATTCATAAACACAATAGAATGGTACACCGAATTAAGTAACCTGACTTTCGGCCAATGCAGACCCTGCAGGGTTAAAAATTGCTATTCAAAAATCCATTATCTCCCAATCTAAATGGTCAACTGTTCTGAAATTTAACTCAAACTTGCATAATAATATGAACAATGTGTGGTTAAAATTTGAACAAAATCGATAGAAATCAAGAGCGCACGCTCGTTTTACCATAAGGGTACCACTGTAAACCACCAAAACTGAGTGATATTTCGCGATTTTTTTTTTGCAGAAGGACAAATAAGAGAATATTAATATTCAAGGGTGTTATTAGTCATATCTTTAAGTGAACAAAATGAAATTTATATTAAAAAATTATGCCAAAAGTTGGAGCCATTCTGGAGCCATTCTGGCGAGGCATGTTGAATTTGAGACGCTCTGCGGCACGCAGTATAGCTGACGCAAATTTGATTTTAGAATAAAATTAAAAAAATTCTATTAAATTACACGAGTATAGCTAGAGAAATACGTAGAGAATTGTGACAATGTTATTTTTTGTGTAATTGGCAAGCATTAAACCAAAAACTTAATTTTCGACAGAAAAAAAGGACAATCATTTGGTAATAACTAATGTTATAACTAACTCATAGAAAATCCCGTACTTATTTCTCTTTGGAATGTTATTTTAAACATGTACCCAAAATTGGGAGTGAAAATGATGAAAATTGTTGAAGTTATGCTGCGTGCCGTTTTGAAAAATTGTGTTTTGAGAAAAACAGTCGATGTCTCGCACACGAGCCAGCCACTGCCACCGCAGACCCATACTGGCCTGCGGACCTTATTTTACAGGTACCAAACTTTTTTCCCCTTATTATAGATGGTGCAAAGCATCTTTTAAGTCAAGTAAAATAAAAACAATTTTTTTTAAATTCCACAGTGTGACCCCTTAGATCGGAGTACACGGTGACGATTGTTGGTCGCGTCTCTTTGAACGAGGCGCGACCAACAATCTTGAAAAGTGGTTGGAGGATTATTTTAAGCAAAGGTTGCTGAAATATAAATAAGGACTTCACAAATTTTAATTTTTATAGCGTTCCAACGTTGCAAACTTCAACCTCATACCCTCTCCGTGGAACGCAGTAGAACTATCGTAAATTTAATCGTGGAACTGAGAGTAAAATATTTTCGTTTATTACGTTCGTTTTAGCAGTCAAATGAGGGAAACTTCAAAATAATTAAAGAAAAGAGACGAGTTAAAAAAAAGGTCGTGCTTTGAACCATACTTTTTATATACGACTCCAAAAATTACAAGAACAACATTTCTTCATTTTTTAGCGTTTTTTTAAGCGCTGTGTCTATGTGAAAAATTGTCGCATCGAGATGAAAAAAGCCTTTTGAAGCTTCAAGATGATAGTTTCGAGATCTTTTGGCTATCGCGCAATCATAAGAAATACCGGCAGAAAAAAATTCCAAATTTGTTTTTATTTTTCAGGGCTCATCGGACTAAGGAATTTTGTTTCAGTTAATTTAATAAACTCTACGTCAATTTTTCTGCTGAGATATCCGACTTCGAATGAAAAAAGATTCTTTTGTCTTTGATTATCGATATCTAAGCAACCAATTATCGCAACGGGAATTAGAGGGCAGCTTTGAAAAGTCGAATAAATTTTCTGCCAGCCCCTCCCGTTGATTTTTGTGATTTTTTTTCTTCACCCTTAACCGTTATTTGGTGAAGGACAAAAAATTACTTTTTCTGAATTTTCAATAAATCTACCACTATGTTACAAATATTGATGCAAAGACTAATGCTGCCGCGTGTTTTTTCAGCTCGATTTACTCCTAATTCCCCTGTTAGTCTGCAAATTGATTCATCGAACCGTTTTCTATCCAAAGTTAATCGAAGTTTGACAAAACAATTAAAGGAACAAGTGTATTATTCCTAAACATCTTGTAATCATCTTAAAAATAAAAATACTAATTTTCTTCGACTTTTTTCACAACTTGGCACTCGTTGCTTGTTAAATATAAGAAAAAAAATCGAGATTAACATTTTTTTAATTTGTAAAATATTTCAGGAAACAATACTGACTCATTTTTTACACGATTCGGCGATTGCGCACTTTAACTTTACTCATCTTTAATTGCATCAATTAAAGTTGATACTCTCAAGCTATATTTAATAGTCGATCTGAGAACATTTATGCAATTAATTCTCAATGTTTTCTACGAAGGTTATTAGGGTTATGGAAAACAATCTTTTTTTCATAACTAGGCATGATCAAAAATTGAAAAAAAATTAGAGTTTACAAAAACATTAGATTCATTTTTTTTACCAAAACGTAGAAAAAAATTACCAAAAAAAGATTAGTTTTTGAAAAAAACTGTTCATTGGTTTTTCCTTCCAAACAAGAGATCATTTTTGAAAAAAGTGTTTTTTGTATTCCTGATAACCTTCGCAGAAAATATAAACAGTTAATGGCATACAAGTTCTCAGATCGACTAGTGAATACTGCTTGGGGGGATCAACTTTTAGTCAATGCAATTAAAGGTGAGTGAAATTATGGTGCGCAAAAGCCGAAGCGTGGCAACAACGAGTCACCATTGTTTTCTGAAAAATGTTACAAATTTAAACAGATTACAATTTTTTTTAAATTTCTCAATTTTTTTCTGAAATTTAACAAGCAACTACTACAAAGTTATAAAAATAGTCGAAGAAAATGGGTGTTTTCATTTTGATCATGATTACACGATGTTTAGGAACACTTGTTCCTTTAATTCTTTTGTAAAACTTGGATCGATCGGTTCGGAAAAACGGGTCGATGGATCAATTTGAAAATTTACACGTCTATTGGGGGTACATTAAGCTGAAAAATAAACGTGGCGACATTAGTCTTTCTACCAATATTTGTAATGGAGTAGTAAATTTACTGATAAACCATAAAATGTCATTTTTTGTCCTCTTTTTCAAACTACTGTTAATGGTGAAAACATGATTTTTTTCTCAAAAATCAACGAAAGGGTCTTGTACGAAACTGATTCAAGTTTTTAAAGCTGCCCAATAATTTCCTGTGCGATCATTGGTTGCTGTGATATGATTGATCAAACACGAAAGGAATATGTTTTATTATAAGTCGGATATGTCAGCAAAAAATTGACATAGAGAGACCACAAAAAAACCAAATTGGAACTGAATAAACAAGCTAACGGACCTATGCATTGATTTAACTGTGAAAAATCCCTTGAAACAATAAAATTGGAAAAATAATTTTCTCGCTATCTCTTCCAATTGCGCGATAATCATACCTCACAAAATTATTTTGCCAAAAGATCTCAAACTAGAAACTTGAAGCTTAATAATGTTTTTCTTTTTCATCTTGATACGACTATTTTTAACATTGATACAGCTTTTCAAAAACATCTCAAAAATGAAGAAATTTTCTGTTTCTTTAATTTTCTGGGGTTGAGTATAAAAAGTGATATATTTTTTACAATTTTCAGTCAATCGAAAGAAAGCGCTCGTCTTTGACTGTTAAAGCAATCTAAGAAACAGTTGTAATTTCAAGTCGATTGGTCGAACATTGTTTTAGTTTTGCTCCGTCTCGATATCGAAAACATGGTTTTGAAAAAAACATGTTTGAAGTCAACGGTTTCAAAGACGCTACAGCTGAACAAGTTTTTTTCCCGTAATCTAATGCCACCTATTGGTTGAAAATAAAACTATTTTTAGTCAGTGATTTTGTCCCCACAATAGGCTTACAAGTGAGAACTGCGCCTACCGGCATGAGACTTGGCCAAAAACGGTTTTTAGCGGCGGAGACTTCCTTAAAAAATAGCTCGAAAACCACTTTATAATGGTTTTTTTTTCAGCTAGAAAGGAATATGCATCATGTTTTTTAAGGTCCCAAGGATTTCTTAAAACTGTTTCAAACAAAACGATGTTTGTAAAATTTTACACCGATGACCTCTAAACAATTCGCGATAGTAAAATTTTACCGCTCTTCTGTAGAGCGAGACTTCTCCGATCGTCATTGCGAGAAAATTCAATCCTTGGAGAAACTTGCGGAAGATGAATTCCGGCAGAGAGAAAAATGCTAAACGTATTTTTTTCAGCATAATTAGTAATAATTTAGTAATAACAAAATTTTATCACTCTTTCGCAGAGTGAGACCCGGTCGATCTCGTTCGCTCGCGAATTTGGTCGGCCGCGGACAACCTGCCGAAGTAAGCCATGGCAGAGAAAAAAATGCCGATCGCAATTGTTTAAACAAAGAGCGTTGTAAAATTTTTTAAGTTTCCAATGATTTTTTAAAAGTGCTTCCAACAAAACGATTTTTCGAAAATTTTACACCGATGACCTCTAAGCAATTCGCGATAGTAAAATTTTACCACTCTTCGGTAGAGCGAGACTTCTCCGATCGTCATTGCTAGAAAATTCGATCCTTGGAGAACCCTGCCGAAGATGAATTCCAGCAGAGAGAAAAAATGCTAAACGTATTTTTTTTTAGCATAATTAGTAATAATTTAGTAATAATAAAATTTTACCACTCTTTCGCAGAGTAAGACCCGGTCGATCTCGTTCGCTCGCGAATTTGGTCGGCCGCGGACAACCTGCCGAAGTAAGCCATGGCAGAGAAAAAAATGCCGATCGCAATTGTTTAAACAAAAAGCATTGTAAATTTTTTAAGTTTCCAATGATTTTTTGAAAGTGCTTCCAACAAAACGATTTTTCGAAAATTTTACACCGATGACCTCTAAGCAATTCGGGATAGTAAAATTTTACCGCTCTTCTGTAGAGCGAGACTTCTCCGATCGTCATTGCTAGAAAATTCGATCCTTGGAGAAACCTGCCGAAGATGAATTCCGGCAGAGAGAAAAAATGCTAAACGTATATTTTTTAGCATAATTAGTAATAATTTAGTAATAATAGAATTTTACCACTCTTTCGCAGAGTGAGACCCGGTCGATCTCATTCGCTCGCGAATTTGGTTGGCCGCGGACAACCTGCCGAAGTGAGCCATGGCAGAGAAAAAAATGCCGATCGCAATTGTTTAAACAAAGAGCATTGTAAATTTTTTTAAGTTTCCAAGGATTTTTTAAAAGTGCTTCCAACAAAACGATTTTTCGACAATTTCACACCGATGACCTCTAAACAATTCGCGATAGTAAAATTTTACCACTCTTATGTAGAGCGAGACTTCTCCGATCGTCATTGCTAGAAAATTCGATCCTTGGAGAAACCTGCCGAAGATGAATTCCGGCAGAGAGAAAAAATGCTAAACGTATTTTTTTTTGCAGTAACAATACAATTTTACCACTCTTTCGCAGAGTGAGACCCGGTTGATTTTGTTCGCTCGCGAATTTGGTCGGCCGCAGACAACCTGCTGAAGATAAGCCATGGTAGAAAAAAAATGCCGATCGCAATTGTATAAACGAAGAACATTGTAAAATTTTACAACTCTTTTGTAGAGTGATTCTCGAGCGATCTCGGTCGTGACTCGAGATTTTAGCAGAGATCGAATTCGTCGATGATGAGCGACATCGAGATGCCAAATAGTCTTCGAGCTTATTTGTTTAAAGTAATTAAAAAATAGTCGAGAAATGCTAGCACCCTTCCACCATACGAGTCTCTAGCAAACCCTGTTTGCTACAAAGTTCAACCATAAAGAAATTTCCACCGATGACCGTCGTCGACAAAAAAATCGATTCGAGGGCATTTGTTTAAACAATGCGCGATCGCAAAATTTCACCGCTCTTTCGCAGAGCGAGGCTAGCGATCTTGATTGTTCGAGAAGAGCTGACCAGTAAAAATGCTGCCAAATATGAACCCTGGCAGAGATAAAATGCTGAACACATTTGTTTAAATAATGAGCATTGCCAAATTTTACCACTCTTTTGTAGAGTGTGTTTTGAGCAATTTCGGTCGCTCGAAATTTTGGCAGGGATCGAAATCGTTAACGATGAATTAAAAAAGTATGGGGACATGCCTGAGTCTTTTGGTTGTGGCCGTCGTCGAAAAAAAATCGATTTAATGGCTGCATATACAATGTAAAATGCAACAAAGTTGCACCGCTCTCCTGTCGAGCGAGCGCAGGCTTCCAGACAAGCGTAGCGGGGTCGCTACGCATAGTTGTGTGAATTGTGTGACACGCACATAGATGTAAGGTGCTTGTGTACGACCGAACGGCGTGCGAGAACGGATTCGTTCTTTCTGTAACGCGGGCGGCGTACCAAACACACACACACACACACGCGCGCGCTCAGCGATCGTCGTCTATTTGGCTTCGACTCTTCGTCTCAGTGCGAAGCATCGAGACCGAATTTGCGATCGCTGCGCTGTCCGTCGTAGCGACTCGTAGCTAAAAACTACGAGATCTGCGCTACCGACGTAACGAGAGGCCGCGTCGAAATTTTCTGGCGTGTGGCACATGCCCATAACGCGAACTTCCGAAGAGCTAAGCCTCTCGCAAACCCTTTTCCAGAGCTTGCTGGAGAAAAAGAAGGCAAGAGGAGTTAGCGGTACAAAAAAAGTAGCAAACCAAGAAGAAGTACAAGAGAAAAAACAAAGAAAAAGTAGTATACGCTCGACGACCGGGAATGAAAACGTTAGTAAAGAAAGGCTTATGGTGAGGACGCATCTGGGAATGTTGCATGTCGAACGAACGGTCGACATCGACGCGTGGAGAAAAAGCAAATGACTAAGTCCGTCAGGTTTCCCGACGCCGCCGTCGTCAATGTTCTACGTCGCGCCAACTTTTCTATAACGTAAGGATGTCACAAAAAGTTAAGTCGAATGTTTGCTTCCATTTCTCAGTGGTTCATACGCGCATAAAGGGTTTGTTCACACATCTATATGACGAACACCATAGTGGCCAAGTTTGTGGGTGGGCATGAGTGTGAATTACGTTGCCCATTTCCTCGTTTAAATAAAAAAGTCGGCCATCGCTGTTACGCCCCCCTGCCTCTAACGTATACTCACAGGCGGTGTGCCCCACATATTCGTAATTTCACTTTGCGATGTGGTGATTTATTAGATTTATTTATTTATTCCGAAACAACGAAAGGTCATTTTCGATTATTTGTAAATTACGTCTGCCCTCGAACGTTTATCTTGAAGGATGATGCACCCATATACAACTTAACAGAAGTTATATAATGTTCTAACCTCTTTTTCGAACTATTCAAAGATATCAATGCTCGCACGGGCTCAAGACTTGTTGAAGAAACGTCTTTTTTCGTTTCACGGCATTGCGACTCTTAAAGGACTCCTCTTTTGCGCCTTTCCAACCCTTCTTCGCCTCTTTTTCTCTTTCTTTTTTTTACGTTGTTGTTTATGGTGCTGTGTATGCGCTTGTCCAATCAAAAAGCCGGACGTTCGCCAAGTCCTACACTCGACAGGAGAGATGATCTTATCACATACCAAAGTCACCCGGTCCACGCTTTTGGGATTGGAGTGTAAGAGGGAACGATAAATTAAGCTTGACTTTGACGGCCCTGTAACGGTTTGAGGACACTTATATGCCGTCGAGATTCATTGCGTGGCCATGCGGAAAACTTGCGTCTTTTTTTACGCATTACCACGCTCTTTCTTTCTCCCGGCCTCCATATTAAAAGGGATTTAAGGCGTTACCCCCACTTGTAGCGCAAAAAAAGGCCTTTTTCATGCATTTTTTTAAAGAAAACCACAAAACTTTTTTAATCGATCAATATACAATCTTGAAGAACACATCTTGAAAAACTTTCAGTATTTTTTTTATTGAAAAATATTTCATTGTTTAGTGGCAAATGGCCGTCAATGAAATAATGTTTTTATATACACGGTTTGCGGTGACCAACATTACGGCGAAGTGGATCATCTGAAAAAAAAATGCGGTTGGATTTAGTCAAATATAAGTATAAACTAGTCTTTAATCGAAGGATTTTAAAAAATATTAATTTTTCACAAAATGACGGACAGTCGAAGTTAATGTTTCGATTTTAACGAAAAAAAACGGCCGTTTTTTGGCTATAAAACCATTTTTGTTCGGAAAAAAAAATCGAACGATTAAATACTACATTTTTATGTATTAAATAAGCCTGCAACATTTCAAGAAGATCGGTTCATTAGTGTTCGAGTAATCTTGGTCACCGACTTCTGAAATGCCATTTTGAGAAAAACGCGTTTAAAGTTTCAATTTCAGTTTACACGAAGAAAATATTTTTTTTTTGTAATCTTACATAGAGTCATCTATTTCGGGCCCATACAGAAATTCTTCCGCCGACGATGCCGCTTGCAAAACGGAAATTTGGTGTTGCCTTCGTAACATTCTTCCTTCACGAGTGCTCTAGGCCGCACGTCTCTCTGCCAGTGCAATCCGTGCTTCGTCCATTTTATCAGCGTATTCGTACGCGTTGTGTCCACAGCTCACTCCGATTGAGTTCAAATAAAATAATAATGATTTTGAACCTTCGTTGAATAGTTCAACGGCAATATAAGCTACTAAATTTACAACGACTGCTCCACTCGAGACGATTTTTGGGCTGATTTTCCAAATAAGTTTGTTGAAGCTTTCGTTGTTATTTCGATTAAAGCCACCAACAGTTCAAAATCCGATATTCAATATTAGGACTTTGATTCACAGTCATATCAATATTATTTTTCAGTTTCTTCGCAGACGTGCTGAAACTTTCAGTTTCCGTTTCGGCCAGGTTGGGGTTAAAAACACCCTTCCTTTTTTTTTGGTCGAGATTTCCGTAAATTATCACTGCTTCTTGTTTGTCGCGAATCTTTTTTTCGATCCATTTTTGAATGTAAAATGAATAGAAACTGCGCTTATAATATTATGAACGGCGGAATATACGTCTTATACAGTCGAACTTTCGAGCTACACTGACGAGTTTAGACCATAACAGACAACGAAAATACGTTTTTATAAATTCCAGTCTATTATATGAACGTTGTGAATGCCAGGTATACGACCCTTTTCATCGAACAATGCATTGAAGGTCGGAGGGAGGATCGAGCGCGCCAGACGGCAGACTAGCCGGTCGTTTACACAACGGATTCTTCTCTTTCAACGCTCATATCTCAGCAAATTTTGTTCGGATCGACTTGAAATTTTCAGCACATATTTTCAGATACTTATACTTCAAAAAAAATGCAATAAAAAAAAATCGATTTTTTCAAAATTGAAAGTGGGGGTAACCCTTTAATCATTTTTACGGTTTCTACATTTTTCTAATCTTCTGCCCACCTCTTCTGTAATATTGTACTGTCTGCAGAATATAACTGAAGCATAGTAGTTATTATTGGGTGTATGATTATAAATTTACGGCTTTTCAAAATATATGGCGTATCGGGCACTGGTGGCATAATGGCGAGGATAGCGAGGATGGCGAGGACAGGCGAGGATGGCGAGGACATGTATTCGAAAGGTTTGTACGCGGCTGTCCAAAGTACTTGATGCGATTTGACGGCAGTGTAAGCCGTTATTATATTTAGCGTATTGAAATGTGTACTTTGTACCATATAAACGTCATTTGTGGGAGATGTTACTGTGCTATTTCGTTTTAAAGAAGAATGCATCTGAAAGCCATTATTGTTGGCTTACAAAGAACTTGCTCTATCTATAAGCACGTGTGAACAGTGGTTGCAACAATTTGCAAAGCATCATTTGGATTTGGACGGTAAACTGCATCAAGTGCCGTTGAATATTTTTTAAAGACGCAGACTTGAAAGTTTTACGGGACGAAGATGCGTTTCATGCGGAAAAATAATTGGCAGTAACGCTAAATTTTACTTATTAGCAATGCATTTCCTTACGCATAAATGCTATGGGAATGGTCCAAAAGCAACGAATGTAGGTGCAATACAAATTTACAGCTTGGCACTGCCAGGCTAAATGTTCATGTATCTGTCAAAAATTGTCTGGAATGAGTGAGCGGGGAGATTCCATTTTACAAACCATATTCAGTTTACTCCCTAGTATTACTATTTGCCCCGATCTATGGCATCGGCCTTTTCTAGAGAGCGGCTCAGTTCTTATTAAGAATTAAAAAATTGGCTTCATAACTGGATCGCTCCAAAACCCCCAGACTACTACCAGTGTGGAATCCGTCTATTTCATGAAAGATGGACAAAGGTTGTTAGCTTCATATGAATCATATTTAGAATAAAGCAAGAATAATGTTTATGTTTCAAATTAGTCATGCTGGGACGCCCAATAATAAAATAGTCGACTAAAAAAAAACGTGTACAAATTATAAAGAAGAAAAATATGCGTTCTATATAAAGGGCTTACATCGGATATTTTTTCTCAAAGCTTTGAGCGACGCGAAAGTGACTGTCTAACCACCACAGCAGGTTGTAGAACTGGGGCTTAATATAAGTCACTACTGTCACTACGTGACAGTCCATATGAAAAGATGATGGCTTATGTGCCCGCGGGAGCTTTCTCTTTTTTCTTACGGTAGTTCGTTTCATTAAATATTTATGATGATTCCTCGAACCCACATGAATTCTTTGTTATTGGCCTTACGAAAAACCCATTAGAATGTGTAATGCACGTACATACGACTATGACTTTGCGTCGGATTTGTTAATCAAACTTTCTGTTCGCTTTTTCTTTTTACAAAATGTAGTATCTTCTCCAATACCTGTTTATACTTCGATCGATGTGTCTGAACATACGTTTTCATCCGGTACTCATCATCCTCTGATGGTAAAAAAGTCAACGGAATGTTTCCAAGTTGCATAAGGAAATATATATTCTCCATAATAGAGCCGACTAACACAATTGCAGGCTTGGGCATTGAACAATGTACAAAATCCATGAAAGGATCACCATATATTACTATTGTCTCTTATTCCCCGTGTTAGATATACGCAAGAACAATTTGTCATTAAGAAAAACAAAATAAAACTAAACCAAATAAACAAGACAAACGTGGGAACTCTCGGAGGGCATTACAGGGCATACAGGAGATATTGGACGAGATTGATGGAGGAACGTCCTCTCTCTGAGATGGATCAATGGATCTTTTGTCGCGGAGCGTTCATGAATCGCGTATTGTCGCCTTATCGCAGACGTGCGAGGAATTTCAAAGAGGATATTCTAAATATTCTCCAAACACTGGACGTGCGCGACAGCGCAGCGCGATACTCGTCATATACAAGCATGGTGAGACGTTAACGCCTAGTATCTCGAATATCTCCGACTCTGTGACAGTTGGCAAAATGGCAAAAAATGTACACTTTTGAAGGGGCCAAGATTAGTGGTTACGAGGTTTGGACGCTATTCGAGGTGCTTAGAGCTATTGTTTCACCTTGTATAGGATGAATCTATATGAGATAAATTGAACTCGTGCGAGCACGTTGTCGTATAAAAAAAAAAATCGAGTCAACCCAATTTCATGAATAATCTGAGGGGGATATCGTAACAAGAGACGTGCTGCATGTTTGTTTCTCATTTGTCTTTTTCTTATCCCGCACGACATTTTTTTTATCACTATAGAGTTGCAAGTTTCGCGCGTGACCCTTTTTGTCGACGGACAGGTAGCAAAGAGCAAATCAAATCTAGTGTGGATAAGATTTGATGGACTCGCAAAAGGTAAAATGGCCTGGTACCCGAAGTATTATAAATGCGTCATTACACTGCGACCTCTCATATCGGAAGATGCAACGGCCCCCCACTATGTTCCGAATATCGAGTGGTGTAGCGCACGGTGGAAGAACCGCTAGGCCCTAGCGTGGGGCTCAAAGCATGCTAAACAATAAGAGAGGGCTTGAGGGGTAGTGTAATCAGCTATCCGAGATGCGCAGATTCGGCTTATGTGAATGGTGCGCAACCTCCATGTTTGAAAGTGTGATACGGAGCCGATCCCGCCGCAGTGCCTATATGAAAGGTTGCAATGTATTTCCTTTACGGATATTATTTGTAGATATCGGATCGCCTTATGCGTATGGTGCGAGTCTATTTCGTATATACGTGTATAAGATGAGTTACTTGCAAGGAAATTCTTCCTCTGTTTACACACGCCCTAGATAATTAGAACTTGTCATGAAGGAAACTATATTTCAATAAACATACTTCTATGCTAGCTGGTCATAAGCCGCATAAAATTACAGCGTTTTAGCAATTTACTAGCTTTCGTTCAGTCATACAGCATGCAATTAGTTTAACGTTGGTAACAAGTAGTAAGTATTCATATTTCTGCTGTTCATGAGTGTTCATAAAACGTCGCTCATGAATGCATATCCAACTTTTTCAAGATGTTTCTCCCTAGTGTATTCGCACACACCGGCTTACGTAAGCCCTGTCAAATACCGAATACCCGATTTAAATCCATCTACCCGAATATTGTCGATACTGCCGATGATACGAAAATAAGTTTCAGACAAACGTTAAGTGGTTTCAGGCGGTGCATCATTTCTTGCGAGTAAAGTTTTTTACTGTGGACGCACAGACTAATGCAATAAGTACGTATTGGGCTGGTAGTTTTAGAATGCTACGGCAATGACTACCAATTTGCGAAATTTCGTCTGGCTGTTTGAACGAAGTTGCCGTGAAGACGGCAGATGCTTTTTCTATATCCCCTGAGTAAACCTCGAGAAAATGCAATTGTTTTTTCGAAAAGTCAGTGGTGCGGATTTTCATATACCCACGGGCAAAAGATAATGAAATAATATTTTTTTGATAGTACATTAATCGATGCAGTTCTTTTTTGTAAGGAGTAATGCGCTAAATCGATAAGTGCATTACAAAATATACCGTCTATTTAAAAAATGTAATAGACCTTCATATGTTTTTTACGTGTCAGGATGAAGAAGTCTCTTATACCAGATAATAAACTTGTTTAAACCGTTTGACTTTCACGAAGATGTATTGTATTTTCATCAGAATATTCGAAAATTTTCAAGTGCGTCGATGTAAATAGGGTACTCCGTACGTGTACATATCCTTTCATGCATTTTGATGTAAAAGTGAGTCAACTCTAAGGCAATCTCTCCGTGACTAAACGTCATGAATAATGGCAAATTAGGACTTGTTGTTTAGAATGTATTTTTCGAAATACTCTCACTTTCAGATCAACAGTTTCAAGATAATCTGTGATTATCTCAGCGGAATTTTTGTTATGCTGTTTAGATAATCTTTAGAAGGTTCAGACGATTTATGCACTATCGCGCAATAATAATAATCGCAATGGCAATCATAATAGAAACAATGCGCCTGTGGCTGTACGTGTACGTATGTCGTTCACGTTAAAATGGTGAATATATAGATCGGGGAAAAAAGCAACTTATGTTCCACTTCGGGATCAAATAGCGAATGAATATACGGTTTTTTACGTTCCGATGTGATCTCTATCGTTCAGGCAGTGCCATGAAGTGCTTATTGATAGTCTATGTGTTATTCTGAATCATAGTGTGCCTGCATGTGTGTGTATGCGCGCGCGCGTGTGTGCAATGTTTTAATAATCGGGAGGCGACATTTAAATGACATAATACGATGGGTATGGAAATTCAGCTGCGCATATATAGGGGCGCTACCCATATATAATGTTTCCCGAGGACCCAAACAAACTCCCTTCATAGCATTTTCCAATGCAATTGAGATCATGAAAATATGAATAATATTTTCCACGTTGTACAAGTTTTTAAAAACTTTTAGCACCTATACATTTTTTGAATTTACTCCGTCAGAATTGAGAAAAAAAACCAATACGAGTCACCTAGATTTCGATGAAGAATAACATGTCCCTGATAGAACGAAATCGAAAAGGGTCCCCGGAAACGGGGTCCTTATCAGTAAACAAATGGTCTGAATTACAATAACAATATAGTAAGAATGCGATTTGTTTGCCGGCAACAGAAGTGACCGAAGGTTGTTTTGACCTCGATCTTTCTCGTTCCGATGGGGGCAGCTTGACTTGTTGAAAATGATGTAAATTCCGATGCACGTTATAATTTATCGACGAGTTAGGGGCAAATGATATGATTACGGTAAATACCATTCTATGGATTTCATCCGTCGATTTTGGCACAACGATGGTATATTATGCACCGTCAGAGATTGTCGCTATTGTCCCAACACTTGGACATTGTCGACATAATTAGCGAATAGCGACGATAACCTACTGTTTTCAGTATCAAATCGGCAGCGTCCCGATCGCACCACTATTGCGCGCCTTGAATGCAAATGTCGACGTGTGCAATTAACCCGTCAAAGACAGCGCTGGCATCAAGGCAATGATAATGAAATCAACGCTCGTGCTATGGTTGCATTACTGATCGTTTACAACAACTCTCAAATCAGCTTTCGAGCAAAGGAAGAGAGATCTCTTCCGAGAGATCGTGCCCGTTAGCTGTGTCAGATCAACTGTCTCGTGAATCCTGCAAGCTTCTCTTGAAAACATCCGCATTGAATACATCAGCTCGGCGATCAGCACAGTGGACCCCGAATGTATGGTATACCATTTGGATTTCTTATCTCATTGGGCGTCACTTTTCTTGATGAACCGCATAATGGGCAACGCTGCTCGGTGATTCTCCAAAATATATTACCGCAACTTGCTTTAAATGTGAACTCACGAACGAGACGCAGGATGTAGTTTCAGCGTTAGGTATTGTAATTAAGGGGACCTGTTAGTAATAGTGTTAGTAACAATGTTCGTAAGCCGATGGATTTTTCGCAGGTGTCCGATCGGGTGGCCTTTTAGGTCAGTTGATTTAATCCCCTAAAATTCTTTTTGTGAGGACTTCGTCCATCGCCAATCGTCAACGACCGAGAACTAACAGGATAAACCGCATCGTAACTGCCTGCATAAGTATTAACGCGAATGCTCTACGAAATACCGTGACGAGTTTTTTAAGTCGAGTTCAACTCTGCATTCTGCTAAACGGTAACCATATTACAGTTGCAATGATGTGCGGCGTTGAACAGAGATTTACAGTAAAATAATTCCGCGGAAGTGACGAGCCTTAAAGTTGAAATCTCCATAGCCACGTCCGCGCACATGCACCCCATGTGCATGTGCGCGTGCGAGATCCAATCTTGGAATCTCCGTACGATATACCCTGAGTAATGCTAATGCAGACGGTAATTCAAAATTTCAATGTAATTGCCACAGTTGGCACTTAGAATTCCATTGGATTCGTTTCAAAACCTACCATTCTTTTAAAGGAATACAAATATGTAACCCAATTTAAGGTAATGAAGGTTGCCGCAAGATATCGTAAACCAATCGGTAAAAACAAGTTTGTCACCATCGTGCAACACATTTTTTATTCGGCTTTATCTTTGCGATTTATTTTATATCTGCAATTAAAATGAGACACCCTGCGTACGGTATATGTATAACAGTGTATATTTTCATATATGTGCATTATAGTGCGAATTCGCCGTTCTCCATAGTACAATCCCTCCGCATAGGCATCCGCCACACGTCGTATAATAACGCTTGATTTATCGATTCACAGTGATTTATATCTCGGTCTACCCGTGCCGTCATCTAAAAAGGACAGAGGTATTGCCTCGTGTTATTCCACGTTGCGTCGGAACTCCTATCAACTCGCACCATTCGGAAATGCAAACGGAACTCACTCTCGCAGTATAGGATTCCGCAATCCTTGACGTTGCCAAGTTTGATAGAACGTCGGAGGATCGGGAGAAAACAAACAAGTAACACGTCAACCGCGAGATTATTGAGGATGACACAATTCACGAAGAGAAATTACATCATGAATGTGTGAAAATACATGCAAAGATAAATATTGCATTATTCAATTTATGAACATTAACACGCATAGTGTTAGTTCATAAATTGCAATAGCAATGTTCATAGCAATGTTCATAATTGCATTATTCAATTATGAACATTAACACGCAATATCAATTTATGAACATTAACACGCATATTCTTTTAATAGAATAAAAAATATTCTTTATCAGAGGACGTCATACCGGTTATCTTTTTTCCTTATACAGGGTGAGGCACTAACTGTTGCCACCTTGAATATCTCTGTAATCATCGACGTTAAAAAAAAATGTTTGAAATAAAAGTTGTAACGTACGAAAGGGGTCATCAATGATGGTAACATGTGGTATCAACACGATGGGTGCCCGGCACATTTTTCGCTGATAGCTAGAGATGAATTGCAAAACAGATTTCCACATCGTTGGATTGGACGCGGAGGAGCTGTATCGTGGCCGGCTCACTCGCCAGACTTGACGCCTCTGGACTTTTCTTGTGGGGATAGTTGAAATATCTTGTTTCTAAAGAACGTCCATCTACGCCGGATGATATGCGTGAGAGAATTCTTCGAGCCTGTGATTCGATAAGTGTCGAAGTGATAAGAAATTCTACACAATCCTTGATGAGGAGATGGCAATACTGCATTGATTCCAATGGCAATCACTTTGAACATCTACTGTGAATAAAAGTAATTTCACAAAAATAAAGGTGGTGTCACTTTTTGATCTTAAATGACCTTGAACGACTTTGACCCCTAAATGTTTTTATCCAGTTTTCGATGCTCTACAAGATAGTTGAAAAAAAATGTACCGTCCCATTTGAAAAAGTGGAGGTGACCTTTACTGTGCGACAGTGCCTCCACTGAGATAAAAAAAAATGGTCGCATTTGATGATCCCTTTCGTACGGTACAACCCAAACAAACAAACATTTTTTTGTGACGTCGATAATTACAGAGACATTCAAGGTGGCAACAGTTAGTGTCTCACCCTGTATAGCAGGTGAGGCGACAACTATTAGCAGTGGAAATATTTTCTAACCCGTCAGACTTAGGAGAAAACTTTTCCTACAAAAGTTGCATAGTTCGAACGGGGTCATCGAGTGGAGGATCATCCAGGTGGAGGCGCTTCGGAGATTTCAAGGTCACCTCCATTTTTTAATGGAGCCACGATTTTTTTTCTTTAGAATTTTATCAAGGACTTAAAACAAGCTCACCCATCAAATGTCTAGATGATCGATCGAGATTTTGGATAAAAAGTCGATTTCAATGCTTGTAGCCTAAAATCGATCGAAAAAACGGTGTAAACACTTACTCCTATAAAAGGTGCACAAAGTGATGGAAATCACATTCAATGCACGCTTGCAATCTGATTTGCCTTCACTGTATTTTCTCATTAATCATGTCAGTCTGTTTTAACGCACAGATTGTAAAACCCATATGACTTAGCAGGATTTTGCTTAGTATTGAACGATTGAAACCTCATTTAGAGCACGTCAGGTATAGATGGCAGGATGCTCTCTGATCTGAAATTCAGCCTTTGGACAATTACATAAACAAACTTACCCCTTCAAAGCCCCAGAAATGGAACTTTACTTTTGATCTTTTGACCAGCTCTTTAGAATTTAGTCCCGCTCTGAAACGACGGAATAAGAGAGCGCGAGATGGTCCCACCAGTTTTCGGTTGAGTGAACTAAACTCGGTCGGGCATGAGCGTGCGGTGAAACTTCGATTTTACGAGAGTGTCCGTGAACGATTAATCGAGTAGACTTAATTTGGTCGAAAGTTCCGCGTAGCGGAGTGCCACGGGCAAGCACGCGTGTGTATGCGCGCAAGCAGGACAGGATTGAAATCAGACGAAAAATTCCTCATGGGGAATGTTGAAGTTTCGAATGAGATATGAGCAGTAGGGGAAGGTTTTAAAGAATCTTAAATTATTTTGAAAGAGGGAGAGGGGGCTGGTGGTAGGGATTCCAAATGCGAAAGACTCGGTGGGGATCGGGTGGGCATTCCATTAATCCAAAAATCGCGGTACGGCCTGGGGTTCGTTGGCATTTGTTAGCCAAGCATGCGCTTCACAAGCGACCGATTGGCATAAAAAGGTAGGGTGGACTGGGCCCGGTTGTAACAATTCTGCTTCTATGGTCCCTAGCATAGTCATTATATGACCAAGCTTGGGACGAAATACACAAATGATAGGGTGTTTATTTATTTTCAAATGAGTACTACAATTTACATTCCAGGTGCAATCATTACCCAACAAGATTCATTTCGGAACAAGTCTGCCTCTGTTACAACCGACCCTGGTACGGGGATCAGTTGTAACAGGCACAAAAGATCGAAGACAGCATTTTGTTAATATAGTTTTATTTTACTTAAATTACAGAAAAAAGCCTTTTATAATTTTATAGCAAACATCGCACACTTTTTATAATGTTTTAGAATCAGTCAACAATAAACTATATAATAGTTACCACAACATTTAAGCTCGCTCCTAACCAGATACAAACCCAACTGTGAAACAATAGCGACGTAGTCTAAATAAAGCTTTTTTGTTATGCCAAAGAGGAGTTAATAACATAAAATAAAGCATCTCTGCTAGACCAGATTGAGAAATAATATTTAATCAATAGAACTTAGAGCATCTTTACGGCCAAAGGAAAAATAAAAACTTTTAAAATAATTTTCAAAAACTGTTGAACTGGGTTACAAGAAGGATCAATCGGACTAACAGTTATGCCATTCGCAGTTTGGCCTACCGTTTGTGAATTCTTTGTGAGCCGATAGTTAGGAGCTTGTGTATTATATCAATTTCTCCCTTGGACGGCTCCCTATATAAGATGCTGCACAAACAAGACAGTAAAAGTCTTATTTTTCTGATGATTCGGGTGGGATGTTGATCTTCTTTTTCGTATTTGTTTTTAGTCTCTTGGCATCTAGAAAATCACGCAAAAAAATTATGTAATGTTATAACCGTATCCACCGCCCTGCTAGTCGAAAATGATTCACGGTTTCGAAGCCAACTATCTTACACCAATACTAATCCTGTTCTTCGAACTTTTAAAGCCCCATTTATTAGCATGAAAAAACTCATCACTCTACGTCCACTATAAACAGAGTCATTGAAAAAAAAATTTGACTTATCTTGCCAAACCATAATAGGGCCATATAAAGGATATTCCAGAACTGATGGTAGTCCCTGGAATGGGAGGTTGGGGGTGAAATTCTGAGTCGATTGATATAAGTATATAGGGGTCTTCTGAGTCTTTTGATTCACATTAAACGACTCAGAATTTCACCCCCAACTTTCAGGGACTACCATCCGTTCTGTGACATCCTGTATACGCAGATACAACGCGCTGTCACTGAGACAACACTGGGAAATACGTTTGGCCGCGCAAGCCGCTCCGGTTCTCTCTTGCATTCCTCACACTACGGCTACTAGGTCACGCGTTATTCTCCTTGTTGCCACCCTACTCTTTTACAACCGTACTCAGTCTTACTTGCTCGAAAACTTTGCGTTCTTTGACTCCCCTCCCATTTAGGAGTTAAATTATATGCTTCACGTCAAGCACGCCGATCTTTTTAATATTCATGACTCGTCTTCAGTGTTGATAGCGAAGTTATTCGAAGCTCGACAAGCTGATAGGTACGTGTTTCACTATACGACGGTTGCTGTATGCTTCTTAGTGTAACACAATGCCAAAATTAGTTTCATCTAAACCCTTCAGTAGGCCGATTTATCCCCCACGGTTTTGACGAAAGAGTGTATGCGGGGAGGGGGTTGATATTTACGCTTTAGAAAAAAAAATCACTGTGTTCAGTTCACAGTTTAAAGACGCGGACGTTTCTTCGACTCCAATATTCACAAAAGGGGGAAAACAATTGAAAAGAAGACATCTTTTTATAATTATAGACAGAATTAACATTTTTTAAATTTAAAATTGTTTTGACAAAACTCTTCTTCTAAAATAAATTACCACGAAAGGATATTTTTTCTTTGAAGAAAATATTTCTTTCCGATATAATGTTTCATATATTTTTCTTCGTTAACATTGAAAGGGTTGTATTTCGCAGCCTCGATGAACGCTTGCATCGTTACTTTCGCATTTGATGCGAAAGTGCAGGACATCCGTTTGGACACAAAATCCAGCGTTTGATATCGTTGGGCAATTCACCGAGTACATATATCCGTTTCCTCTTCTTCTCTGTGAGTGTGTTTACGTTTGCTGGCGCATGTGTAGTGGACCCCAAGCAGAAGGAAGCGGGGTGAATTTTCCCCTTTTATCTTTAACGGGTTATACCAGTATGAATGCTGAAAATTTGGGTTATTTTTTGGAAGAAAAGTACTGAATTAAATGATTTGGAAAATTAAGAATATATTAGGCTATATTTGACCTATATTACGTAATTTTTTCATAGAAAAATATTGAGATCCAAGCGACTTATGCGCTGCCTTTGGAGGCGCCAAAAAAAAGTTCCTCCACTGCTGACACGATTTCGGCCGATTGAGTACCTGAAACCGAAAAAGGAAAAAAATGTCGTTAAACTGGAAGGTATTTCCTGTACAATGACGTAGGAGTTTCGAAAAATATCAAAATCTATCGAAATGGCGTAGTTAAGAAAAAAGTGTGTTTTCTTGCCTATAAAATGGTAGTTTTTTTCAATGCCAAATTGTCAATTTTCACCTAGTCAAAAATATCCAACGTCATTGTAGAGTAAATATATTCAAGAGACCGACAGAGATGGGCGCGTGATCGGTGTGCGAGCTCGTCGGCGGTCACTGAAGTTAAGCAGTATTGAAGGGTGCCAATACTTGGAGCGGTGACCGTTTGCCCGTGCACTGGTTTGCACGTCAACCTCTGAGTAGGAGGCAGTTTGCCTGAGTTTCTGATGGTAATACAACTGAAACTCAGCCGAATATGGATGCCTGTATATCGGCCCAGGTTTTCCGCAGTTTCTCTGGGCCCTCGTGTAAATGCGATACAGTAGTGCATTGGGAAAGAGTGGCTGCGGTCAACATTCTGGGGGGGGGGGGGGGGGGGGACTCTGGAAGGAATGTAGGGAACTCTGGGCGGATTGTAAACGCACGTAGCAATTTCGAATTAGTTGTCTATTAGTTGTTCAAATGGGTACCAAATGTCCGCTTGGAAGTTACCTATAAGTTATTATGTGTCCAACAGTTATCTTTTTGGATGGTTGTTGACTTTAAGATAACTTCCGGGCGGACATTTGGCACCCTTTGAGCCGACTTTTGGACAACTTTTTGAAAATTGCTATCTGGAAATGTCCGAAGGAATAGAAGGATGGTAAAAGGGGAAGGACCCCGTACTTCTGAGGAATACATATATATTTAAAATATATATATATGTATTAAAAAAATATATATGTATAAATTAATATATATGTATTAAAAATATATATATATATATATATATATATATATATATATATATATATACACATTCAAGAGTACTCAGTTCAAATTTCAAGTCAATCGGATAATATAGCCCCTCGATAAGACTTGACATCATTTTCACCATTCTACATTATAGTACTCATTTTTCAATACGCTGCTCAACAAAACGACCTGCTGTTGCAGCGCAAAATGCTTTCAGTGAAATCATCAGTGAGCATAGGAGATTTAGAAAATTCAATAGCGATTCGTTAATCCTTCCGGAAACAGTTCTTCTGGGTACAATTCCTGAAAGCAAGATTATGAACGATACACCTGAAATAATGGTTAAAGAAGTTTTTGCACAATTCATTCCCATGAGACGCGTATTGAAAGCTTTTTTTGAAATACCTACGATTTACGAACGAACGATTCTATATATCAGTTATCTAGAAACTACGACTGCTGGCATATGCAATTTTATGCATAGCTCGTTGTGGAAATGTATTGGTCATAATTATGAATCGAAAATAGTTTTCCCTTTGTTCATTTATTTCGACGATTACGAGACGAATAATTGTTTGGGAAGCCATGCAGGCAATGGTGGAAAACTTGGTGCTCTGTATGCTCAGGTTCCTTGTCTTCCACCTGAACTTGTCAGTCAATTGGAGAACATATTTTTATTCCAATTATTCGACACTTTCTATCGCAAGATTTTCGGGAACCGGCGCTTGTTCCAAAAAGTTATTGATGAACTGAATTTCTTAGCAAGAGACGGGATAATAATAGAAACTTCTCAAGGACCACAAACTATTTATTTCGCACCCGGGCTTATTCTCAGGGACAATTTGGGATTAAACTCAATATTGAGATACGTAGAATCGTTCAATTCGCTGTATTCGTGTAGGTGTTGCATCGCCGACAAAAATACAACTCGTTCTCACACGATTGAATTACCGAATCTAATCCGAAACGAAAACAACTACGAGCAATTTGTAGGTCAACTTGATGAGGTTGATGCAAACACCTACGGAATAAAAGAAAAATGTATTTGGAACGATGTGAATCATTTTCACGTAGCTCGAAGTTTCAGCTTCGATATGATGGATGATGTCCCGGAGGGGGTTTGCAAAATCGGATTGACCGAAATATTGCATTATGTAATTTTCGAAATTAAAATGATGACTGTCAACACTCTTAACGACAGAATAGATTCGATTCCGTTTGATCGTAATGAGCGCCTCCTGAGATGACGTTAAAAAATATGCAAAACTTCAACTTAAAACTATCTGCTTCAGAAACGTTGCGTTTAATGAGATATCTTGGGCTTTTAGTCGGTGATCTTATTCCAGAAAATAATATCGTTTGGGAAATTTACACGACATTGAACGAAATTTTGAACATTCTATCAAGTAAAGTTTTTCACAAGCAGAGTCCCGAACTTCTTGCAACTCTCATTGACAAACACTTACAGCTGTATAAAACATTTAAAAAAAACACTAAAACCGAAACACCACATTTTATTACATTATTTACGACTTATGGAGCTAGCTGGACCAGTAGTCCATTTTTGGTCAATGAGATTTGAAAGTAAACATCGCGGATCAAAACTAGCTGCTCAAGCGACAGTTTCAAGAAAAAAACATTAGTCACGCACTAGCGTTAAAGCACCAATTAAAACAGCAATATTCATTCGTCACGAAACAGTCGATAGACGATGGAGTAAATTGTGGTCTTGAAATAGGCCCATTCATGAAAGTTGTGTTCACGGACTTACCGAACTCTACTTATATGGCCAAAACTCTGCCGAATAGTATAATCCACGAAAAATTAAGAAACGTGAAGTGGATAAATTATTTGGGATCTTATATCAACCCAAAAAGTATTGTGGTACTGTTTGAAGACAATAATTCGACATTTTTGAAAATTAAACATTTTTGTTAGCGAGGGTGACAAAATATATTTAACAGGCAAGAATTATTTCAAGAATTATTTTTTGAAGCACATTTTCAGGCTTTTCGAGTCAACCCTAATTAACAAAATTTGCAGAGCTGTCCATTACACATAATTCGTGGCATTACAAACATGATTCAGCAATGTAATGGCCAATATTATGTTTTTAACAAGTGGTAAATATAGGGGCGAAATATTTGCAGAGTGTACGTAAGAAGCCTATATTATATCTTTCTAAATAATATTTGAAAACTTTGTAATGACTTTGCTATTCTTACGTATTGGTAAATAAAAACTGTACATTAAATAATTGTTTTATATTTAATTATTCCCGTCACAAAACGGAGTATACGTTTCGTATAATGCAGATGCTACATGAACACGAATACGAATACAGCACTAAATAACAGGATTTTTTCTTCTGAAAAACACCGATTTGTACATTAATGCGAATGCAAATATGACTGTAGATGAAAGAAATGTTTATTCCTGATAAAGAATAAAATGCACATGACAAATTTTGACACTGACAATAGACATTTTTTACAATATGAAAGTTAAAAAAAAGTACCACGGTTACCACAGAAATGTAACGTTTCATGTTGTGTACTGTGTAGGGTGTCACACTGTAAAAATTCGTTTCATAGGCATGTACTGTGTCATGTTAGAAATCTGCAAATTATATCTAAAAAATATGCAAATTTCTGTGCTTACACTAGAGGAGGCACTGTTCATGGGAAAAACTATGAAGTTTAATGGAAATCTCAATAGCATTTACAGTTCATTTTTTTCCGTGCGTTGTTTCTAGTGGACGGCGTTTGTCATTTGCGAGATTCTCGGTTCAACGGTTTCCTGTAAAAATTGTAGCAACATTTTTCCTGGCTCATAATCTTCTCTTTTGTTGTACCACTATCGTTGTCTCAACTCGGTTAATGAGTGACATCGAGCTCGGATAAATTATGACCAGAAGTCCACGGCGTTCTTTATTTTGAGTTATGTACGCCCGGGAAAAAAAGATCATATCTGAATATATCTGAATCATATCTGTAGAATCAGATATGATCAGACAAGAGATTTGGTCAAATCTGTTCATATAGTGTCATGACAGATCATGTATGCTTATATCTGAGCATATCTGTAGAATCAGATATGATCAGACAAGAGATTTGGTCATATCTGTTCATATAGTGTCATGACAGATCATGTATGCTTATATCTGAGCATATCTGTAGAATCAGATATGATCAGACAAGAGAATTGGCTATATCTGTTCATATAGTGTCATGACAGATCATGTATGCTTATATCTGAGCATGTATGATCATCCCGAGAAAAAATTATCAGACCAAATTACATCTGATTATATCTGGATTATATATAATCCAGATATGATTGATCATATCTGGATCTTGTCTAATCAAGCATAAGAAAAATGGCCATATCAGAACATACATGATTAGATTTGACGATATCAGAGCATGTATGATTAGATTTGACGATATCAGACCACCCGGGAAAAAAAGTTCATGCCTGAGTGGATATGTTCATATATGTTTCAGATATTGTCATATATGTTTCAGATATCGTCATATATGATTCAGATATTATCATATATGTATCAGATATATTTATATCTGACATTTTACAGTATCATATATGATTAGGTCTGATCATATTCCACATCACATATGCTTAAAGAAGATCATATCTGATCACATATCCCGGGGAAAATGGTCATATCTGAGCAGATATGTAGGTGTTTATCTGCAACATAAATGAATCTGATCTGACCATGCATAAAGATGAACATACATGTATTTTTATGCGCTCAGGGGTAGCTCTATATCTGGTCAGATATGATCGCGTATAAGTAAATATGTGCAGATATGAATTTATAGCTGAACATGTCTACCCATATGTGGTCATGTCTAACCAGATATAGTACAATTCACGACTACATTCGAGCTCACACATGAATAGATTTGAATATGTGCGCGCATGCATGAACATATCCAACCAGGTATGGATGAATACGTTCAAATATGAATCAATTGATGAAATATAAATCAATTGATTCATATTTGATTAGATCTGATCACACGTGTGCAAGCATGTTCAGCGATGATCATATAGATCCAATTGGATGAATTCGAGTATAATTCCATATCTGGGCAGATACAACCGTACATGGGCAAATATTTTCAGACCTGATCATGCACGAGTTGGGTTCGGTTGCGTATTCATCCATACCTGGTTGGATATGTTCATGCATGCGCGCACATATTCAAGTCTATTCATGTGTGAGCTCGAATGTAGTCGTGAATTGTACTATATCTGGTTAGACATGACCACATATGGGCAGACATGTTCAGCTACCAATTCATATCTGCACATATTTACTTATGCGCGATCATATCTGACCAAATATAGAGCTACCCCTGAGCGCATAAAAATACATGTATGTTCATCTTTGACCATGCATGATCAGATCAGATTCATTTATGTTGCAGATAAACACCTACATGAGCATATCTGCTCAGATATGACCATTTTCCCCGGGATATGTGATCAGATATGATCTTCTTTAAGCATATGTGATGTGGAATATGATCAGACCTAATCATATATGATACTGTAAAATGTCAGATTCTGATACATATATGACAATATCTGAATCATATATGACGATATCTGAAACATATATGACAATATCTGAAACATATACGAACATATCCACTCAGGCATGAACTTTTTTTCCCGGGCTCCGCGAAAGGATTACCTTAAACGTTTTTGGTAGTGTATTTTTTCGCCCTCATCGGTTTGAATTGACACGTAGTCTTTTTTCCGGGCATACAACTGCTAACATTATCATCCACCTAAAATTGTCGAACTAATGATATCGTTTGGTCCATTAGATAATCCACCACCTAAGGAATGTCGTTAGAATTTTCATTCAAAGCGTGTCTTTAAATTTATCAAAAGATATTTTGAAAAGTTATTCAATCTCTTACCAAATTTCGCTCCTGGGACACATAATATTTTGTGTTTTTTGACAAGTTTTTTGGCAGTTTTCGCAGCCCTTTGCATAGCTCCCATGATATCTGTAATTTTTTAATGCTCCAGCTGAGAGGCATTAACTACAAAATTTAAATCCGTCCCATCCGGCTTATATTTTCATTATGATATTTTTCTTTTAATCTTGTAATTATATCCAAAGTGTCGTTGCCACTAAACACATGCGAAGTTGTGTGTTCTTCAGAAATTCTAAGTGCCTTCTTTAAATTAACCGTGACTTGATCGACTTTATTTTTAAGATAAACATCACTAGTCCTTTTTTAGTGGGTATCGAAGACTCGTTCAGTAATGAAAAAGCCTCATTCATAGCCGGTAGCGTAGTTCTCACGCTTAATTGGGATAGCGAGCTACTTTGTTGCGTTATCAACTCATTAGATTGACAATCTGTGTCTATATAAACCATTTTTTTAACAATGCAGTTCCAAAAGAAGAGGATAAACCTCTATATCTTAAGATATCTGGACTATTTATCATATATATATTCAATAGGATATTTACCAGTTAAAATATCGACGTCGTCATCAAAATGATCAACTCAAATACTTTCATCATGACCGGAATTCTTACCTCCCTCAGGATTTTTTTATTTCAATGATGGTTTAAGTGCCATGTTTTGATGAACTTTCTCCTAACATTTGTTTGTAGCAAGAAGTACATAGACGATCACCTGGTGCCAATTTCAATCGAACAAGATGGTGCTCGGGTATGGTACGTACATTTTTGTTGCTTCTATGATGTTCTAATTTGAACACATTGCAACATCGATCGCGGAACATCGGCACAATTCTACTGGAATTAAGGTGTGTTAAATATTTGTCAACGGAATAACAGTACACGAATATGAGAGGTTAACAATCCAATATTTTATGTCTTTTCTTTTCTTATTGTCACCTTTTCGAAAACCACACGGTTTCGGTATCACTCCATGTAATAACCGTAAATATATATTCGTTATTAACGCTATAATCAATACGTTATTCGATGGTTTCGTGAAAATTATCGCAGAAAAATAGAAACACAACAGTCTCCCTATCTAAACCCAACTATAATGGAAGATCCGTATTGCAGATGACGCCGTAGATGGACCAACTGTGAATCAGTGCCGCAGCGGCCATTTGTCTAACTTTTTTAGTGTTAAGAATAACTTCAAAAATAGACAAAAAATACAAGTTATAAATATCACAAGCTACCAATTTTTTAGTACTTGTAGAAATGTCTTTTACAACGTGATGCATTTTTTCAAAAAAATCAAAACGGTTCTAGTTTTAAAAAAACATATTTTGGTTTGAAATAAAAATAAAAAAAACATGAAAATAAGCTTCGATTTTTTTATGTAACTCCCACTGAAAAAGCTGAGCAATTGAAAAAAAACTGTGTAGAATTTTGAAAAATCCATTGTGCTTGGACGGGTTGAGACAAAAATCGAAAAAAAATTCCGAAAGATAGCTTTCAGTAGATACAAAAAATTTCAACAAAATACACAATGGTCCGGGTCACGGGTTGGTCGGTTTCGCATTGAATGCCCCATATACAAACTGAACACGTGTATGTTTATGTTATATTCATACGAACGTGATAGAATACACCGACAAAAAATGAGATGGTGACAGAGAAAATAGTGGGAGGAAACCCTCGAGAGCTAAGCACCTTACCTACGATACCTTTTCCAGCAGAGGTAGTTGATTATAGGGACGAGGTAACAGCCGAGGTGAATAATGAAAACGAAAGGGAGTAGAAAGAATCGAAAATGCCAAAGAGAATGGCTTATCAATGGCTTCACAGATTATGCTATTACGAGCATCGATTCTTTGCCGAGTTCTTCGCACGATACAATACTCTTTGGCCTGCACTACTTTCAACTTTGCATTCGGGCTGGGGTACGTGCGGTGCTTGAAATAATATTCAAACGACGAAAAACACTTTTTATTTCTTTGGTCACAATCTTTGTCCTACACTTTTTTTTGGTTGTTCAACAAATCTGAGTATTTTAAGTTAATGGACAGTTATATTACAAGACCACTGCTAAAATATAAAAGATATAGGGTAAGTCTGGGGTAGTTGGCCATAGTTTTTTCAAGGATTCGTCAAAATAAAAGTACAGACGTTTCTGGACCTATCTTCATTTGTAATTAAACTTTAAAAATGTAACTTTAAGATAACTTTCGAAATTAAAACAAACTTCTATCAGATCAACCTTAAAATTACTATTTTCTGAAAATCACAATTGGCTATCTCTCCCGGAGTATCCGGGTGTGATGGCCATAGGAGTGGAGGTGAGATGGCCAGTTACCCAACATTATGCTCTCGGTTTTCTCGTTGGTTTTATGTTTTGATGTTTAATGTTTTTTCTTTTGGTCACATCTAGAAAACCTATATTCGAAATCAGTATAATTTTTGTGTACCCAAA
Source organism: Ophion obscuratus (assembly GCA_964007375.1). NCBI lineage: Eukaryota > Metazoa > Arthropoda > Insecta > Hymenoptera > Ichneumonidae > Ophion > Ophion obscuratus. Next base: position 14,022,265 of record OZ023316.1, on the reverse strand, counting down.
GTTGGCATACTACCCACTGACGCCAGTCTTCGATGAGACGAGTTTCATAATAATTTACTCCGTAACATTTTTTTGTCATTGTTCTTATATCGTCTTTCTATAGTCTCCCTAGGTATTTCGTAGGTCCTAACAGCCGCACGAACCGACAATTGATCATTTTTACATCAATAATAGCTGCTTTTAAGGGGTAGGATGCAGTCAGAGGCGTGAAAAAAAGAGCATTTTCAATAATGTTTTTTTTATAATAATTAAGTTCATTTTAAAAAAGTGGTTACACAGACTTTTTATGTTATATTTCGATTTGACTTGTACAAATTTAAAAAAAAAGTTGATTATTTATAAAAAATATCGCCATCTTTGTTGGACCCCTCCGGCATGTAGTACTTTGCGGTGACCATTGGCAAATTTTACTGGACCATTTGAAATAAAAAACCAAGAAATATCACTAGTTCAATAATAAATCTAGTCCTTAATCGAAGCTTTTTTTTAATTAACAAAATGGCGGCTTTCGGTAGAAAACTTTCCATTTTCGACCAAAAAATCGCTCGTTAATCGTTTCAAAAAAATAGAAATTTTCAACAAAAATGAAAATCCTTTGGTTAAGGACTAGTTTTTAATGCTATCAATAAGCACACAAAATTTGATCAAAATCCATCGAGTAGTTTTTAAATTATAGTGGTAACCGACTTGAAAAACATAGTTACGAGAAAAACGGGTTTAAAGGTTTTCGATGTGTATACGGTATTATATGTTCGTAAAATTTCGAGCTCGATAGATGAAGCTAAAGTTTTTTTTATGTATTTTGATCCGCTGATTCCGAATATCACAATTTTTGCCCTAAAGTCGAGCATTCAATTGTTTATAGCCAATTGTTAAAACAATTTTTCAAAAATTGAAGTTTTCCGAGATGACTTATGTTTTAAAAACATTTTGGACAATTTTAAAACGAAATTATTTTTTATAAAATTTTGCTAAAGTTCATAGTTTTTGAGTAATATATTTTTGTAAATTTCTGAAAGAGTTTTCCAATTTTACACTTGATTATGTATAGAAATACTAATTAAAACATTACTTACATCGAATCATCAATTCCTGGCCCATACAATAGGGCTTCTGCCGATGTGGAAGCTTCCAAAATATCAATTTGTTGTTGTCTTCGTTGAAAATTTACAGTTCCGCACTGGACTATTTATAGAATATAATGGGGGGAGTAGGGGGGGATCGAAACGGGTGCTTGCAGCTGCCGTCCGCTACCTGCCATGGGGACCCGACGCCCCTTCGCTAATTGTGGGATATTCCGGAAACTATTCATCGGATTGACATGAAATTTGCAGGGAATATTTTCGAAACATCATACTGCAAGAAAGTGTGAAAAAATCGACTTTTTGAAAATTCTGACTGCACCTTTTTTAGCACAATAATAAAATTAATCGAAATTCTGTGAATAAATCTTTATTATATCATTAATGAACTATACAAGATCTTTTTTTCGTAGCTCATGGAATTTTTGACGATGAACAAAATACCCACATTTATTCTATCATATATAAGAACAGCTACTTGCATACGTACGTAGGATTTTTTTTATATGTTGATTTTTGCCAAAATGGCGCATTTTAGAAAACAGGGTTAAACATTTCAGAAAAAAATCATCAGATAAATGTTTATTACGGAATAACGATGCAATATGATAAGAAAATCCTACGTACTTCCGTAGAGAATCTTGTTTATAATGTACCGTCGAATTTTCAAATCGATTCGGCAAGATTTGTTTGAGCTACGTTTCCGCCCAGTTCAAAAAACGTGCTTTTGAGACAAACGCGTTTCAGTAAAACACGTAAAACAGATTTAAAATCATAGAAAATTCTTATATACCTCTAATCTGCCTGCACCATACAATTGGCTTTTCGCATTAATGTCCTGCTCCTGTTTCCTTTCTGAGCTCTCTGAAGCTGATCCTTTTGCAGCGATTGTTTGAAAAGCTTGATGCGCTGCGCGTCCGCCTCCAGGCACAGAGCTGTTCGAGGCTCTTAGAGTTTTTGAACGCGTAGAATACTTTAGTATATTGTTTTAAGGCCCTTAGGCACCTTTTAATCCAAAACGTTTTTCTTAGAGTTTTCCAATATTCAACAGTCAACTAACCACTTAACGGGTATGTGGCGTATGGAAAACCGGTCGATTTTCAATGCATGTTTTAATCCAGGCATTGGGATTACAAGATCGTTTTTCTTACATACAGTTAGTATATAATCTTAACAAGTTACATATTTTATAATAGGTGGATACTTATCAATAACGGTGTTGTAACTAACGAAGCGCTGCAGCCGCTGCAGGGCCAATAAGTGAATGTGGTTCCGTTGACTGGCGTGATCTAAAAATGTGTATGCATTTTTCCAAAGTATAATTATTTAAGCTTCTTAGGGATAGGAGAAATACGATTATAAAAACATTTTTTGTCTGAACCCGTGCGGAAAATTTATAGGGCATCCCTCATAAAAATAAGCCCTTGAAGGCCCTTATATGGCAATCCTGACAGAGGTTGGCATAATAAGGGCCTTTGCGGGTCCTATTATGGCACTCCGGAGAGGGATTGCCACAAGAGGGCCAGGTTTGGGCATTATAGGAAACGGACCAGTATACATAGCTTGGACTAAATCGTTTGTGGCATTTTAATTACTACACTCAATTATTCGATAATAGGTAAAAATAGGATAAAAACGTGAGGGCATTAAAATTTATTATATATTACATTTACAAATCCTTCAAAAAATTATAGATTATTCTTATTGCCTTATTCACTCATGGAGTGATGCCAGCGCGTATGTTTGAACAATCCCATTCGGTTTTTTAAAAACATTTTTATAGTGACTATTTTCGCCGAATACTTTCCATATGAAAAATTATTCCGCGTTGTGATAGTTAATATCACAATGATATTAACTAATGGATATTGTTTATGTGATACAGCAAATAATTATAGGAATTCATTTGGTCTCTTATGCTATATCTGCGACGGAGATGTTACAAGCACTCGGTAGCATAGGGGCAGCGTGCGTAGCTATGAGTAGGTAGGTACTAGGTTCAATACCGATATAGATGAAATATTTTCTTCGAAAAAAATCATTCTGAAAGGCCAGAGCATGACGAATTACGATACAAAATCGTTGTGGTAAACTCTCAATTAAGTGCTTAATTTCGTTTTGGATTGATGAAATATTTTATGCACATAGTACACTTAGATTTACAGCGAATAAATATTTATTTGAATCGAATCTTTATTTATTCGACTTGACTATATTTGATTTTTTAAAAGAATAGCTGAAACGAATCAAAAAATATCTTTGGAACAAATAAGATCGTAATAGGCCGTGAGACGAGGAAAAATCTATCTTATTTAAATAGATCCTATTTAAATAAATTTAAAAAATTTGGAAGTGTATCATGACCTTATATAAATGGACACATAAACGCGGAAACACATACATTTACACACACGTGAGCATATCCATTAACAGGGATAACTTATGGGCACACCATGGCTTACATGAGGCGTCGATCAGGCATCCTTGAAGGCCCTCATTATTCTCCCTTTAATGGCCCCTAGTAGCAAAGTGTGACCGGCCACTAGGGGCCCATATGAGGCTACCCGATTAGGGCCCTATTAAAGTTAGGGAAATTCTATATGGGCCCGACCAAAGCCCTAGTTCAATTTCCGCACGAGAAATGCTTTTTTTCGTCGTACAATGGATGACTAAGTTCGGATAAAATTAAAAGTATTTTTCGTACCTTTGGTTTGTGATTTCCTCGCCGTATTCTTCTGCAGTAACAGCAGTATCCTTAGCTTCTTTGTGGACTGTTCGACGAAGTTGTGCTTCTTCACTTGTCTCCTGCACACAGTGGACACGCATTTCTGTGCGCTGTGCCCGCATGGCTTTCGTGGCACTTTGCATTTGGCCCCATTGCCAATCCTATCATTTGCATAATCAGTAGGATGCTTTTCAATCTGTTATTAAACACCATCGTAGTAAAGTCAGCTGCCATTTTAATTATTAAAGAGCCATTGCTGTTTGTTTTTTACACGAAGATCATAATACACGCGCTGAGATTTTTATTATTATTTACGAAAATGCGCGGACACAGCGCTTCACTATGCCATTACAGGATAGAACTGTACAAGCATGTATACCAGTGTGAACGCTGAACATTTGGGTGATTTTCGGGATTTTTTGGGAAGAAAAGTACTCAATTAAATGTTTCGGAAAATTAAGAGTATATTTGGCTATATTTAACCTATATTACATAATTTTTTCATAGAAAAGTATTGAGATCCAAGCGACTTATGCGCTGCCTCCGGAGACGCAAAAAAAAGTTCCTCCACTGCTGACATGACTCCGGCCGATTGAGTAGTTGAAACCGAAAAAGGAAAAAATGTCGTTAAACTGGAAGGTATTTCCTGTACAATGACGTAGGATTTTCGAAAAATATCAAAATCTAACAGAATGGCGTAGTTAAGAAAAAAGTCTGTTTTTTCCCTATAAAATGGTCATTTTTTTCAATGCCAAATCGTCAATTTTCATCCAATCCAAAATATTCTACGTCATTATAGAGTAAATATATTCAAGAGTACTCAGTTCAAATTTCAAGTCAATCGGATAATTGCTCTTTGAGTTACAATGTCAGCAAACTTGGAAAATATAATTTCAAGAAAAACGCGTTCACATATTTAACTATCGATTTTTGCAAGATAAAATGATATTTACCATAAAAACTGCCAAGTATAAACTGTCGAAAAAGGCAAAAAATCGATTTTTTGGAAGTGTCACACTGGTATAGCCGCTTAAGAAAGTAGCTGTTAGTGCTTGAATTGATTTACTGAGCTATCCACACTTGCCCTTTGTCACGAGCACCTGGACTCGGTTTCGGGAGGATAGTGATGACAGGCTAGAATTCTGGCCTACCGGAAAATTCCATAAGGTCAGAATATAATTTTTTTTTCCAAGTTGAAGCTTATTGTTACATCCTAGCGAATATGCCTTCTCTCGGTTATTTCCAATATCCTCATTTACCGTTATAAGCTTATTATACATGTACAAATCTAAGAATGAGACGCGTAACAACGAAAAAGGAACGTGCGTACGTTTCGCACGTATATTCAACCCACAGCGATATACGCACGATAGCAGCACCGCCAGTTATCGACTCTTCCTATGCCATTGGCCGTCAACAAGAACAAGATCTCAGGCGCATATTCCAAGAAGAGCTGTCGAACGAAAAACCAACCATCAGCTCGATCAACAGACTCCAAAAATCCTACGCCGGCCCAACCGCATGAGAACCAAGAAAGCCTCGACCCTAGATTATTTAAACATAACATAAACTAGACGGCTCCGACGAACTTATAACGCCGACTACTAATAAGACATCCGGTCTCGTAGCGTAGTCCGATATATAAACCTCTCGATATGAGAAGTCACCATAGCTATAAATTCACATAACACAAACCATGCGCATGCTTACATCTCAAATGTCGAACACTATCCCGTGCACTTTTTCGCCGAAACACAAGACAAAGGTCTCCTTCTCTTCATACGCATATTAGTCAGAACCGATGCCCTAAAATAAGGCCACGCACGTGCCTAACGAATCTGTAAAGTATTCGCACACCGTACCGCGACCAATCACGCTAATCAACCGATATCTTCACGACCAATGGTCCAATCACTAAAGAACGAGATGACCAAGACCACACTCTTCCTAAGGTTCCTTCTCCCACTACTGAACCTCTCCTAATTTTCATATCAAGAAAGACTTCCTTCCTGAGGTCAGTCTCCCGTCAACTACCATCAACTCAAGTTCTTCTATCGAGTCTCAATCCCAGTCTCCCGTCAACTACCATCGACTCAAGTTCTTCTATCGAATCTCTATCCCAGTCTCCGGTCAACTACCATCGACTCAAGTTCTTCTATCGAGTCTCAATCCCAGTCTCCCGTCAACTACCATCGACTCAAGTTCTTCTATTGAATTTCTATCCCAGTCTCCCGTCAACCACCATCACATCAAGTTCTTCTATCGAGTCTCAATCCCAGTCGCCCGTAAAATACCATCGACTCAAATTCTTCTATCAAGTCTCCATCCCAGTCTCCCGACAATCTTCACCAAATTCAGAACTTAGTCTCCCATCAACCAATATTTCCGTCAACTGAATCACTCCTTATATCAAGTCTTAATCCAGAAGCCTAAAGCATATCTCCGATTATTCTTCATACGAACCGTCTTTATTTTTCGAGTCACAAAAGTTTTATTTTACACTTGTATAACTTCTATCATCGGTCCGCGATTATCAATCTCAATTCATCGACCTTGCGCGCCGTTCATATTTCTATCTACGCGTAGTGCCCGTCGTAGTAAACACGTCGAGTATACACACGTTCAGCGTAAAATCGTCCGAGCGTCTTACCAGCAATTGTACCAGCGAGCGCACCAGGCCAAGAGCGAAGGCCCTTGTAACGCGACCGACAACAAACATCCACGCAAGCGAGCGAGCGAGCGAGCGACCGAGCGTCAAACACAACCAATGTAAGCTAACCATACCTTTTTCGTTTCTGTATCATTCATCGTAGGCCAGACCGCTTTAACCCGTCTAGTAATCTTACAATAAATAACATGTTGTCAATCGTACAGCAATTCTGTCGAATTATTCCGAAGTATCGAAATATCGCGTCAATTTCTTAATTCTATTCCTTCTCACGCACTACCCCTTTTTACCCTCATCCCGTGCTATTGCGCTAGGCGTAGGCAACAAAGAGGGAAACGAAAATATTATGCTCTCATTCCTTCCGGATGTGACATATTAATTTTTGGGGGCTCGTCCGGGATATTAAAAAGGGAGTGTGCTAATAAATCCAACGTCCATAAGGGATTCGGAAATTGATATATCGTATTTGTTAACTGGTTTGGAACCTCCTAAACGATCGATCAAGAAATTGCAAAAATTCTCAAAAATCGAAACCAAACCCACAAAAACAATGACGTCGTTAGAAACAAACCAGTCAATATCTATAAAGGATGCCATCAACTGCGTTCCGGAATTCGACAAAAAAAATATCGCTTTATCAGAATTCATACCGGTATGCCAAGACGCAATAGAATATGCGATAAAAATTGAAGGCGAAGTTAAAGCGCGCAACAAATTGCAGTCCCCTCTCACTAACCACGAAAGATTCGTTCCGCCCAAATCGGTAAAATTTTGTAATGTATGCAAAAGAGACAATGACACTACGGAAAATTGTCGATTCGCGACCTTCACCTGCCAAAATTATAAAAATCAAGAACACAATGCCATCGAGTACCAAAGGGTCCTAAATGAACAAAACTCAGTTGTTTGCCAAATATGCAAAAAAATCGGCCATTCAGCAGATAGATGTTTTCAGTTAAAGAACAAAACGCCTAAATCCAAACGACCCGTTTGTCGGTATTGCAAAAGGATAGGACACACTATCGAAAACTGCCGTACCCGCGAATATAATAACTCGCGAAATGGTTCGACTACCGATCGGGCAGCCGCACTGAGAGATTCCACGATCTCAAAGCGTCCGGTCTCGATAATCATTCCGCCCGAACCTATCTTACCTACACTATAAACGCGGAAGATTTCGTTAACGTACCCTCGGTGTGCATCGGAGCGCACCGACAAAAAAAATATCGATGTTTCTAGACAGTGGCGCTATCCCGGACCTAATTAAAAAACACTACAATTTCGAAACTTTATTCTACATCATACCTGACAGGGTTCGACTCCCTCACCCCGGTTTATTGAGGTCCCAAGTGTCTTTTTTTGCCACAAAATCCAAAATAAATTTCAAGACGGAATGCCTTGAATGTGAAGACTAGGCATGGCCGTTCAAACGAACAAACCAACCCGACGAGGTAATGAAAATCCCCGCGCATTCGGAAACTTATTTCCACGTAAGAGTCGAAAACCGCACGTTAAAGGAAGGGTATATCCCGCCTTTAAGAATCCGTTAGGGTGTTTACGCCGGCGACTGCCCGGTAACGAACATCGATGGAAAGGCCCTTTTGAAGGTTTTCAACCCCACAAATGGCGCCGTATGACTGATCGTGCCGGTCATAAAACTACAGGAATTCGACATCGTGGAAAACAAAAGCAAACCAAAAAAATCAGATTGCACAACAATCTGCGATTCCAAACAAAAAAAATCAGATTACAAAAAAATAAAATAAAAGTCGCCGAAAAAGTCGAAATAAAACTTTGTTAACGCTCCAGCGAGATCGAAGAAAACCAAAAAAAACAAACTCAGATTGCATGACAATCTGCAATTCTAATCCAATTTCTCGCGATGCTAATCCAATTTCTCGCGATGCTAATCCAATTTCTCGCGATGCTAATCCGTTTTCTCGCGATGCTAATCCAATTTCTCGCGATGCTATTCCAATTTCTCGCGATGCTAATCCTATTTTCTCGCGATGCTAATCCAATTTCTCGCGATGCTAAACCCAATTTCTCGCGATGCTAATCCAATTTCTCGCGATGCTAATCCAATTTCTCGCAAAGCTAATCCTATTTTCTCGCGATGCTAATCCAATTTCTCGCGATGCTAATCCAGTTTCTCGCGATGCTAATCCAATTTCTCGCGATGCTAATCCTATTTTCTCGCGATGCTAATCCAATTTCTCGCGATGCTAAATCCTATTTTCTCGCGATGCTAATCCAATTTCTCGCGATGCTAAATCCAGTTTCTCGCGATGCTAATCCTAATTCGGACGTAGATTGCATGACAACTACGCCGGTCCAGAGCCCAGTAGTGGCCAATCAAGAAAATAAAAAATCGACAAAAACGTCGCAATAAAACTTTATCAACGCTCCAGTGAGAGCGATGATGAAGAAAAACTAAACCAAAACAAAAACAAAACAAAAACTAAACAAACTCAGATTGCACGAAAATCTGCGTTTCCAATCCAGTTCCTCGCGATGCTAACCCAATTTCTCGCGATCATTCTAATCCGAAATCAGATTGCCTGTCAATCTCAAATTCCAGGCAAATTCCTCGTGATCCTTCCATTTCAATCGTAGATTGCATGACAACTACGCTAATTCAGAGCCCGAAAGTGGCCAATCAGAAAACTTCGATAAAAAACGTCGAAACAAAACCTTGCCATCACTCCAAAGAGAGCGACGAGCTAGGAAAATCAAATAAAAAATCCAGTAGCGAGGAAAAGTCAAAAACAAAAAGAAACAAAAAAGAAAAAAATGAACAAAACACAAAACAAAACCAAAATGAAAAAATTAAAACAAAACCAAATCAAAATCGAAACGAGGAACAAAAAGCAAAATCAAAAACGAATAAAATCCGAAACGAAAAAGAGAAATCAAATACGATTAAAAATCAAAACGAAAGACAAAAGCCCAAAATAAAACAAAATCAAAACGAAAAAGGAAAATCTAAAACGCTTCAAAATCAAAACGACAAAGGAAACTCTAAAACAATCCAAAATCGAAACGAAGGAGAAAGCTTACAAATGAAACAAAACTCGAATCAAATTCTAATCATAAAAGCAAATTCGCGAACGAACGTAAATTCTATCGTCACCTCCAAATCAACATCGCATGTAATCGAAAATTCGAAAATCGCGTTACAACATTTGGCGCGCAGGTTAGACCAGACTAGCGATAGCAATGACGAAAACAAAAATCCAACGACCTATACTATTCGAGCAGATGTCCACCCCTTCCCGCGTGAGAAAAATATAAACATCGTCACTCGCTCTCAAGTGAAGAGCCCTATAGAGCAAGTTCACGGATCATGTGGCGACTACGCTAGCGTCAAGGCCAATGCGCCTGCAATCGAACGCATAGACGCGCACTCCCAAACTCGACACTTTACGCGTCGAACTCGTAAACTCATAAATTACGCAGAGAGCAGAGACGGCGAGACGAAGATCGAGATAGTAAGACCCATACGCACTGGTCGATCCGCGGAGAGCATTGCCCCGAAAACAGCTGAGGCCCTGACCAGCGCAAAGCATTTCCGATCCATCCCTCCAAAAACTCCATCGATCCTAATTCCGAAAATTCAACAAATTCAGATTCCAACTTTCGATTCACAACCCTCCGAAAACAAAGATCCTCCAGCGGAGGAAAGAAAAATAACAGATTTCCAAATCGCAAATTTCATTAACACCAAAGAGTTGTTCCATTTTCGAAACGATAATCCGGTTTATTTCGCCAACTCAACGGGTAAGTCGTATGACCCAGGAAGACACAAGGGTGTCCCAAAAACCGACTTCAATCCTGATTAATAAATGATCATAATAATTAACCTGTTTTCAGACGGCTTTTATCAATCTACTCTGTAACGTTTAACGGTATAACCTTTTCAATTGTAACCAGAGAATCAGATCAAGTTTTTAATTACAATGGCCTCTGTAAAGAACATTCAAACTTGTTTATATCCAAAACTGGCCGAACTAACTGTTTCACAATTCGATAAAAAAATTCCAGTCGCGAACATAGAGTCAATTCGAAATTCATATGCACAGTTATTATATTAAAATAGAAAATCGTTATATTACGATATTCCTAAGCAACGGCGGAAAAATACCGCCGAATACTCCAAAATAATTTGTTATCAGCGATCCAAACCTCGGACAAATTGTGTTCAATTTAGCAAAGAAACCGACGTATATGGCAGTACTTTCTGGCGAAAGAGTACACCTTATTTAATGTATAAGAATTCAAGAAAATATGATCAGGTTAAAAGAATTTTACGATCAACCTCCTGTCACTCGTGGGAACGAAAAATACCTCCTCACTCCTCGAACTCACATATAACCAACTATCAAAATAGAAACTCAAAACAACCTGCAATTCTTTATTTCCTCCATATTACCCTTTTGGAGACACTTGGTACAAGTTCATGCCTGTTCCTGTCGAAGCCACACCACCAGTAATCACGCAATCGACGAAGAAGTCTACTCGAGGATACACCAACCCAGGATCACCAGCATCATATGAGATCAATTACACAGAAGATATCGACAACGAACAAGAACGCGTAATGTTTCCCATAAAGAAACCCGCTGCCGTAAACAACATGACACGGGGCAACAGTGCTCAAAACAATGTCAATCCGGAGGACAAGTTGTTAAATCTCCTGGATAACAACAATCTATAGCACCAAGCGGACTCCATCTGGAATCGCACCTGGAAAAAAAATCCACCCAATTCGGTACAGCAAGCGCTGGTTTCACCCGAACATCACTCATCGTGCGAGCGATCGAAGTCCTCGTAGATACGGTGATCCATGCATACAGCCTACACCCTGTGGACGGCTGGTCAAGTTATCTCGTCGGTGCAGTATCGGATTCGGTTACGTACCTCCTGCATGGGATGCACCTGGCTAAACAACTCAAGAAGAAAACGTCGACGAATGCAGTGCCTGGTCAAGAACTTCATCAACACGTGTCGGCCCCTCCAGCTGAACCAGAGGGCCAATATCAACACTGCAACACACGATGTGTACTCTGCCCTCTCTGATCATCCAGAAAAAAATCAATCCTCCAAACCTCGTTCCTTCTCTTTAATTCGCACGAGGAGATTTAACATAATTCTGATCATGCTAAAATTGTATCTGCTACGGCGAACACTGCGCCAATTTTAGCTTCCATGTACAGGGATTTTCCCCCTTTTACATTTCCCTCCATTTTTCTCCAATCCACATCCCTAATCGATCCCCACCTTGCGGCCGCAGCCGACTTCCCCCTCTGTATCGCATTCACCATGACTTTTTTGTTTTTTTGTTTTTTTTTGTCATGGGTATAGGGAAACTGCGGAAAACCTATACCAATACAGCCGGTCACGAGTTCGCTTCCCAGCCTCGGAGCTAGTCGCGTTTCGTCGAGAAATAGCTCACAGGCTACAGCCATACACATCCGACACACACACGTACCGGTCCGTGTGCGTGGCATCTGTGTAGAACTGGAGCTACGTCACGCCTGTGTTTTTATTTCTCGCCGAAACTACGAGACGGTGATTCGAACCCGCGACCTCCCGATGTGTTGATTTCAGAGGCAGGTACGCTAACCACTAGACCAACACATCGGTTATTCTGATCATGCTAATAATTATTTTTTTTTTGCCATCGTTCTTTTAACCTCATCAAGTAAGAGATAGGGTAAAAATAAGTAAATAAGCATCTATTCATGAGCAAAACCAAAAAGGAGGAAACTCGTACACAAATTTTTTAGCGCAAAATAAAAAATGATATTCATAATTATCAAAAAAAAAAAAAAAAACGGAGAACAAAGAAAAACTTCCTGATACAAAGATCTAGATATACAATAACCAAACATATTCTCATACAAAAATCTATATATATAATAATAAGACACACTTACTTTCCATTTTCTATAGTCTACAAACTAATCCAAAAATTTTACCTACCGACACCGCAACCGTTCAAGAATAGGCTGATGACGATATTGAGATAACCTGTGGAACATTCATAATAATTGAGCGGGACGCTCAATCCTAAACCGGGGAGGTGTTACATCCTAGCGAATATGCCTTCTCTCGGTTATTTCCAATATCCTCATTTGCCGTTATAAGCTTATTATACATGTACAAATCTAAGAATAAGACGCGTAACAACGAAAAAGGAACGTGCGTACGTTTCGCACGCATATTCAACCCACAGCGACATACGCACGATAGCAGCACCGCCAGTTATCGACTCTTCCTATGCCATTGGCCGTCAACAAGAACAAGATCTCAGGCGCATATTCCAAGAAGAGCTGTCGAACGAAAAACCAACCATCAGCTCGATCAACAGACTCCAAAAATCCTACGCCGGCCCAACCGCATGAGAACCAAGAAAGCCTCGACCCTAGATTATTTAAACATAACATAAACTAGACGGCTCCGACGAACTTATAACTCCGACTACTAATAAGACATCCGGTCTCGTAGCGTAGTCCGATATATAAACCTCTCGATATGAGAAGTCACCATAGCTATAAATTCACATAACACAAACCATGCGCATGCTTACATCTCAAATGTCGAACACTATCCCGTGCACTTTTTCGCCGAAACACAAGACAAAGGTCTCCTTCACTTCATACGCATATTAGTCAGAACCGATGCCCTGAAATAAGGCCACGCACGTGCCTAACGAATCTGTAAAGTATTCGCACACCGTACCGCGACCAATCACGCCGATATCTTCACGACCAATGGTCCAATCACTAAAGAACGAGATGACCAAGACCACACTCTCCCCTAAGATTCCTTCTCCCACTACTGAACCTCTCCTAATTTTCATATCAAGACAGACTTCCTTCCTGAAGTCAGTCTCCCGTCAACTACCATCGACTCAAGTTCTTCTATCGAGTCTCAATCCCAGTCTCCCGTCAACTACCATCGACTCAAGTTCTTCTATCGAATCTCTATCCCAGTCTCCCGTCAACTACCATCGACTCAAGTTTTTCTATCGAGTCTCAATCCCAGTCTCCCGTCAACTACCATCGACTCAAGTTCTTCTATCGAATCTCTATCCCAGTCTCCCGTCAACCTACCATCGACTCAAGTTTTTCTATCGAGTCTCAATCCCAGTCTCCCGTCAACTACCATCGACTCAAGTTCTTCTATCGAATCTCAATCCCAGTCTCCCGTCAAATACCATCGACTCAAATTCTTCTATCAAGTCTCCATCCCAGTCTCCCGACAATCTTCACCAAATTCAGAACTTAGTCTCCCATCAACCAATATTTCCGTCAACTGAATCACTCCTTATATCAAGTCTTAACCCAGAAGCCTAAAGAATATCTCCGATTATCCTTCATACGAACCGTCTTCATTTTTCGAGTCACAAAAGTTTTATTTTACACTTGTATAACTTCTATCATCGGTCCGCGATTATCAATCTCAATTCATCGACCTTGCGCGCCGTTCATATTTCTATCTACGCGTAGTGCCCGTCGTAGTAAACACGTCGAGTATACACACGTTCAGCGTAAAATCGTCCGAGCGTCTTACCAGCAATTGTACCAGCGAGCGCACCAGACCAAGAGCGAAGGCCCTTGTAACGCGACCGACAACGAACATCCACGCAAGCGAGCGAGCGACCGAGCGACCGAGCGTCAAACACAACCAATGTAAGCTAACCATACCTTTTTCGTTTCTATATCATTCATCGTAGGCCAGACCGCTTTAACCCGTCTAGTAATCTTACAATAAATAACATGTTGTCAATCGTTCAGCAATTCTGTCGAATTATTCCGAAGTATCGAAATATCGCGTCAATTTCTTAATTCTATTCCTTCCCACGCACTACCCCTTTTTACCCTCATCCCGTGCTATTGCGCTAGGCGTAGGCAACAAAGAGGGAAACGAAAATATTATGCTCTCATCCCTTCCGGATGTGACATTATTCATATTCTTTCAATAAAAATTCAGTCTTACATAAATAATGGTCTAGATGCGCAGTACTAGAATATACAAGTATCTTGAAAGTCTTCCTACGTAGTTAGAGTTTTTTCTTCGTACATGTCGCGAATCTTTTATATCCGCTTATAAATGCATTGTGCCCTCGAGTATACGTGGATACGATTCGTATTCGATCTCACATTTATGATCATTTGTGTACTGTATATACGTGCTTATATCGCAAGTTAACGTTCGTAGTTCAACTACATTATACGTATATATATTTTTATACACGCACACACACACATGCACGCACGTACGCACGCACGCACGCACACACACACACACACACATATAAACGTAGCGAGGAATATGTTATTCATAGGTGGCCTTTGAAGAAAATGGACCACTTATGACATGGGAACTGTTCATGGACCATACATGCGCATTAATAAGCACCTCATTTGAGTGTGCGTGTGTGTGTGTGTATACGTATAAAGGTGAGTAGCGGCGCTGGCTTTTCATAACGTCGTTTGAGCTTATATTCACATTATCGTTCAGTGGAGCCACTGAAATGATGTTTCGAAGTTCAACAAACGTTGTGGCTCTTTGGCGAATCGAGAAATTACTATAACGATTGTGGAAAATATCTCGGCAACGTGAATGAACTGCAAAGTTATTCAGTGACGGCAAGACCACAAATGCCTTGCGGTATTTTCCAAAATTTAATCCACAGAAACCTTCCCACTTCAAGACTTGGCTGGACGAATTCTCGCTGCAAATATATCTGTACGAAATGTTTTATGTGAATGAAATTATGCGTTGGTATGAAAAATATAAAAAAGAAAACGACAGTTGTCTTGAAAATCAATTATGTGAAACGTCAACGCTCGTCAATGAATAATGTCGACGGGATTGCAGGATTGGAATAAATAATAGAACAATTATTACAGACAGCACTAAATGAAAAATAATTGCCAATTACATCCTTTTATCGAGAACTTCCAAGATGTAGAAATGTAATTTTTCCATAGCTATAGAATATTACAGATGAACGAATTTCAGAAACATTGTTCAGCATTCGAGATAACCTCATTTTAGAAATCCATATATTGAACGAGGAAGCTTAATTTTGCGATTGTTACCCTACAATGGAGGAAGAAGATTGAATGAAATGGCGGGACGAGCGATCACATGATGACGAAGTAAACCGTTTCCACTAAAATCGTCTATGTAAAAATTATTCAGACTCCGAAACTCTGAATGTGTATCGCGACGCTCGTAAATGAATTTCGCCGTTTATCCGTCACAATCCGTCCACGATGCAAATCACAAACGGTGACGCATTTGCATGAGGAGCGAATTGAAAAACATTCAAGTTTATATCACGTTCGGAATGAGAAATGAGAGCTTTCGCGATCACGCTAGGAAAACTGTAGGCAAAGGAGAAAACGTTACAGCGGAATATTCATGTAGGATAAGGGGTTTTATTTCACTGAGCATGTAAAAGATGGTTGCCTTGAAATCCGATATTCGGCTGAAGGTATTTCTGGAGGTGTTATATCTTAGTATGGACAGTTGTCACTTAGGTCACCTAGAAGGTGGTGGCCCCGTGCCACCAACTTCTGTCCAAAAGACGCTATATTGAGTTGGGAGACATGTCTCGAAATAACAAGTTATAAATGTATTGTGGCAATGTGTTTTTCATATTGTACACATATCCTTGATTTGAAAAATACTGCTGCCGAAACTCACTGATTGCTTACACAGGCTTATGGTAAATATTTGATTTTAAAAATGTTAAAGATTTTTAAAGTGTTATGTATGTGTAAGTTTTATTAAGTATGTACTGCCTGCGCCTTTAACTAGTGACCAAAGGTGCGGCTATTTTGTAACTTTACGATTTAACTTCGTACACTAAATATTATTTATCCCTTTTTAGTTCAATAGTTTATAAATAAAAACTTGATTTGAAAACGATTTTTTTTTTCGTTCGTATAATTGCACTTCGTGTAAGGACTTCATGTAATCCAACATTGGTTATCTATGTATGATTCTAATTGGGTCCCCAGTCGAGCAGAAGGTGCGTAATTTGCAAACAAAAGTACAGTTTTCATTCCCTTCTCTCTCGATTGTTTTAGTTAGCCACGTCGCTTAGCCTCGAAAAAGCTGTCATAACACAGAAAAATCGTGTTTTGAGATACGTATGCCATAAAACAATAATAACATTTCACAATAAATAAAATCATTATAGGCTAATTTAGATAAATATTGACGTCACAGTGGCTTCGCGAATGTGAAAAAAAGTGAAAATGCGTTTTTCTAAAAACAGCATACTTTGTTTTATGGCAGTTATTACTGGATGATCGATGTGTGAATACCATTGCCAACAAGAATTGAAACGCCAAGTTTTTATCACCTCAGACTGCTCCAACTCGATTGGTGATTATATTTTTATTCAAGTTATCTACTAGGAAGCATTGATGAGAATTTTGAAGAAAAAGACAGGAGATAAACTTTTGAATGGTTAGCATTAGATTGCAACATTGTTGCGGTAACCCAAAAATTGCATAGTTTAAAACAATCCGGTACAAATTAAGGCGAGCGCAGGCAAACACTGGATCTTCAGTATTTACGAGCATATACATATACAATGAAACCTCTTTAATTGGCAAAACGGCGGGATCAGCTGCGCTTCGCACTTGCAAAAACAGAAGTTGCGCACTATCAACTCAAGTGGACTCTGCGCAGCTGGGGTAGCTGATTGCCGTACCCCTCAAAACCCTCTCTCATTTTCTAGTATGCTTCGAGCCTCACGTTAGGGCCTGGCGCTTCTCCCACCATGCGCTACACCGATCGATAATAGGCACTAGGAATAATATCAATAGGATAGTGGGGGGCATGGGTTTAGGATAATAGCAATAGGATAGTGGGGGGCATGGGTTTAGGATAATAGCAATAGGATAGTGGGGGGGCATAGGTTTCAGTGGACTGTACGTTTACACTCGGGTAGACAAAATCGCTATATACCTATGCAAATCGGTTATAATTATTCCGAAAAATATTACCAACTTCAAA
>OZ023316.1:13715914-14004544 GCA_964007375.1 Ophion obscuratus | reverse complement strand
AGACAGAGAGAGAGAGAGACAGGGAGAGAGAGAGACAGAGAGAGAGTGAGAGAGAGAGAGAGAGAGAGGAGAGAGAGAGAGAGAGGAGAGAGAGAGAGACAGAGAGAGAGAGAGAGAGAGAGAGTAGAGAGAGAGAGAGAGAGAGAGAGAGAGAGAGAGACAGAGAGACAGAGAGGTAGAGAGACAGAGAGGTAGAGAGACAGAGAGGTAGAGAGACAGAGAGGACAGAGAGACAGAGAGAGAGAGAGACAGATGAGAGAGAGAGACCAGAGAGAGAGAGAGACAGAGAGAGAGAGAGACAGAGAGAGAGAGAGACAGAGAGAGAGAGAGACAGAGAGACAGAGAGACAGAGAGAGAGAGAGACAGAGAGACAGAGAGACAGAGAGACAGAGAGACAGAGAGACAGAGAGAGACAGGGAGACAGAGAGACAGAGAGACAGAGAGAGAACAGAGAGAGACAGAGAGACAGAGAGACAGACAGAGAGACAGAGACAGAGACAGAGAGACAGAGACAGAGAGACAGAGACAGAGAGACAGAGACAGAGAGACAGAGACAGAGAGACAGAGACAGAGAGACAGAGACAGAGAGACAGAGACAGAGAGACAGAGACAGAGAGACAGAGACAGAGAGACAGAGAGACAGAGAGACAGAGAGACAGAGAGACAGAGAGACAGAGAGAGACAGGGAGACAGAGAGACAGAGAGACAGAGAGACAGAGAGACAGAGAGACAGAGAGACAGAGAGACAGAGAGACAGAGACAGAGAGACAGAGAGACAGAGACAGAGAGACAGAGACAGAGAGACAGAGACAGAGAGACAGATTGATTGATTGATTGATAGATTATTATGCCCTAGCTACTTTCGGGCAAACAATGAAAGAATACAGAACGTTCAAAATAAAAAACTCAAGCAAATAAACAGAATGCTTCAAAGATAACATGCGTATAGAAAAATATGAAAACGGTGGATAATAATAATAAAATAAAATAATAAAGTAATAACAATGGATACAATCACAAAATAATAATAGTAAAAATAATATGATAACAATAATAATAATAATAATAATAATAATAATAATAATAATAACGGTGAATAAAGAGTAAATTTGGAATAATATGGTTCCGGATAATATGGAATAATAAGAAATAAAGAATAAAGAAATAGCGAAATAAAGAATAAAGCGTAACGAGATCATGAAATAAAATGAAAAATAAAATAAATACAAGTGACGTGACGTGCGCATGACGCAGCATGCAATGTCGAGATTTCGAATAACGAGGATCATCATATGCACGTGCTGTGGGTCCATGGCCACCCTAGAGCCCTGGATTTCCTAAGAGCAATAGACTTTGGAATCATAGTAATAGTAATAGTAATGATAATGAAGTAGCGACGAACTAGCCCGTTAAGAATAGTAATTAGTATAATAATTAGTATTTAGTATAATAATTAGTATAACAATGACTATCATCATGACTTAGAGTGGACTAGGTAATGTAATATAATATAATAAGGAAGTTAAAGTAGCAAATAATAAAGGATATCTCACAAAATTGATCCGTGGTGAGTTCCACATAAGAAGTCTAAGTCTAAGTCTAAGTCATGCCACCGGCAAGCCAAATCCCCAGTCAGGCCGAATTCAATTAATGATAGTATGGTCGGATACCCAGTCGGCTGAATTCGTCCATGATAGTATAGCATAGTCAAGACGTATCCGTAATGAACTAAGAGTCACTGGGGAACATGGTCTCCATGGATATTGCGATGTTCTACCTATGCCGCGATCATCTCACTGTCCAGGAGATATCTGAACACATTGGATTTAAAGATTGCAGTAGACGGAGAGGCAGTCACAACAGAGACAGAGAGACAGAGACAGAGACAGAGAGACAGAGACAGAGAGACAGAGACAGAGAGACAGAGACAGAGAGACAGAGACAGAGAGACAGAGACAGAGAGACAGAGACAGAGAGACAGAGACAGAGAGACAGAGACAGAGAGACAGAGACAGAGAGACAGAGACAGAGAGACAGAGACAGAGAGACAGAGACAGAGAGACAGAGACAGAGAGACAGAGACAGAGAGACAGAGACAGAGAGACAGAGACAGAGAGACAGAGACAGAGAGACAGAGACAGAGAGACAGAGACAGAGAGACAGAGACAGAGAGACAGAGACAGAGAGACAGAGACAGAGAGACAGAGACAGAGAGACAGAGACAGAGAGACAGAGACAGAGAGACAGAGACAGAGACAGAGAGACAGAGACAGAGACAGAGAGACAGAGACAGAGAGACAGAGACAGAGAGACAGAGACAGAGAGACAGAGAGACAGAGAGACAGAGAGACAGAGAGACAGAGAGACAGAGAGACAGAGAGACAGAGAGACAGAGAGAGAGAGAGAGAGAGAGAGAGAGACAGAGAGAGAGAGACAGAGAGGGGAGAGGAATAGGGAGAGCAATTATCAAAAATTCTTCGGATTATTCTATGAGCCACGCGTTTCGTTCCACTATACGAGACATCTTGCTGCGGGAGCAGCAGATGTCACGCGTTCGATAAGCTTCCAGAATAGCGTTGACTTTTTTTCCTTTCCATGTCCCAAGCTTACTATATCCTCGACCTTTTTCGCGCTACTTTTTTTTCTTTTTTTAGGAGCACCTTTTCTCACTGCACTTTGATCCGGCATATCCAGGCCACACTTTTCTCCCGTCATTCGGCCAACGTAGGTATGTCCCTTGGCAAATTTGAGATTCTTCTCGACACCTCTAGAGAAAACGGAAGAAAAAGAATGAGAGAAAGATGGAAGAAATCACCAATCGCCGACTCTTGCGTTCCCAAGAGGAATATATCCTGAGGGACATGAAGCCGCGGAATAGTTCCAGCGCTTTTCGTTTTTTCGCCTTTTCTCCGCCACTACTAACGCCTCGTATATAGGAACGGGAGAATTTTTATCATCCTTTCTCCCTTTTTCGTGGAGTCCATCGGCCGGTTAAGCTTTATTACTTTCTCGTGCCAATTCTCATTCCCCGTCATTGGAATATCTGCTCCCCAAGTGGTCCCGGAGACGAAGAAAAATTCCGATCACCTTTCTCAACTTCGTATACCTTTTTTTCGTTAATTTTGTTGCTAATTGATTATTAGACAAATTTTCGTTGACCCCAACGTCGCGTTTGGCTCAACTCTAATTGACGTAATTAAACGTCTGATGACTATCTTAATCATGATTTCTCCTTATCATTATTTGTCGCCCTTCGTTATACATCTTTGTTTATAGCCATTGCGTAATAATTATATTTGTTCTATCTGGTATGAGAAATCAGTCAAATTAAATCCACCGAGTCTTCACTGCTATTAACAATGAGATTTTAAAGACCTCGCCGGCTGACGTTACTTTGCGGCTATTTCACATGTTGTCAACAAGCTTCGTGAGATATTCTCTCACATTCAAAAAGATATCGCGGACAAACTTTTTTTCATATCAAATCCTTGGGCAACGGCAATATACCCTAAGAATGATATGATTTAACGTAACGTTGAAAGCGAATCGTTGGTACAGAGAGAAATCTTGCTCGGAGCTTATTGCAAAGCAAGCAAAAAAAAGGGTGTACCTTCCTGTGCGGTGTTTCGCGAAAGACGGTTTGACGGTAAAAGTGAGGAATACCTTCGCGAACCCAGGTATACTCTCGCACAGCAAAACTCATGATTTACCATGCTAAAGTTGGCTGAAAAACCACCTGTAACCATCCTCGCAGTGAGACGTTTTGATGGTGTCGAAACTATAGTAAAAGCGGTAGATATAGCAGGAAGACTGAGAAAGGGGGAGCTTAAGTATTACGAAGGAAAGTAACATTTGCCTGCAGGTTTTGGTATAAGCGAGGGCGAAAAGGCTCACTTGTAACACTAACAAAAAATGCAAGAGATTTTTTCGGGGTATTTTTCCATCCCACCGTCAAGGCGAGACCGTAATTTGTCTCCATTACTTCCGCACAAATCTACGCAAACACGCGCACACGTACATAAATGCATAATAGAATGTATAAAGCGATATTAGTTCAATATATGTACAGTGGCAACATTTTTTTATTTAATACGATCTATTTAAATTAAATAGTTTTTTTCTTTGTCTCACGGCCTACTACGATCTAATTTGTTTCAAATATATCTTTTTATTTGTTTCAGCTATTCTTTTTGAGTATTAAATATATTCAAATTAAATGAATAAAAGGTCGATTCGAATTCATTTTTATTTGTTTACAGATACACTGCAAATTCAAGGACACTATATGCATAGAATATTCAATAAATCCAAAATAAAATGAAACACTCGATATACAATTTTACCAAAATGATTTTGTATCCCAATTCGTCATTCCCTGGCCTTCTGAAATGATTTTAGTCGAAGAAAATATTTCGCCTACATATGCAATCCAACGTACAACTTATCTACCTATAGCTACGCACACTCCCCTACGCTACCGAGTATTTGTAGTGTCTCACAATCAGTCACAGATATGTCATCAGAGACCAAATGAATTCCTAGAATTATTTATTGTATTACATCAACTATATCAATTCGTTGATATCATCTTGATAATTAGAGTTTTATCGAATGGCATGCTATAGATTTTTCAAACATAATTTATATATATATATATAATTGCCCCCCCCCCCCCTTCGATGTGTGTGTTGAAATATAGACAGACCGTTACTCCAATCGAACAGAAAAATGTTCAACTATACGAAAACTCTATTGAATTTAAACTGAAAAATATTAAATACGTACATTCAGTGGATCTAACTAAATTGTTTTTGAGCATATGAAACCTAATCACAGATTTAGTAGGAGTAAATCAAGTATTTAGTTAATAGACGATATGCAATAGATCTTGCTATAAATAAATAAATATAGTAAAAATAAATAACACCAATAATGGAATGTAATAGGAAAAAAATCATTTCACGAAAATATAGTTAATTCGAATTTAAAAAAATCATATAGACTGTTTAATGGGATCACTCCCTGAGAGTGGATGGGAGAGAAGTCGTTCGGGTCTGCGAATTATCGTGACAGGATTGGCAAGCGCGGTTGAAACAATCGCGAATACAGAAAGTGTAATCGTTCAGAGGAGCAAAATATTAAGACGGTTCATTAAATATATTAATTCCGATTGATTCTTGGAAACAATACAGCTAAATTATAAACATTTCTGGGAGAGTTGGAATTTATAAAAAGTTCATCGAAAACTTTCGAATGGTTCATGCACATTTCAGTTTTTGAGAAAATTTCTGGCAGCTCAGGTAATCCGTCCTTCTCGATACATCCACAAGCTGTATTATGTAGAAGCTGGCAAGGGATCTAACGAAATGTCCGTCTAGAAAAAAAAAGATTATCATGAAGGGTACGATGGCAACTGTATATATGCTGATGGATAATAATAAATGGCATGAGGAAACAGAGGAGCGATTGCCGGTTGTGCTTAAAATCCTACCGATAGCAGTGTGGATTTATACTAATGGAATCGAAAGTCTCCGAGGCACAAGAGAATCACGTAGCCCTTGGTTTTAACATTCCGTCTCTCAGTTTCATTTTAGTTTTGGACCTCAATATTTTTTGTTCAACATAATGTAATCTTCATACTAGTACGGAATCATTGACGCGTTCGTTTAAGGAGTAAGGCCACTGTAACGGCCCAAAAAAAAGGTTTTTTCACTAATTTTTTGCTCCCGAAATTGAAGGTATTTGAAAAAAAACTTTTAATGGTGTTATCGGGCATACATTAAACTTTATTATAAAATTATTTTACAGTAAAAAAAAAACAAAATGGCGGTTCCACAGCTATCTTCCCGGGACATGTTTTGCTTCCAGGGCTCCGCGGCACGCAGCACCACTGGTGCACTTTTGAATCGAGAACAAAAAAAAACCATTAATCTAGAGGGCTATAGCTAGAGAATGTCGATCGGATTTTAAAAAGTATCAATTTTTGTGGATTTGGCGTGCGTTTGAAAAAAAAAATTGATTTTTGACGAAAAAAACGGCAAGTTTTTTGTTAATAAAAAATCAATAAATAAAGTTCTTGAAAATTCCGATCGACATTCTCAAGATAATGTAAATGTTCACATCTGGTTAAAATTTCAAGTAAAAAAAATGAAAATTGTTCGAGTTATGCTGCGTGCCATTTTGAAAAATCATTTTTCGAGAAAAACGCATTTAAAGTTTTGCGAATAGTTTTTTATTGGAAAAAATTAAAAAAAGAAGTTAAAAGGATTTAAACTATTTTTAAACTAGAGGGTTTAAACTATTTTTTAAGCCAATAAAAAAAAATCGATTTTTCAAAAAATGTACAGTGGCCTTACTCCTTAATGCTGCAATGCACAAATATGCTGCGTCGGCCCAGTTTGAAGTTAGTATGCCGTCTACCGGCTTACTAACTACACTCAGAAAAAAGATTTATTATGTTCTAAGAAATTGCCACATTAGAACATAGTTTATTAGAAATTAATAAATGTTTACTCGTATGGAGACAGTTTTTATGTGATTGTAACTACAGCATTTATTCGGCATCACTAAATATGTTTTTTTGCGTGCCGATCTTTCACATCAATTAAAAGCCATATTTAAAATAGAAAATTTGAATAAATATTTCCTCAAATCAAATGAATACTACTTTCCAATAACGAAACCCTCTTCTTTCGCGACTATGATATTAATGCGCGCATGCGCACTTGGCCCTTCAACGCGACGGGCTCGACAGCAGGCCGCTCGTCAGATGTAGCTCCCGCATACACTTACCATGTAGCTTCTTCCTATGCCAATGCTTTTGGCACAAGTGTGAGTGTCGCGGTTCGGAAGTGAGAAACTCGAAAGTGAGGAATGATTTAAGTGTAAGTAAGAATATAAAGTGAGAAAAAAACGTTTAAGTGAGACAATAATGACGGACGAAACGACACAATTTCTCGAGAAAAAAACCAGCTGGGGGATTATGAAGAATCCTATTACATGTTAAGAAAAACTCTATTTGTCGGATATAAAACACTTATTTCTTTTAACTTATATATCCTATTAGATGTTAAGAAAAGTTCTTAGTAAATCTTAAACATAAACTTAAATAAAAAAATTTCTTAGCTGTTACTGCAATCGTAGTAGGCCGACATACTAATAAGAAAATTTATTCGCCGGGAGACAAACTTCTTTGTCCTTAATAAATATTTTTTTTGAGTGTAAGTGGCTAAGTAATGAACTTCGGAATAAAATAAAAGAACGAAATTCGCGGTTTAAAAATGTCAAAAGATCACAGCGCTTACTTGCCTGTGATTTAACGAAAATTCAGGGATACTCTTACGAAGGAGATTACGAGAGCTAAGAACGAGGATCAGTATGGTGTGCTCAAGTTCTATCACGACTACAGCTCGTCTCTCAAAGAAACTTGAGGGTCTTGGACTAGTTAAGACTATCTCGAGCTCTCGGTTTTTATTATTTCCAGCAGATCTATTAAATGCAAATTGTGTCTTTATTTTCAGTTCTGATTGTTCACTAGACACTCAGGATTTTAGCGAAACTTCTGAAACTGTCGGAATAACATTGTCAGAGTCTAAAGGAAAAATGTCTCCTGCTTGAAGCCAGACGGGGTATGTGGTATTTGCTTAAAAAATGCATCTATGCAGGTTCAAAACTATTTAAATTATTTTTCAAGTGACATGCAAATAGTGCATATTTTCAAATTATACGAAAATAGTTTACTAGGTGCGCAACTAAGTTTCCGGGTTTTTTTTACCAATAAAAAATCGAAAATTTCAAGACAAATACAAAAAATGGTTCATTTGCATTATTGTCCCTCGCTATTTACACATTTTTGCCATCTCTCTAGCAATATATAAATACCGCGACGATACAAAGACGCGTCTTTGGACTGAAACCATTCGTCCAACCAATTTTGTACTGCATCGTAAGTGTAGCCCACCCAAGCCATGCGCTATCGACCGGAACAAGTGATAGTCTGAAGGGGCCAGGTCTGGCGAATACGGCGGGTGCGGTAGCAGATCCCATTTCAGTGTTTTTATGGTGTCCTGGACGATGGAACTGCGATGGCACGAAGCGTTATCGTGCTGCAATATCACACGTTCGTGTCTCGTGTCCCATTCTGGCCGTTTTTCGAGCAATGCGTGGTTCAAATTGACTAGTTGTTGTCGGTAGCGATGCCCATTGACAGTTTCGCCCGGTTTCAGCAGCTCATAGTACACGATTCCTTTCTGGCCTCACCAAACGCAGAGCATTGTCTTTTTTCCGAATCGATTTGGCCGTGCCGTCGGTGTTGACGCTTCGCCAAGTAAAAGCCACGATTTTCTGCGTTTGGGATTCTCGAAATATATCCATTTTTCATCGCCACTAACAATTCGATGCAGGATACTCTTTCCGTTCTGCCGCAAAAGCAAAATTTCGGAAGTGGCTCTTCGATTTTCCATTTGTCTCTCAGTCAACTCGTGCCGCACCCACGTTCCTTCCTTATGAATTTTTCCCATTGCGTGCAAACGTTTCGAAATACATTGCCGAGTCACATTTAATGCCTCGGAAAGTTGATCCTCTGTTTGAGTGTCATCTTCATCCAATAACGCTTGCAGATCGGCGGCCGCAAATGTTTGCGGTCTTCCCGAGCGCTCCTTATCCGTAGCCTCAAAATCGCCACTCCTGAACCGCTTGAACCAATCTTCACACGTTGCTTTTGATGGTATATGTTCGCCATAGGCCTCCTTAAGTAACCAACATGCTTGAGCTGCTGTTTTTTTTAGGTTGAAGCAGAACAGCAATGCTTCCCGCAAATGCTGTTTATTTGGCACAAACTTTGACATTTTCGAGGTTAGAAAAAAGGTAATTGTGTTGCTATATTTGTTTGTATTATGACTGGGTATTCTTAACAGATGCCCAAGCTGTAAAGACACCCAATTTCAGACCTGTATGCCTACTACATGTGTCGCTAGCGCCATCCGTGTGTGAAACCCGGGAACTTAGTTGCGCACCTAGTATATCTGCTTTGTATTAAAAGTCAAGCAGCCAAAATGGCCGTCTGGAACGCGTCGCATTTCCATTTTTTTCATCCATCTTGACATTTTTCGAAACAATTACGAATTATTATTGATGGTAAGAAATCTGGTTTTTGCGGGCACTCCACGCAAACGGATCTCCCGAGAAATAGTGACGAGGTAAGACGTGTCGCAGACAGAGGAAAGTTGGCAATCCTTGTGCTTTTTATTTTAGTAAAGCCTTTGATACGGTTTCTTACGGACATCTCCTAATGAAACTTAAACGCCGCAACTTGTAAGGTTCTGTACCGATATAGACTCACTCATACCGTACGTGTGCCTCTCAGGCGGTGGCCGACGAGATAGATACTGGCTCAGAGTGTTTGTTGATGACCCTGCGTGTGCCTCAAGGGTCAGTTGACGGTGAAATTAGAAGAGCCTGATCTGCTACAAAGTGATTCAACCTGGGCAGACCGTGACTTTTCAGCTCTACCAAAAACAGATGATCCGTGTAAGTAACACACTTAAAAAAAGACGGCTGGAGCACGGGCGTGGAACTGGTAGGAAGAAAAAGACGGTGATACTGCTGCAAGATAGCGTCCGGTCCCACAAGACAAAACAAGATCCTGGAAACCATCTAAAAATTATGCTGGGAAATTGTCCCTCATGCGGCGGATTGCACAGGCATGGGCCTTCCGGATTAGTGCCTTTTCCGAGCTCTACAATATTATCTGGTTGATTCTCAGTTCAAGTCAATTCAATACGTATAAAAAGCCTCGACAAATTCGTCATATCAAAACTAATACCATTTTTCCAATCTGGCACCGGAAAATTGCCTGACAAGGGACGTCACTTAAGGGGTTACCCCCACTTGCGATTTTGAAAAAATCGATTTTTTTAATTGCATTTTTTTGAAGTATAAGTATCTGAGAATATGTCCTGAAAATTTCAAGTCGATCCGAGCAAAATTGACTGAGATATGAGCGTTGAAAGAGAAGAAGCCGTTGTGTGAACAACCGGAAATTGAAACTTTAAACGCGTTTTTCTCAAAATGGCATTTCTGAAGTCGGTGACCAAGGTTACTCGAACACTAATGAACCGATCTTCTTGAAATTTTGCAGGCTTATTTAATACATAAAAATGTAGTCTTTAATCGTTCGATTTTTTTTTCGAAAAAAAAATGGCCGCTTTATAGCCAAAAAGGGCCGTTTTTTTCGTTAAAATCGAACCATTAACTTTGACTGTCCGCCATTTTGTGAGAAATGAATATTTTTTAAAATCCTTCGATTAAAGACTACTTTATACTTATATTTGACTAAATCCATCCGCATTTTTTTTTTTTTTTTCAGATGATCCACTTCGCCGCAATGTTGGTCACCGCAAATCGTGTATATAAAAACATTATTTGATTGACGGCCATTTGCCACTAAACAATGTAATATTTTTCAATAAAAAAATTACTGAAAGTTCTTCACGATGTGTTCTTTAAGATGGTATATTGATCGATTAAAAAAGTTTTGTAGTTTTCTTTAAAAAAATTCATGAAAAAGGCCTTTTTTGCGCTACAAGTGGGGGTAACGTCTTAAATGTCCGCCTTCCATTTTGTTAAAACCAATATATGCGGTAAAACAATAAAAACTATTAGACACGATTTTTTTATCGGCGGAAAAACGGTTTGAAGGGAGAGACTTTCCAATCCTCAAAGAAAGGCGTGCCCAGGGGTAATTACCGTTTCACCCACAAGCAGTCCATCGATCTAAATGAAACAAAAAGCAAATTACTTCTAATGTAAAGCGACGTGAAATCCACTATAGAGAAATTGAAATTCAAAATAAATTAAGGGGGTCACTCCTTTTTTTGAGGGGTGCTTTCCCTTCTTAAAACCGTTTTTTCACCGATAAAAAAATACGCGTCCAATAGCTTTCAATGCTTTGTGACATATATGAGTTTCAAAAAAATCAAAGACCGACCGAGGAACATCACTTACGTGATGTTCCTCGGTCGGTCTTCGAATGTGAGGGATGGAGAAATGTATAAAGAGTGAGGAGGACTATTTAAACTTATAGTTTCCGTTAGTTTTTATGTTAATGAATGTAAAGGAAATAACTTTGTACACATCAGACAATTACCTTGTACACCTAATAATAATTACCAGCAAGTATATTTTGCATGTTACATGTATGCTCGGTAGTGTAATGCTGATGCTGCACCCCAAATATCTCATATTCCATCACCGAAGAAGAACTGAGTTTTTTGTTTCAAAGGTACTCACCTATTGTCGCTAATGCCTGTACTAGATGCATCTTCACAATACAAAATATACATTTTTCATTTCTTTAGGAGGATATGACTGATATTGATTAATATAGTAGAGTAAGTAGACTTTCGGAGCGCTATAGGGGTATACCAAGATTATCGATTTTATGATGCCCATATCCGTCATGACTTGTCTTCCTACTACCTCTGGGCGAGTAATCTTCAATTTTGGTAACCAACCATCCATTTTGTATCCTCTTCCAGGAAGCTTCAGGGTTTATTTAAGCCATCCCCCTTATCTCCTTTATTCACCATCGCACTACGCCATGCACCTTTGGATAGGCAGACAGATAAAACGGCGGGGAGGGGGCATAAAAGATAGTTCGTCGTCCGCGAGATAAAAGCCCCACTGTTCGAATCTCCGACCCTCTGCAATGCAGCCGGAGACAGAAACGCGCGAACGTGTTTCATCAATGCTCTACTGAATCCAAGGGATTGATGCGGCTTTGCCTCAAATAGCAATAACTTTTGCTGTGTGATTTCTCCACGTATGGCGTTGTGGCATAAAGAGAGGCTAATACGAGGGTGGGGTGAAAAGTTTCCGGCCTGACCAAGAAAAACGATATTTAAAAATTTTTTTTGCTTTATTTTTCAACATAATCTCCATCAACACATACATTTCTCATAACGGTGTTCTAATTTAGTTATACCAGTTTTAAACGTAGATTCGTCAAGCTCCTCAAAATACTGATTTACAGCTTCGATAACTTCTTCGTTGCTCTTAAATCTTTTTCAGGAGTGTAGTGGTGGACCCATGTCTCATCAACGGTTATGAATCGACGCAAAAATTCGTTTGGATTACGCCTATACAGCGTCAAATTGTCGGTAGAAATGGTTTTTCGAAGCAGTTTTT
The DNA here is from genome assembly GCA_964007375.1 of Ophion obscuratus. Taxonomy (NCBI): domain Eukaryota; kingdom Metazoa; phylum Arthropoda; class Insecta; order Hymenoptera; family Ichneumonidae; genus Ophion; species Ophion obscuratus. The sequence goes on along the minus strand of OZ023316.1, from coordinate 13,992,358 downwards.
GGTCGAGCGTTAGCAAACGCGGCACCCACCTTGCGCACAGCTTTTCCATGTTCAAATGGTTGTGCAAAATACTTCGCACACGTTCACCTGACATCCTACAGGTCTCAGCTATCTCATGCACTCTCAACCTGCGGTCTTCCAACACTATTTTATGGATTTTTTCCATCATCTCTGAAGTTGTGACTTCAACGGGCCGTCCTGAGCGAGGCTCGTCAGAGGTGCTCACACGACCCATTTTAAATTCAGAAACCCACTGCTTAATAGTTGAATATGATGGGGAGGAGTCTCCTAGTGCTGAATTCATCTCTTCTTTTATTTGTTTTGGTGTAAAACCTTTTAAATGGAAGTATTTGATGACAGCACGTTTTTCCAATTTTTCCATTTTTACGAAAACAACGGAAGCGTCTCGCGCAATGTGCTCTCAAACGCAAACTAACGTAGCGATTGGGCTGAAACTGTACATACAAGCTCGGTAGGAATGGTACTGTAGGACGCCGCTCCAAAACTAGACCTAGTGGCACCATCTCTTGGTCAGGCCGGAAACTTTTCACCCCACCTTCGTAGTAACGCCAGGCTGCCTGAGACCGTAACAGAAGGATGTAGTTCCGAATATTTTCAAAGCAGAGGAGCAGTCGATGAGGCCCTTTCGTTTCTTGATAGACAGTATGCATGTTGCCATAAATATGGATCCCTCCAACTTCATTGCAGGAACGCGTACTAAGTCTATCGTTCTTCATTGACTAAAAATTGAAAACTATTTTTAAAGCCGAAATATTTATTTGACTTAATTATTACCAAGGTCTGGTAGAAATATGCTGTATTACAACGTTATTATGAGTTACTCTCTCCCTCTTCCACTCCCTCTTCCGCTCTCTCTCTCTCTCTCTCTCTCTCTCTCTCTCTCTCTCTCTCTCTCTCTCTCTCTCTCTCTCTCTCTCTCTCTCTCTCTCTCTCTTTCTCTCTCTCTCTCTCTCTCTCTCTCTCTCTCTCTCTCTCTCTCTCTCTCTCTCTCTCTCTCTCTCTCTCTCTCTCTCTCTCTCTCTCTCTCTCTCTCTCTCTCTCTCTCTCTCTCACCGCTCCATCCCTCCCTTTAAATCGATATTGGCAAAAGAGCTGATCACGGCGTGTTCTAAACAGTATTTCTCTATTATAGTTCATGATTATTCATGATTATTCAATTCCGAGTGATTATCGGAATTGAATAATCATAAACGTGATATTGGGGGGGGGGGGGAAGAAAGAGAATGAGAGAGAGAGAGAAAGCATGTAGCATCTTTGATTCGGTGGAGCCACCACGCAAGAGACACACATTGCAGAAGCGGAAGTTATACGATGGACTGATCCGCACTACCGGAGAACGTATTCGCTCTGAGTGTGCAACCACGCGACGGATGTTGACTAAAATAAAAAGGTTCACTTTTCTATTACCATAAATATACTAACCACATGCCAGCCCGAACACGCCGCATACATTTTGGGTGTTTCGTTTCGTGGTCTGTTAATAGTACATTTCTAGCTCACAACGTTTCGCGGTACTATCTGCGGTGTCGTCTCTGATTCCAACTAGCCCAATGTGTTCAATTTATGGCGCAATAATAGTACATTCAACATGTGACATTATCGGTATATATACAAAGAATTGATCAGACCATACGCCGAATGAAGAGTATCGTAAAAGTACCCTTATGATAGGAATAAAACATAGAAGCAGGCATATTGTGCCTACTTATCTGGAATGCAGTTCCAGATAATAACAATAGCGATTTTCATTTGAATTATACAAATATTCTTGCACCTTTTGCCGTAAGGATTTCATTTTGATTGTATGCCTGAGTCTTTGGAGGAATCAATTGTAAACTGTAAAGCTTCATTATAGTATTCTGGTAAGTGTACTAATCCATCAGAAGAAAAATATTACATTCTGCCCCACTCTCCCGTACGTGCAAGAATGAAGCCGAACGAAAGTTTGTCAGACGAGTATACAAGAGGCTGAGAGTGGAATGGCTTAAGGGACGACGCTTAACGCAAATTCTGATATGAAATTTTGCGCAAGGACACGTATCTTTGTATACTCCCCATTGAAGCGCGGGAAGGTAAACGCGCTAAGCATCTGCAACAGGGCTTCAAAAAGTCCCTCGTATCTCTTTATAGTCCGTGTATATTATCAACGAGCTTCCAAGTTGGTTTACGTACAGCGCGTGATCGATCTCGTGGGAAAATTTGAATATATGTCTGTATGTACATTTACAGGGTGTTTCATCCGACGTAGAGCAAAGACATATCTCAAAAACGGTTTAGCTGAATAAAAAAAAGTTACACAAAAGTTATGGGGATTTAAGGCCATGTGCCACACATGTGAAAATTTCGACGCGGCCTCTCGTTACGTCGGTAGCGCAGATCATGTAGTTTTTAGCTACAAGTCGGTACCGACGGACAGCGCAGCTATCGCGAATTCGGTGTCGATGCTTCGCACTGGGACGAAGAGTCGAAGCCAAACAAACGGCGTTCGCTGAGCGCGCGCGCGTGTGTGTGTGTGCACACGGCACACGGGTCGCACGCCGTTCGATCGTACGGAAGCACCTTATATCTATGTGTGTATCACACAATTCACGAAACTATGCGTAGCGACCATGGTACGCTTGAATTGGAAGCATGCGCTCACTCGGCAGGAGAGTGGTGAAAGTTGGTTGCATTTTACATTGTATATGCAGCCATCGAATCGATTCTTTTTCGACGACGGCCACAACTAAAAGACAGGCATTTTCCCATACTTTTTTTATTCATTTGAACAAATAAGCTCGAGCACAATTTGTAACATCGATGCCACTTATCGTTAAGGATATCGATCCCTGCCAAAATTTCAAGCGACCGAAATTTCTCGAAACTTACTCTACAAAAGAGTGGTAAACTTTTACATTACTCATTATTTAAACAAATACGTTTAGCATTTTTATCTCTGCCAGGGTTCATATTTGGCAGCATTTTTTCTGGTCAGCTTCTCGAACAATCAAGATCGCTAGCCTCGCTCTACGGAAGAGCGGTGAAATTTTGCGATCACGCATTGTTTAAACAAATGCCCCCGAATCGATTATTTTGTTGACGGCGGTCATCGGTGGAAATTTCTTTATGGTTGAACTTTCTAGTAAACGGGGTTTGCTAGAGACTCGTATGATGGAAGGGTGTTAGCATTTCCCCATTCTTTTTTGATTAATTAAAACAAATAAGCTCGAAGACTATTTAGCATCTCGATGTCACTCATCGTCGACGAATTCGATCTCTGCTAAAATCTTGAGGCACGACCGAGATCGCTCGAGACTCACTCTACAAAACAGTTGTAAAATATTGCAATGCTCTTTGTTTTTACAATTTTGTTTTTACAATTTGTTTTTACAATCTGTTTTAAAATTTGTTTTTACAATTTTACTTTGTTTTTACAATTTGTTTGTTTGTTTGCAAAATTTGTTTACAAAACAAAGTAAAATTGTAAAATTTGTTTTTACACTTTTACTATGTTTTTACAATTTGTTTTAAAATTTTACAATGCTCTCCATTTTTTTCTCTGCCATGGCGTATCTTCGACAGGTTATCTGCGGCCGACCAAACTGGCGAGCAAACGAGATCGATCGGGTCTCACTCTGCGAAGGAGTGGTAAAATTGTATTATTACTAAATTATCACCAATTATGCTTAAAAAAAAATCGTTTAGCATTTTTTCTCTCTGCCGGAATTCATCTTCGCCAGGTTTGTCCAAAGATCGAATTTTCTAGCAATGACGATCGGAGAAGTCTCTCGAAGTTTAGAGGTCAGCGGTGTAAAATTTTCAAAAAATCATTTTGTTGGCTGCACCTTTAAAAAAATACTTGGAAACTTAAAAAAATTACAATGCTCTTTGTTAAAACAATTGCGTTCGTCATTTTTTTCTCTGCCATGGCTTATCTTCGGCAGGTTGGCTGCGGCCGACCAAATTCGCGAGCGAGCGAACGCGATCGACCGAGTCTCACTTTGCGAACGAGAGGTGAAATTTTATAATTATTGTTAAAATAAATACGTTTAGAATTTTTTCTCTCTGCCGAGATTTATCTTCCGCAGGCTCCTCCAAGGATCGAATTTTCTAGCAATGACGATCGCAGGAGTCTCGCCCTACAGAAGAGTGGTGAAATTTTACCATCGCGATATGTTTAAAAACACCAGTGGAAAATTTTCGAAAAATCATTTTTTTTAAGCACTTAAAAAATCCTGATAACCTCCAAAAATATGATGAATATTCGTTTATAGCAAAAAAAAACAGTTTTAAAGTGGTATAGTTCGAGCTACTTTTATAGGGGAGTCTCCGGCGCTGAAAGGCGTCTTCGGCGATGCCATACCGGTAGTCGCAATTCTCAACTCTTGTAAGCCTCTTGTAATTATCTATGGGGAGCAATTCACCGACTAAAAAAAATTTTCGACCAAAAGGTGGCATTAGATTACGGAAACAAAACTTCTTCAGCTCTATCGTCTAACCGTTGACTTCACACACGTTTTTCTCCAAACCACGTTTTCGAAACTGGGACGCAGCAGAACTCGAACAATTTTCGTCCAATCGATCAATCCAATTTCTTCAATTTTTCAAAGTGTTTTTTGAAGCGCTGTATCAATGTGAAAAATGGTCGCATCGAGATGAAAAAAAGCATTATGAAGCTTCAAGTTTCTAGTTTCGAGATCTGTCTTCAAAACAAATATGTGAGCTACTGTAATCGCGCAATAATAAAAAATAGCGAGAGAAAATTTGTTTCCAAATGTTTTGGGTTTTTTTTTTCAAGGGTCCACGCGCAGGAGAATGTTATTTCAGTTAAATACAAGTATAGGTCAGTTAGCTTGTTTATTCAGCTTCAATTTGTTTTTTTGTCTCTCTACGTCAATTTTTTGCTGAGATATCCGACTTTGAATGTAAAAAGATCCTTTTGTCTTCGATCACCGTTTTCTCAGCAACCAATGATTGCACAAGCAGCTTTGAAAACTTGAATAAATTTCCTACAGGACCTTTTCGTTGATTTTTTAGAAAAAAAAAGACATTTTTTCACCATTAATATTAATTTGAAAAAGGACAAAAAATTACTTTTTATGGTTTTTCAGTAAATGTACTGCTACTTTATATATTATAGTAAATGTACAATACTTTAATTATTGATGGAAAGACTAACGTTGCCCGGTTGTTTTTGTGCTTAATGTACCCCCAATGCCCTGTACATTTTCAATTTGATCCATCGAACCATTTTTTCCGTTCGATGCATCAAAGTTTTACAAAACAAAGGAAGAAGTGTATTGTTCTTAAACACCGTGAAATCATCATCAGAATGAAAAACCAATTTTCTTCGACTCAATTTTTAACCGTTAATCAAAGTTGATACCCCCCAAGCTGTATTCACTAGTCGATCTGAGAACTTGTATGAGATGAATTCTCGATACTTTCTGCGAAGGTTATTAGGGTTACAAAAAAAAACTTTCTTTCAAAACTGATCTTTTTGTTTAAGCAAAAACCAATTAACATTTTTTTTAACTAATCTTTTTTTGATAATTTTTGTCTACATTTTGGTAAAAAAAATTAATCTAAAGTTTTTGTAAACTTTAACTTTTTTCAATTCTTGTTCATGCCTAGTTAAAAAAAAATGTTTTCTGGAACCCTAATAACTTTCATAAAAAATATCAAGAGTTAATCGCATAAATGTTCTCAAATCGACTATTGAATACAGTTTGGGTTTATCAACTTTTAATTAATGCAATTAAACATGAGTGAAATTATAGTGCGCAAAGGCCGAATCGGGTAAAAAATGAGTCAGTATTGTTTCCTGAAATGTTTTACAAAGTTAAAAGAAATATTTTTTAAACATTTAAATTTTTTGAATTTTTTTTTTCTTAAATTTAACAAGAAACTAGTGCAAATTTGTGAGAAAAAAGTCGAAGAAAATTGCTCTTTCAATTTTGATGATGATTACACGGTGTTTAGAAACAATAAACTTGTGACTTTTATTGTTCTGTAAAACATTGATCAATCAGTCCGGAAAAACGGTTCGATAGATCAATTTGAAAATTAACAAGGCTATTGGAGCTACATTACGCTTGAAAAAAAAAACGCGGCAACATTAATGTTTCGATCAATATTTTTAAGGTAGTAGTAGATTTACTGACAAACTATAAAAAGTCACTTTTTGTTATTTTTTAAAATTAATGTTAAGGGTGAAAAAAATATTTTTCTGAAAGATCAACGAAAGGGGCTGGTAGGAAATTTATTCAAGTTTTCAAAGCTGCCCTTTAATTCCCGTTGCAATCATTGATTGCTGAGATATCGATGATCAAAGACAAAAGGATCTCTTTTCACTTAAAGTCGGATATCTCAGCAAAAAATGGACGTAGCGAGACAAAAAAAACAAATTAAAGCTGAATCAACAAGCTAACTGACCTATACATTGAGTTACGTGGAAAAATATTAATTATCTAATCTAGCTAGCCCGTGAAACCTTGCAAAAAAACAAATAAATTTGCCAATTTTTTCCTCTGCTATTCTTATGATAGCACGAAAACCGCAGCTCATAAAAAATTGCCAAAAAATCGCGAAACTAGAAACTTGAAGCTTTTTTTTTTATCGATGCGACCATTTTTCACATAGATACAGGGTTTCAAAAAACACTCCAAAAAATGAAGAAATTTTCTGTTCCTTTAATTTTTTGGAGTAGTATATAAAAATTATGGTCGAAAATACGAACTTTTTTTCAAACTCGTTACAATTTTTTATAATTATTTGGAAATTTTTCTTCGTACTTGACTTCTAAAAGTAACATTATTAACGAAAATATTTCGTTCTTAGTTCCAGAATTAAGTTTACGATAGTTCTACTGCGTTCCGCGGAGAGAGTATGAAGTTGAAGTTTGTATCGTTGAAACGCAACGAAAATTAATATTCGTGAATTCCTTTAATTTATTTTAGCAAACTTTGCTTACAAAAATCTTCTAACTATTTTTTTGAAATGTTTATTTAGATATCTACAATATAAATTTAAAAAAAAAGATTTTCTATAACAATAAAAATATAAAAAATTAAATGTAAGCAAGAGCTTTCGTTGCGTTCAAACAATGCAAACTTCAACACTATGGAGAGGGTTGACTGAAAACCAGTAGTGCTATAGCAACTCGTGCATCGCGATTTTCTATTCTTTTGACAAATAAACTCTTTTTACATACTTCAATATATATTAATATTATTTTATTACTAATATATTTTATTAGTTTCTTTTTCTTTAATCTAAAAAAACGGTCGAAAATGGGCAGTGACGGTGGTGTTCTCCTTCCTTGACACACTGCATCATTTTGACCTGAACAAATTTGAAATAAAATGCTGACTTTCCCAAAATAGGAAGTTTTCAATAATTTATTACAACAATTCAACTTTAGGCTTTCCGAGTTGCTAAAGACTTTCCCTGTGGAAAGGTGGTGACATCTTACCGCCCGTTGTAATAAATTTAAACAAATACCTCGACCACGATTCATATATACACTTTGTCCACCGCTCGCCTCACGAAGGTATGGGTACGGTGCTGATGTCATCAGACGACGGAGATTCAGCCCGGACAGTGGCTTATTCTCCTCGAAAAGTTTCATCGGAAGTATTTTATCCATAGTCCACCAGGGAACGGAGAAGAAACTCTGCGTTACGCTGGTTTATCTCGAAATACAATTTTTCAAAACGGCACGCAGCATAACTCCGAAAATTGTCATTATTTTGATTCCAAATTTTAAGTACATGTTTAAAATAACATTCCAAAGAAAAATACGTACGGGACTTTCTATGAGTTAGTTATAATATTAGTAATTACTAAATGATTGTCCTTTTTTTCTGTCGAAAATTAAGTTTTTGGTTTAATGGTCCCCAATTACACAAAAACTAATCTTTTCACAATCCTCTACGTATTTCTCTAGCTATACTCGTGTAAATAGAATTTTTTAAATTTTATTGTAAATTTAAATTTGCGTCAGCTATATTGTGTGCCGCAGAGCGTCTTAAAATTCAACATGCCTCGCCAGAATGGCTCCAGCGTCACTTTTTGACATAATTTTTTAATATAAATTTCATTTTGGTCACTCGAAGATATGACTAATAAAATCCTTGAATATTAATAGTCTCTTATTTGTCCTACAAAAAAAGATCGCGAAATATCACTCAATTTTGACCGTGTACAGTGGTGTAAGCCCTTATGGTAAAACGAGCGTGTACCGGTACCATACTAGTAACACGTACTACCGTACAGATGTACTACCGTACAGATACACCGTAGGGTACTATCTCTTTCATCGGAGATGAAAGGTTTCTTGCATCGGAGCCGTTGGCTGTTTATTGGCGAGCGGGAAAGCAATGCGAGGGAAGATCGTGGCAAATAACAAAGTACGTAAATTGAGGTTATGAGGTTATAGCACGTACGTACCTTGATTTCCGGTGTTCTCTCCTTCGGCTTCTCGCTGTCACTACGTTCCTCAATCTTCTTCATGTAATCGACCGCGGCGGTTTTCTCGTCGGTTATTTCTTTCTTGGGCTTCGTTGTCGGGATTTCTCGTCGGTGGTGTGCCGGCGTCCTGAGGCGACGCCTGCGACCACCGGGCTCGTTTAGTTGTTCACGTCAAAAGAAAACTCACCAAAACGTGACGGAAACAAACTTCACTCTATCATACACATCGTTTGAAATATATTTCGAACGAATGTGCAAGGTTATAGCTCAGGCTTTCGACCTGTCAAAAATAAATTGTTCCGGAAGGAGGCGAGCGCGGTCGGTAAAAACAGGACGAAGCGAGGTGCGCGCCGCTAGTGAGAAAACAGATGAACTGAACGCTCGCTCCGGGACCTGTTATTTTGAGCTTAGTTGGTACATTTTTGCTACATTTATGTAAAAATTTCAAAATGCTTTTTCTCCACTATTTGATCATGAAAACAGGTGAAACAAAGCTTAAAATGTGTGATTTTTCATGATCCAGAGGATGACGCTCAGAAAATTACCGAAAATGCGATGCAATGGTTAATAATTCACCATTTTTCGCAGGGTAACCACAAACTGTAAATTTTTTTGGAAATTTTGGATAACGGAGGGCATCATCCCCTCGGAGCAAGTGTCCTGCACACAACAAATTTCATTCCAATCGTTTGCCAAAATCTGTTGCACACAACAAATTTCATTCCAATCGTTTGTTCTGTTTGGGACAATTCTTTTTTCAAACTTTCGAAGCGGTCGGAGGCATGTGGCACATCGCCTTAAGAGGTAAATATGATGGATATATTTGTCAACATTACTCGCGGAAAATCTAGGGAACTCGATTCTTTACAGACAGTGTTCCAACCGCTATTTTCTCCTCGCTCCTAATAACACGCACATATAGGCAAGGTTGGAGGGTGGTTTGCAGTAAAAAAAAACACGAAAGTCACGAACCGAGGGGACCAGACCTTCAACCACGTATAGATACACATTTGTATGCATGCTCAAAGACATGAGTAATGTCTAATGCAGTGGATAAACCATACGAAGTTGTCAACTTACAAGTGCCATTGCATGTTGATTCTAGCAATTTTGAAGCTAGAAAATGTTCAGCTTGAAGGTGGGAAATATTCAGCTTGAAGCTAGGAAATATTTAAATGTTTGTCTTTAAGGGGCTATACCAGTATGACACTTTCAAAAAATCGATTTTTTGTTGCCTTTTTCCACAGTTTATACTTTCAAGAATAACCTGTCAAAATTTCAGGCCGTATCTCTAATAATTATATCTTGCAAAAATCAATGGTTAAATCTTTAAACGCGATTTTCTTGACAATTTGGCATTGAAAAAAACGACCATTGTATAGGCAAGAAAACAGATTTTTTTCATAACTACGCCATTTTGTTAGATTTCGATATTTTTCGAAAATCCTACGTCATTGTACAGGAAATACCTTCCAGTTTAAGGCGTTATACGCAGTTGCAAGGCCAAAAAAAGTCGTTTTTTTCAGGAATTTTGTCTGGACAAGGATTTCATTTGGGCAAAACGAAAAGTATTAGGCAGTGTAGTGGCTTTCTTCTTTTAGCTTTAGATTGGCATTTTTTATTTTTAAAAATATTCATTAACATTGCTCCTGTAGGAAGTGTCCCCGAAGGTCCCCGAAAAAAGTGTCCGGCAATGAGAAACGTATCTCCGGTTTCGATTATCTAAAATGAAAAAACCAAAAACATTCTTTTAGGGGATAGATGAATTCAGGTATTGATCGAAGGAATAGTCGAAATTTTAATTTTTGACAAAATGGTGGCTCCGGAAAGAAACAATTTCGATTTTTGACCAAATTTGTTTTCGTTAAATCGTTGAAAGAAAATATAAATAATTATCGAAAATCTTATTCCCCTCGATCAATACCTGAAAAATATATCTGACAAGGTTGTATCAAATGCCTGAAAAATATATCTGACAAGGTTGTATTAAAATTACAGACCGATCGGTTGAGCCATTTTTGAGAAATCGTGCTCACCGACTTTGAAAACACCGTTTTGAGAAAAACGCGTTTGAAGTTTCGCGCGCTTGCTCTGTAGCGCTCCAAGCGTCCTTACAGATATGTGTGTATTTCCGAGAATATTCGCTGGATCGATTTGAAATTTTCAGGGAATATACTCACATATTTGTACATTCCGAAAATGCAATTAAAAAATCGATTTTTTGAAATTTCTAACTGCGTATAACCCGTTAGCGACATTTTTTCCTTTTTCGGTTTCAGTTACTCAATCGGCCGGATTCATGTCAGCAGTGTAGGAACTTTTTTTTGGCGCCTCCGAATGCAGCGCCTAAGTCGCTTGGATCTCAATATTTTTCCATGGAAAACATATGTAACATAGGTCAAAGATAGCCAAATATATTCTTAATTTTCCGAAACATTTAATTGACTACTTTTCTTCAAATTTTTTTTCGAAAATCACCCAAATTTTCAGCGTCCACACTGGTATGGCCCCCTAATTCGATTGCACATGTGGGAATGAAAATGCGAGGCTGCATTGAAAAAAAAAAATAATGCCGATCACGTCACCTTGAAACCTTCATCGGTTCAGTTGAAAATATGACCATTTTATTTCCTTCTGGAAATCTAACAACTGTTTTTATAAAAAAATGTTCGCCCCACAGCGTCAGATTGAAGAAATGTTTAGACAACACTGTAGTATTTCGAGAAGCAAGTATGATTGTTATATTCTCACCTCTGCCCGTGGAGGCATCAAGTTTGTACGAATGTCACCTTCAGTGTTTCAAATGGAACCCCATATTTTTGAGCACGCATATTTATAGCCAAAAGACAAATGCAACGACCGGGTTACAAATTTTGTAGCTTGCTGGAGTTCTCAAGCTGCAAATGTCGAAAATTGTACACAATAGACTTGTCACCCTGGACTGGAAAGCCCTCAACTCGTATCCCTCTCATATTCACGCGGCATTCATAGTGGGAGTGCCGATTACCGGCATGTCTTACGCGACCCTCTTTCATTCGCGCTCATACGTTAGTGGGAGTATCGATTATGTATATCGTGTTCAAGCAAGTGCGGATGAGATGACCCCGCTGATCTTATAAAGGAAAGCAAGTGAAATTTATTTAACTATTACGGCTTGACGATAATTTGATTTTTTTACAACCCCCGGAGAATGTTACTTCAGTTCGTGTACAGCGGTAAAACTCCGTTGACATCGACTTCCGGATTAGAATTATTCGAGCTGTTCTTCTATTTCACGAATAGAACGAATAGTCCCAAATATCTAGCTATCCCGCGATAGATTTTGGCGAATGTGATCAGATGCGAATTCAAATAATATTCGTACCATTGTTGGCGTCAAGTGCATCACTCAATGACCGGCATCTTAGTTGTCGACAGGAACGAACGACAGTTCGTAATTCGATACCATTTATATCATATAACGCTTGTCAAGGCTTTAAGGGGAAGAAAATACGGGGGTATGGAAAAATGGGCCGCAACCCATGGAAAGCGAAATCATTTTAATCAACGTGATTACAAAGAGAACCGTTTGTACTCATTAGTACCGTTAAGAGGTTTTTTCAAAGTTTTTTTTAATTAAAAAAAAATTTAATAATAGAAAATAATAGAAAAACTTTCGACTTTCATAATCGAAACTTTTTTTTCAGTTTCTTTTTTTAAATTGTAATCGGAGACGAAGATGGAGGGTGTAAATAAGAGTCAAAATCAGCGACGAACAGGTACAAACGATATACTTGTACGTAGGACGAGTACAACCCATGACTCAGCGGTACAAACGATATGCTGGTTTGTACAAACAGGTACAAACGTTTACTCGGTGGTACAAACGATATAGTCACCAGTACGAACGGGTACAAATGATTAATCGCGGGACAAGCGATATACTCGGTACAAACGGGCACAAACGATTGCTTGGTGATACAATCGACATAGTCGTCGATACGAACGGGTATAAACGATTGCTCGGTGGTAAAAGTGAAATACTCGTCGGTACGAACAGGCACGAACGATTGCTCGGCGGTACAAACAATATACCCGTCAGTACGAAGGGGTACGAATGATTGCTCGGCAGTACAAGCGATTACACGGTGGTATAAACGATATACTCATCGGCACGAACGGGTACAAATGATATACTTGCCAGTAAGATCGGGTACAAACGATATAACCGTTAGTAAGATTTACTCGTTGGTACGAACGATATACTTGTCGATACGAACAAGTACAAACGATTCGTTGTGTCACATAAACTATATCAATTAGTTAATATCATTGTGATAATTGGAGTTTTATCGAATAACATGCTATAGATTTTTTATATACAGGGTGAGGTACATGAAGTGTTAGAGAGCAATAGCACTCAAATTATTGATCATATCCAAAAATGTTTCAGACAAAAGTTTCAGTGTTCGAGAAGGCCGTTATACTGGACCACCCTATTTTTTTATCGGTGGAGACGCTGAAGCTACGTGAAGGTCAACTCCACTTTTCAAATGAAACCATGTTTTTTTTAATGACATTATTACCGCCTTTCAGCCGAATTCAGACGAATTCAGCGACCTACAACACAAGGTCATTCTAGTCACGCAAAGTATGAAAATAGTCGAAAAATCGAAAAACATCGCCATAATCACTTTCAAAGGATCCACTAACCTTGGTTTGGGTCTACTTACAGAAGATGCTCAAAGTGATGACCCTCGACTTGTAAACACATTAACAATTACGTGACACATTAACAATCGGTCGACGTTTGACTCGTGTTTGTTTCGCTGTACCGAAGCGACAGAAACGGTCAGCTAATCGCTTAAAAGCCATGTGCGATTTTTGTTGCCCATCCGGATAACGAGCCGCATACAAATCTTGGGCCTTTCTGTAATGTTTACGGCATTCCCCCAGCAACATAAACAGATCAAAAGATTCTTGAAAATCGTTCATTTTCGCGATCCGATATACTCACATTAGAAGGTAATGCGTGACTAACTGATATGACAACAGAAAATGCGTACTTGCTGCCGATAAGAAACATTGGTATCGTAAGAAATGAAAACAGCGATCAAACAAGTGTTTACAAGTCGAGGGTCATCACTTATATATTGTCACGTATATTGTCATGTATATTGTCACGTATATTGTCATGTATATTGTCACGTATATTGGCACGTAGCAATTTTCCGGGGTCCCCGGAAAACCCGTCAAAGCGTCCCTCCCGCTCGACACTCGCCCCGAACGCGGACCCATAACAAATTTAGGGCGAAATTAATTATTCTTTATTTGTATTTCTTGTTATTTGTTTTTTATTTGCGAGATACCCATGCGCGCACACACATTAGGGGTTTGGAGGAAGGGCATGGCGAAAGGGAAATCGGCGATCTCGACGAGGATAAGCGAGAGATGAGCAAACGGCGGCAACGAGGTGTGTCCCTCCACCACCTTCCTGCTAAGGTCTGCAGCATCCAACGAGCAGCGTCAACGAGCGCCGGCTTTTAGCGTCGTTATGGCGGGCGACGTAGGCGACAAAAATATCGGTCTCTCCGCCACGGCCAGGCTCACCACTATCAAGCACGATCACGTGCCCAGGTAGAAATTGTGTTTGGAATCCTATAGGATTCCCCTACTTCTCCCTACTCCCTGATAGGGATCCAACGGGACACCCCATTGGATCCCTATCAGGAAACGTCACGCTCGTACATTGGATTCCAAGAGGGACTCCCCATCGGGATCCAAAAGGGATTCCCATCGGGATCCAAAAGGGATTCCCATCGGGATCCAGTAGGGATTCCTATCGGGATTCCATAGGGATTCCACAGGGATTCCCTATTAGGATCCAATAGGGATTTCCCATCGGAATCCAATGTAAGAATCTTAAAGCTTCCCCACAGTATTGAACGGAATCCGATACGATGCTTGATCGATCGTATCGCATTCTGTAAGCCCAAAATGCTACAAAAAATAAAAGCATCGATACACTAAAGAGATCAATTTATTGTTTACAAAGGAGTACATATCGAATACCACAATATACTTATTTTGTTTTTTTTTTTAATTGTTTACCCATACTGAATATTTATAGTGCTTTGTATAGTATTCTTCGAATACTTATATCTTATATCTATATCTTCGAGTACTTTTTATATTTTATGAACTTTTTAAAAATACTTTAAATACTTCTTATGCTGTAACGTAGTTTTTATACACTTTTTATACTATTATTAAGCAAAAATACTTGTGCAGTTATGGGCGGGATATTCTTTGAATACTTTTCATATTATATAAAATTTAAACACTTTAATAAGGTTGATGCTTGCATCATTGGAATGTAACAAACATTAATGCGTGTTTGGAGTAAATAAATTTTACGATCGCGATTGCGCAGTAACTCGATCGTCGCGCGCTTTTCAACGACGACACGAATATATATGTACCCTGCGCCGCTTATGTTCTATCGCCCGACGTCTTTCTTTTGTCGGAAGCGATTTTCTGAATCCTTATTGGATCCCGATAGGGAATTCCTATTGGCTCCCGACAAGGAATCCCTGTTAGATCCCGATGGGGAATCCCTATTGGATCCCGATGAAAAATCCACCGGGTCGGGTGGAAATTGATGTTACGGGCTACAAACTTAAGCGAATGTGTAATAGATATCATGTTTATAAAAATATGATTTCATACTTACATTTAATTTTCTTTTAAAACCTCATTTAAGCCGCTCTAACAAAACTCCACACCCACAGCGATAAACCGCAGACGCAATCGTAACCCGATTGCCGTCACGTCCAAAACAAATTTTTATGCGCACAAGTATTAAAAATTCAAAAAGTGTGCATATTAAAATTTATAACAAGCTTTTTTATTCGTATAAAAAATACTAGCCCATAACAAACTATAAATATACAATATGGGTAAGCACTAAAGTAAAGAAGTTACTAAAGAATATAATTATATATTGTATTATTCGATATCCTAACAAATTCCTAGAAACACGTTGGTGCATCTTGAAACTCCTAAGCAAATCTGTGCACGGGACCATCAAAGAATAATTTTTTACAGAGCGTCGCGAAATCCTATTTTATATAATTTCTAGTAAAAAATTCTCAAACCACGTTAATCTGGAAACAGCCCAGGATCCATTTGGATTCCAATGTGGTCTCCCTACCTGGGGTGTCCATATCAAATCCCCATAAGGATCTGGTAGAACCTGGGGAATCCCCAACAAATCTATTTGGATTCCAGTGTGGACTCCTTACTTGGGGCGTCCCTATCAAATCCCCATAGGGATCTGGTAGGATCTGGGGAGTCCCCAAAAAATTTCTGCATGGGTGGTTTTCTATTCAGCGGCTTCGCTGGGTCTCGGAGCTAGCCTGAGAACGGCGGTCGACCGATTGTTGTTCGTCTTGGCGCCCCGGTTACAACCCCCTCAATCGCTTAGAAAATAAATTCGTTTTCACCAAGTGGGAGTTTCACCACGGTCGAATTCCTGAGCTCCACGAGTCGCTGTCGCCCGAGGACGAAAACAATGTTCCGCTTATCAATCGAACGCCACTCGTCGCAGTAGATCACCATCGCGTACCCTCTCCACCCCTTTAGTCAAACACACACACACACACACACACACACACACACACACACACACACACACACGCGCGCGCGCGCGCGCGCGCGCACGCACATACACTCGAACACCGATCGGACACCGGTGAGTCCTCATTATATCGGCGGGGAACGTGCCCCACCCAAAAGAAAATTTGGGAACGATTCGGAAAGGGGGGAGAGAGCCGTCGTTCCCGCTCGCGATTAGGAGAAATGAGAAGGAATTTCGCCGTAGAGCGTCGACCAGGACTGACAGCATTCGGGCCTCTTCGTGCGCGAATTAGTGCCGGTGAGTCTCAGCTAAGGCGCAAAAATATCACGAAGTAGTGCCCTCGGCTCATCTCTTAACGTCTTCCGACGAAAGCCCAATGTCTCGCACCTGGCGGCGGCCTCCGCTTCATGGAGGCTGCCTTCGCTGTGTCCGCCTTTTCAGTTTTTCTTTATTTTGCTTTGCTTTTTTTTTATCGTGCGTCGCGCGGTTCGGGGTCACGGCGGAGTGTACGTTAGATAGTCGTTAAGTTCCGCGGGGAAGAATTAAGAGAATGCGTGAGTGAGTCGGTTGCCTGAGTCCGTCGATGTCGGTGTGAGTGCGAGTGACGGTGTGGGTGCGAGTAGAGTAGGCAATGAGACCGCCCTTTCCCCGCGGAACCGATTTAATTTGAGGGAAATTGTAAAAACAGAGAGGAGAATATATTGAGAACTTTTTGTTTATCATTTTAGTTTGGTTTTTTTATCCTGTCGTGTGTCCAACTTTTCTTTGCCCCTATTCCTGCTCCTCTGCCACGGCCCAGGCTGCAGCTTGCCGGCAACTTGTGTGACTTCCGGTCGGGCTTCGTCCGGCCAATTTTCCCGGCGAGCTGCCACGGCGGCTGGCGCCCTTAAATAAATCGTCAGGAAAAACAGGAGGTCCCTTTCATGACGTTTTAAGGGATGTTGAATTTTCCGTCACAATATACAGGGTGAGGCACATAAAGTGTTACACAGCAATAATACTCAAACAATTAATCATATCCAAAAATGTTTTAGACGAAAGTTTCAGTGTTCGAGAAGGCCGTCATACTGGACCACCCTATTTTTTATCGGGGAGGCATTGAAGGTACATCAAGGTCAACACCACTTTTTAAAATGGAATAGTACATTTTTTCCGACCATCTCGTGGTTCACCTCAAGCCGCATAAAAAACATGGAGGGGTGAAAGTCGTTCAAGGTCATTCAAGGTTAGTATCGATGATACAAATCTAAATATCTCCGATTACTACCAAATATTTGGTGGTGATCCGAGATATTTAGATTTGTATTTCATTTTAATAGGTGATCTTGAATGACCTTGAACGACTTTGACCGCCTAATGTTTTTTATGCGGCTTGAGGTGCTCCACAATACGGTTGAACAAATGTGCTATTCCATTTAAGGAAGTAGAGTTCACCTTGACGTACCTTCAGCACCTCCACCGATAAAAAAATGGGGTGGTCTAGTATGGCGGCCTTTTCGAACACTGGAACTTTTGTCTAAAACATCTTTGGATATGATCGATACTTTGAGTGCTATTGCTCTGTAACACTTGATGTGCCTCACCCTGTATACACTGCCGGCCAAAAGTATGGATACATATAGAAAAATTTCACGCCGCACTCAAAGTTTAATATCTCTATGAAAAAAAAAAGATATCCGGATTTCCAAGGCGGCAGTTTAAAAGGGACAAATGAAGCTTCACTTTAGGTTGGGGAAAAAAATTCGATTTTTTTAGACCCGGGGCGCCATTTTGAAAATGGCCGTTTTTTGGCTGTTTAAAATCGGCTGCACGTCTTCAGGACATTTTTTGGATTTTTTTTTCACAGAACCTTAATAGATAGAGCAATAGCTATAGTTTCCTATATAGAAAGTTTCGTACGATGTTTTTTCACCGAGTTATCGCATTTTTTTCTCGAAAAGACAATTTTGAAAAGATGCTTCTGAAATGAGAAACTTTGAGGTTTAGAGAAAATTGCCAAAACAAAAAAAAGTTGCGTTATATCGCATTGAATCGAGCAGATTTTTTTCAAAATTTTTGCTCCATCATTGAATAAAAAAAAATTTCAATTTTGTTTTCTCAATTTTTAGCCGCACAAAACATCCATCTCTTACCTCTTACCTCACCTAAACACAAGGAGCGGAAATAAAGCTTCTTGTCTTTGTTTACATTTTACCTTTGTGGAGCGTAAAAAACATTCTATTTCTCGCGAGTCGATATTCTATTTCTCTCGTGTTCTTTGTCTCGCTATATTTTTCGCTCGTCGTTTTTGTTTACATTTTTGATTCTTTGGAATAATGTAACGAGTGTCGCGTTGACAAAGCCAGTTACTTGTGCGAAAACTTCGAACGCGAACACGTGTGGTCTACAATCGACAATTTTTTACGCAATTTTTTTTTCTTAACGGAACGAAATGGCATGGAAAAAATAAATTCCACTGTATAAAAGAAGGGCCATTGTCGCGTTGTACGATAAGGGATTGTCGTATAGAGAAATTGCCAGATAAACTCGCCTGTCTTTGAAAGGAGTGCAGACGACCATCGGGAGATTTAAGACGGAATGACACCTCATCGCGGTCGGTATGGTAGAACAATTATAGATTCCCAAAAATCTCTGAAACGGCTTTTCAGATTCCGTCAAAACTTTGCCAAAAGACGCCAAATAGATAGACAAATAGCTGTCAGCCCCTAAAGTTTTCTGAATATGAGAAAAAAACTAGATTGGCTTATGATAAGCCGATCTACATTTTTTTTCTCAAATTCAGAAAATTTGAGGGGCTGACAGCTATTCGTCTATCTATTTGACGTCGTTTGGCAAAGTTTCGATGGGATCTGAAAAGCCGTTTCAGAGATTTTTGGGAATCTATAATTGTTCTACCATACCGACCGCGATGAGGTGTCATTCCCTCTTAAGAAGTCCGAGACGTATTTCAGTCGCAATCGTCCGGGTCGACCCAAAGTGACAACGTCCTCAGACGATAAAAATATCGTCGTTGCCAGCAAAAAAATCGTCGATTAACAGGAACGGAAATCTGTGCTAAATTTAACGAATAAAAGGAAACCTCGATATCACTGACGACAACCTGACGAAAACCTTTGTTGCGTCCAGCGAACAAAAAAACGATACGCATGGGCCCTGGAACACAAAAGTGGACGATTAATCAGTGGAGAAATGTACTCTGGACGGACTCTTCGAAGAAACCCTTCGGAAAAAATGGCACCACAGTGTTTGATACCAACTGTCAAGCATGGCGGTGGCTCCATTATGGTGTGGGGTTGCTTCTCCGGTCATGGTGTCGGAGACTTTGTGAAAATTGATGGCATAATGAGAAAAGAAGAATATATAGAAATTCTCATTAATCATGCGATTCCATCGGGGCTAAGAACGATCGGGCGTGGTTTTACCATGCAACAAGAAGACAATGATCCGAAACACAGTTCCCGTCTCTGTCGAGAATATTTGGAGAACGAGGCAAAAAAAATCGTGAATATGGTGTGGCCGCCACAATCACCCGACCTAAACCCCATCGAACTTCTCTGAGAAGAGCTCGATCGAAAGATACGAATGACCTGCCCTACATTGGCCAAAGATCTGTGACAGAAATTGCAAGCTGCGTGGAGATCCCTTAGCTCAGCTCAGCTGGATTCATTAATCGATTGGATGCCACGAATCGTTGATGCAGTGCTGAAAGCCAGAAGTGGATTTTTGGACAATAAGGGCGTTTAGATGAGGTAAGAGGTAAGAGGTGGATGTTTTGTGCGGCTAAAAATTGAGAAAAAAGAATTCAAATTTTTTTATTCAATGTTGGAGCAAAAAATTTTGAAAACAAATTTTGAAAAAATTCTGCTCGATTCAATACGATGTAACGCAACTTTTTTTCCTTTTGGCAATTTTCTCTAAGCCTCAAATTTTCTCATTTCAGCAGCATCTTTTCGAAATTGTCTTTTTGAGAAAAAAATGCGATAACTCGGTGAAAAAAATGGTACGAAACTTTCTAAAAAAGGAAACCATAGCTATGGCTCTATCTTTTAAGGTTCTTTGAAAAAAAAAAAATGTCCTAAAGATGTGCAGCCGTTTAAACTTTATCTATCAAACTTTTAGTGCGGCGCGAAATTTTTCTAGGTGTATCCATACTTTTGGCCGGCAGTGTATATAACGAGTGTCTTCGACTGCGTTCGAACACGTGCTGCATAAGTATTTCATTAGCGTGCATAAAAAGTTAGCGTACAACAATATTCTATATAAATATTATATCTACTTATCAAATTTTAATGTCATATTGCAAGATTTGTATCCCCATAAATCGAAAATATAATTTTTTTAATTGACAAGGCAAACTTAGGCGAAAATTAATGGACCGATATTACTCTACACACGATCGGCGAGTCAACATGTGGCTGCACATTAGCTTCGTTTCGGCAAACCAATGATTGGCGAGTCTATACTTCACCGAACATCGGCCTCGTATCGACAAGCCAATGATTAGCGAGTCTATGTTTCGCTAAACATTGGTCTCGTATCGGCAAACCAATGATTGGTGAGTGTATACTTCGCCAAACATCGGCCTCATATCGACAAGCCAATGAATAACGAGGCTATATTTGGCCGAACATTGGCCTCATATCGGCAAACCATTGTTGGCTAGTGAATACTCAGCCGAGCATTGGCATACAATTGGGTAATCGATTATCGTCCCGCTAACATTGATCCGACTATTGGCCGTTACCGTACGATCAGCGAAACCTACATGGGCACTCGTCGGTCCAAACAGGTACAAATGATTGTTCAGTGGTACAAATAATATACTCGTCTATACAAACGGGTACAAATGATTAATCGCCGCTGCAAACGTTATACTCTCAGTACGAACGGGTACAAACGATTACTTGCCGTTCCAAACGATATACTTCTCAGTACGAACGGGTACATACGATTTTTCGCCGGTTCAAATCATGTACTCGTCAGTACGAATGGGTACAAACGATTAATCGCTGGTAAGATCGATTGGCTCGTTGGTGCAAACAATTGCTCGGTAGTACAAACTATATACTTGTCGATACGAACCGCTACAAACGATTGATCGGTGGTACAAACGATATACTCGTCGATACGAACGGGTACAAACGATTACTCACCTTTACAAGCGGGGGCAAACGGATGCAAACAATTACTCGCCGTTACAAACGACATACTCGTCAGTACGAACGGATGCAAACGATTACTCGCCGCTACAAACGATATACTCGTCAGTACAAACGGGTACAAACGATTGCTCAGTAGTACAAATAATATACTCGTCGATACGAATAGGTACAAACGATTAATCACCGGTGCTAACGTTATACTCGTCAGTACGAATGGGTACAAACGATTGCTCGCCGGTACAAACGATATACTCATCAGTACGAACGGATACAAACGATTGCTCAGTGGTACAAACAATGTACTCGTTGGTACGATCGGGTATAAACGATTAATCGCCTGTGTACACGTTATACTCGTCAGTACGAACGGGTACAAACGATTTAACCGTTAGTACGAACGGGTACACACGATCATTCGGTGGTACAAACGATATATTTGTCATTACGAACGGGTATAAACGATTACTCGGTGGTATAAACGATATACTCGTCGGTACCAATGGGTACAAACGATATACTTGTCAATACGAACGGGTACAAACGATTGATCGTCGGTACAAACGATATACTCGTCGGGACGAATGAGTCCAAATGATATACTCGTCAGTACGAACGGGTACAAACGATTTACTCTTCCATACCAAGCAATCGTTTGTACCTGTTCGTACTGACGTGTATATCGTTTGTACCACCGAGCAATAGTTTGTCCCCATTCGTATCGACGAGTATATCGTTTGTACCCGTTTGTACCGACGAGTATATCGTTTGTACCGGCGAGTAATCGATGGTACCCAATCGTACTGGCGAGTATATCGTTAGTACCACTGAGTTATCAGTTTTACTCGCCTTACGTACGAGTACATCATTTGTACCTGTTCGTGAGCGATTTTGTCGTCATTTACACCCTCTATTTTCGTCTCCTTTGAGGTGCAAACTAAATCAATCGTGTTACCATCGTTCATGCGCCGAGTACAATTAAATACAAAAAAAAAAAGAAACCGAAAAGAAATATAATTGTTTCACCGTTCGAAACAAAATTTGAAAAAAAAATCGATAAAAAAACTTTCAACGATACAAACAAGTACAAACGATTCGCTTTGTAATCGCGTTGATGAAAATCATTTAGCTCTTGATGGGTTGCGACCCACTTTTCCATACCCCCATACTTTTCTCCCCCTTAAGCTACAAACGAAAGTAACAGTGATACAATCGGGTACAAACCAAGTACAAACAAGTGCAAGAAAAAAATTGCATTTTTTAAAGTCGTTCGCCAATTTCACATAGGTACATAGGACTTATTTACCCTTTGAGCTATTTTACATATTCACAACCATGTAATTTTAGGGCCTCTTCGTTAGCGATGGAGCAACTATCTATGACAATGGGGCCATGAATCGTCGTAATTTACATTATTGGTTGGCGAAAGATCTATGATGAGTACGTGAGCTAGGTTGATTACCATCATCGGAGGAGTTTTAACATGTGGTGTTGTATTCTTAATACGTGGCCTATTGGTCCTTTTTTCTGCGCAGACCATTAACCGCCCGCAGATATTTGGAATCTCTCCAGAATGAATTAGTGCAGCTGCTGATAGCTTTCGTCTTGGGTACGGGTATAAAAAGAGGCTCCCAAGTCTCTCGATCTTACCTATAAAATGTTTTATTAGGAACCACCACCGATACAAGTGGCCATGATGAATTGCATCCTCAGTACCTTCCAGATCATTTTTCGTCGCACGTTTAATGGTGCAATAGGAAATTTTGGGAGGCAAGTGCGCGCATGTCTCGCACAAAATTCCATCAGTTTCGAGTATGTGAGGAATTGGTTTTCTCGATTCTGTACAGAAAAATTGGGTTCTCCGATTCTTTTCAGATGATATAGAGTCTATACTTCTAGCTCGCGCTCACTCGTATCGATAGACGTGTGTGGAAACGGTTGGTATGCGGTTTGGAGTAAAAATAATAGCGCGAAAATGACGAACCGTCAGATCCACGACTTTAACTACACATAGATACATGCCGTGCGTGTATGCACGCCCGCACGCGCACGCACCCACCCACACACACACACGAACACACACCCACCCACCCACCCACACACACACACACACACACACACACACACACACACACACACACACACACACACACACACACACACACACACACACAAATATAGGCATGACGTGTACATCCGATACTGCAATCTCCACGCACGGTGGCAAGCCTATTGTGCAGAAACGTCGACCTTTGCAGCTGTATAACTCCAGTCATTTTCAAGCTCGATAATGCGCAACCAGGTCGTTGAGTTTTTTTCCAACTCGACTACGCGCGCTAGGAAAGGTGGGATTGTCTTTCAAAAATTGCATATGACCATCTAACGACCTCGTTGGCACCATCGGTAAAGGTAAAAATATAACCATCATATTACCCCTCGAAATAAAACAACTTGTATTTGAACATTTTTTCAATCAGTCTGGCCGTCTTCGAGATATTTGGCTGGTCCACTTAAAATGGGGCATTTCAAATAACGCAACGCAATAAGCTCGCAGCATATCGGTTTTGTTACTGTTTTAATCATAAATTGCAGGGT
The DNA here is from genome assembly GCA_964007375.1 of Ophion obscuratus. Taxonomy (NCBI): domain Eukaryota; kingdom Metazoa; phylum Arthropoda; class Insecta; order Hymenoptera; family Ichneumonidae; genus Ophion; species Ophion obscuratus. The sequence goes on along the minus strand of OZ023316.1, from coordinate 13,968,514 downwards.
TTTTCGAGAGACATTGAGTGTGCTACCTAGATTTTAAGTCCAGGGCCTACTTTAGGTCCAATGCATTTTTTTCTAGCGGGACTCCACATTGTTTCATTACGCAATCGTGTTTTACCTGAGAAAGCAATTAATTTTCGTTTTGATAAATTCTCGCTTTACATCCTCCAACAGGTCAAAGACGTCGAAAAAATCGTGTTTCATAACAGACTACGAAATTCCGATTTTGTGCCTTGGTATCAATTATGTGTAAGGTCTGTGAAAACAATATATACTTTGAGAATGTGTGAAAGATTATATACAGGTGGTTCCATTTAAAATTATATAGCGAATTATGTTGCAAGAATTAAGATGTACCATAACAAGTAAATATAACGACACTTTTCCAGACTCATCGAATGGAAATCCGCCGCGTTTCGGGCAGTATCCGAATGGTTGCTGCTGATTTGGGTTCAATAAGTACGAAGTGTATGGCAATATTGGGGCAACGAGCACTTCTACATTGTAGTTATCGACAAGAGTGCGGCTTTATAGAGTTTTTTTAAATATCGGTTCTTCCAAATGAAAAAATGTATCCCCGATGTCAGGGGTATTCGACGCCCCTTGAAGAACATAATTTTTCTGGAATCTGCAAGAACGATGTCCGTTTACTCTCCTACTGCAATTTTCGATGTTCTTGTGACACTGCGATTAGATCAACACCATTACAGGAGACCAGCGTTCGCCTATCACGTAAAGGTTTCTAAATTGAGAATCTAAAGGTTTCTAAATTGAGAAAATTCTAAATTGAGAATTGAGAGAATCCTTAAAATTCATAAACCATCATTTGACTCATCTGGACCGCTTCAACATCCTTAATTACAGCAAGTCTAGTATAAATATATAGTTGTCTTGCATAAAGCAATTGTGCTGTCACTCTATCCTTAAGATGGAGGTAAGCTACATACGATGGTACACTATTTGTGCGCTTTGCATGTTTGAAGAAGAGACTGGCGTGCTTTGAGCATAGTTCTAAGCTCCGCGGTAAGCCAAGGAGTCGGCCGCCTGTGTATGTGCAATTCTCACACAGGTGCGCAGAGGTCAAATATTTCATTGAGCAGCCCCGTAGACAAGTTAGTGAAATCATCAAAGAAATCAGCCAGAATCAAGCTTGATTCAGAGAGTTGCAATAATGAGGCATGTATTATACTACAAGAACCGTGCTAATTGAAGTGATTCAGACATCACCACGTAACCTTACGGTGGGAAAAGTCGGGGAAATGCAGATGGAACATAAGTGCAAGAATATCATGATCAGTAATAGAAGAAGCTGTAGGTATGAAAAAGGAATACAATTTTTCAGCACAATCAAGAATGTTTATATCGAGTCAGGTCTCACAGTACGACGTATGGAATGGTGCTTACGATGGTAGTGGGAAAAGAAACTATGAAAACACTAAGTTTTTAAGCACTTGCAATTCATAATTATCCCAAAGCAAATAATAATGAAGGTCTCCTAAGATAATAATATTGCTGTAATCATGGCAGAATCAATTGTAGCTATTTAAAGAATCATTAAACAATGAGCCTTCTGGTCTTCTACAGATTGCCGATACCAAAACAGAATGACTCCTTGGACTTGATACGTCAAAGAGCAAGTACCTACTCCGGAGAATTCGAAAACGCCGATGGCGAAATATCAAGCATCTTGCTACGCAGTGTGTTATGCACGTACCTACACCCCCAACTGCCCTGCCTTAACGATCGTTCCGAACAATATAATGATTGTCAATAGCAAAATGTTTATCATAAATGGAGAAATGTAGCCATGTTTCGGATACAGAAATAATATGGAATGGATTTTCATATAAAAAAACGCAAACTTGGTCGATGTGACCAAGAAGCGAGTTAGCGTGAAGTAAGCAGCTTTTAGCTGCGAAAAATAACTAGTGTAAAGTGCACCGTACCAACCACGCCAGATGAACTCGAGCAAAGAAGTCATATACGATTTTCAAGGTCCTTAATATTGCGAATTACAGTTTTAGGCTGACCATCCGCTTTACTAGCAATAATTCATCCTCCGTTAGTCCAGACTTCAGTTTGACGCAACAGCGTATGGATGGAGACGGCAAAAGTTAATCGATAAAAAAAGATTACCAGTATAAATTCTACTCAGTATTCCGTGGACTGTTAGATCACCCTTACTGCACTCTAATAAAATAATAACTTCGCAAACCACAGCTGACGTGGGGATGGTGGCTAGTGGACATGATTTTGGTGCACATATCGAGCGCCCAGATGACGTATGGCCGCCACAAGTACCTACGTTGAGCCTAACTATACGTACAGATAGGATATGGTTCGACAGATGCGCTAATCCATAGGCTTTCAAAACTTTACTTACTTAATAGTACAGTCGTGCTGTATATTGGAATCGGAAAAAATTAGAAGAAGGCTAGTTTTTTGACAGGTGATTTTGTACGTGCCACGGGTGTTCAAACCAAGTTTGCCTAAAAATAGGGGTGTAGGGTTTTTTTAGGGGTTGGGGTGGATTAATTTCAAACTACAACTCCCACGAGGTCGGCGCCGGGAAACAAAATGTTCAGAAAAATCCGGGCTTTATTTTTGTCCATAGCGCCGAAGTCGTGGACGTTCATTTTGGGGGTGAAAAAGTGGGGTGAAATTTTGAAAAATCGGTTTTCATTCGATAACTCTTTAGCACAAATTCATACAATTTTTGTTCAAATGGAAACGTTGTAGCTCTTGAAAAGGCGCGTCGATATAGTATTCGATCAACCCTCTCCAATAATATCTTCACCCCCAAAAGAATTGTTGAAGAATTAACAAAAAAATTGTTTATTGAATAACTCAAAAACCATCGATTTTTCGGGGATGTTTCAAATGTACGAAATGTAGAGAATAATTTTCTCTATATTTTCGTTCCTATGGACAACCCTTGAATTTTGCATTTTCGAACCCCTCTCAGCGGTTAAAAATTCAAAATGGAATTCTGGGAAAACTATTGACTGAAACTAAAGAGATACGAGTTTGACACTTTGGACAAAAATGTAGCGGAGGGTTCAAGCTACAAATTCTTCCACGGCGGCGAATTCGTGCGGTCAATAGTTTTCCCAGAATTTCATATTGAATGTTCAACCCCCGAGAGGGGTTAGGGAATCGAAATTCAAGGGTGGTCCATAACACCGAAAATATAGAGAAAATTATTCTCTACATTTCGTACGTTGGAAACATACCCGAAGACCGATTGTTTTTGAGTTATTCAATAAACAATTTTTTTTGTTTTTTAACCATTTTTTGGAGGGTGAAGATATTATCGGAGAGTGATGATCAAATACTCGATCGACGCGTCTTTTCAAGGGCTACAACGTTCCCATTTGAACAAAAAGTGTACGATTTTTCTAAAAAGAGTTATTGAATTAAAACTGATTTTTCAAAATTTCACCCCACTTTTTCACCCCCAAAATGAACTTCCACAACTTCGGCGCTGTGGACAAAACTAAAGCCCGGATTTTTCTGAAAATTTTGTCTTACGGCACCGACCTCGTAGGGGTTGTAGTTTGGCATTAATCCACCCCCTTCTCCTTTCATCCCCTAAAAAAGAACCCTTCACCCCGATTTTTAGGCAAACTTGGATTTAGCACCCGCGGTACCTACACCTGTCAAGAAACTAGCCTTCTTCTAATTTTCCCCGATTCCGGGCTTTTTCAGCGACAGCACGACTGTACTATAAGGCTTTCAAAACTTTACTGTTCATCTGATACATCCAGGGTTGACCAGTTATATCAGTGCGCACTGGACCCTCAGCCGCAAGCTTGTTTTTTACCTTGACCTTCTACTGCCGTAATTGTCAGTTGACAAGCTCTAAATTTTATATTTTCACTGAATTATCTGCTACAGTTCCTGAAAACTTTGAAAGTAAACTTAAGAATTTATCAATTTTGTTAGCAACTTTGTGTTGCTCGACAGCAACTGCCGAGAAATTCGTTTCAGACCTGTGGAGCATGCTACCAAGAATCTAGGGCGAGACGGGTAGAAATGCAGCGCCAATCACTAGCGAATTCGATGGTGGGGGTATGACGAGAATCGCCAGTGAAGCAAATAATGTAACCTTTGGCACAACCCGAATAAAATAGGCGAAGACAGAGTGAGCAAATTAACGACTTCCGCACAATCAATTTCTTACACTTAAGGCACGGTGATGGCATGGAGCGTTACTATGCTAACCACCGTAAGGAAAATCAGGTCCTTACAACCGATAACAATTAACAGATTATTGCGTATATAGAACCGAATACCTCCACAAGGCAACACACACGTAGAAATGAAACCGTTACGAAGAAGCTACAAAACGCTAACTGAGGGGTAGATCACCGTCAACGAAGATTTTGTATTTGCGGTAGCGTGAGTGGTAGATAAGAAAGTCACGTCGAATCGTAATCCAGAAAACTGAAGTGATAAAAGTTGTACGTACAAAAGTTTTAGCAACAAATCCTCGATCCCAGGATGCACAAAGTGGCGATTAGGAGGGTTGCAACAGTGCAAAATGATAAGGAGCGCGTTTCAAATCTGCAAAGAAACACCGGGGGCACAAAGACGTAGAATCGGGCGGAAAATATCGAGAGCCATCTGAGGCGTGTTGATTAAAAGTCACGAGAAAAGAGAGAGAGCGAGAGAGACAGAGAGGAACTGCTTTTAGGTGCAGAATGATATGACAGGTATACAAAATGCGTTAATGGACGCAGAAACGAGAAATTGCAAAGAAGAGACGACACTCGCATCCAAAGTCTATACATTGCTGACTTTTTTGGGTCATAATGAAGGAGGAAAAAAGCGGATAGGAAATAAGACCGAGCATGAAAGGCTAATAAGAAGAGCATGGAAGGAGGGAACAGCACTTGAGATAGAATATACAGACACGACAGGAAAAGGACAAAAAAAGGCACGGAAATCTAGAAATGGCCGAATGAGTATCGATATATGGAAAAGAGTTGATCGGAAGAGCTTTTTTATTGATTTATTTTTTCATTTTGGTTCGAGTTACAAAAAGTCTTATTTTACGGTCGAAAAAATATTAGCTTCCCTCACCGCTTGAAGCCTGGACTACTGTAAATGAAAGGAATACGGCAATGAAAGCTTTTTTTCCCTCTTTCATTCTCACTCAGTCCTTCCAATATCCGACGACCGATTTTTATTTAGATTTTTCCCTTCTTTGTACGTAATGAAAATAATTTCCGTGATATTTATTGGTTTTTATTCAAACGTTCTCGACGAAATAAATTTTCAATTATTTCACCTAACCTCTCATGTATTGTTGCTGCAGTCATAATTTTACTAGAGTTCAACTTGTTAAAAAGGAGCTCAAAAAGTAAAAATGGAATCTAAATTTTCACTAACTTTATTATAAAATAATTCGATATCCAGTATAAAAACCGGCCTCGTACATTCGATGTATGAGTGTGCTACTGGAGCGAGAATATGTTGTCTAGGATATGGTGCCGCGCCATATCCATGGTTCTCATCATTTATCGCTATGAATACCTTCTACGAAAAATTTGGTAAATATATGTGTTCAGCAGTCATTTGACGGTTTTTTTACTTATAGGTGTATCTATTAGATGTATCCCTAAAGTTTTTATTTATTTAATCTCTTTATCACCTTTATTTTCGTCAGCATTTATTTTTATTTCGAAATAGTTTCACGGATGCCATAATATGTATGTTTTTCTCAAAAATCGGTTCCACTGTTTATGAGACGAACTACTTTTTCATTTGGCTCTCTCCTTTTATAACTCCCACAAAAACAGAATTTTAAAGTTGATGTTCTGCGGAATTTTTGCGTCGCATAAAGGCCAATAATTTGTACCAATCAAGGCTGGATACGTTTAGGGGCAATATATGCAAGCCGTTCTAAAACGCCATTATAAAGTGATGAGACAGAACAGTAGAATTTTACAATAGTATATAATATAATAGTATAAAATAATTCGCTAAAAAATAACCAAAGAATGGGCTTCTAGACTTCTAAGAGATTCTAATAAGTATCTAGAAAATTATGTCTAGAATATTATACTTCCAAAATGATAACTGAAGTGTTATAATCTTGAAAGGGTCTAAGGTGTATATTTCAAACATTTGTTTTCCTTTAGAGCAGAAAAAAAACATTAAACGTGCGTTTAAAAATTGTTTAAAATTCTACCTTTGTCTATATAATTATTCTTTTGTTGTTATCGGCACAGGAAGGAAAAAAACAAAGAAACCTTTTAAGCATTCGAAAGTTAATATCTGCCGAATAGTTTATTCGATGAACATTCATATATTGTGTGTGTGTGTACACTGGTAATAGTTTTATGCACCAGTGGTGATAGTATATTCTATAAGGATCGTGTCCGACGGAACATGAGATTTCTGCGATTTTCAGGAATGCATTATGCGATTCAATGAAAATTCTAACAACGAACCTACGTTTCTGGATTTACTGGCATTGTTTATGTAAGCCAATTTGGTTTGGCTCTCCAGTGTATTATGACAAGTATACAGCATGATTGAATATTCCAACCACTTCACTGCCACTTTATTCGAAAACCCCGTTATTCGCCTTTTAAGCAACATTTTGATTGTCAGTAATGTCACGGATATCAACTCCTTGGAGTAAAATTGCACTTTCAGATACTCTTTTATATTTCTCAGTTTGTTCGATCCTTCGAATATTGTGATTTCCTTGTCATAATTGTTAAACAAAAATTTGGTATTTGATGAATTCAAGTTCGGCATTTTACGATAAGTTTCAAAATCCCTTCAATTGAAATCGAAGCAGCTGTTACAGCGGTACCCTATTTTTTATTTAGATGTAACATAATCCATCCTGTACTAATGTACAATTATTTGAACTTCAAACCGAACTCATTCGAAATGTAATGTGCGAAATCATGCATTTTTCGAACATTCGCAGTCCTTATTGTGAAATCTGATTCCTTCCCGCATTTTCAACTCTCGTTTGTTCGCTATGCTCAGTCTCGAACCATGAGGTGCGAATAACTTGCAACACTGGGACGGAACACGCCGCCCAATCCTAGGCACATTGGAAAAGTTGTTACTCAGCGACAACTAATTTAGCTTATTTGTACGAAAATCATGAAAATCTTCTTTGCTTTTCACCTTATCAAAGATATTTATAATTGATTGAGATGGAACTAATACATCTGCTGTAATTCCATTCGTCATTAAAAGCATTCATTGCATCAATGATAATCGACGAGGATAATAATGCTTATCTTAAATACCGGGATTGCGATAACTAATTATTTGAGCGTAAATAATAGCAACATTATTTTATGAGACAAAAAAGTTAAGCAGCTCATTGGTGGTTTTTAAACGCCTTGTTGCCATGTGGGGAAATATCATTGTTCTAGCCGGGAAGACATTACCTGAATGTATTTCGCCAATAATCCGCCAGGTGACGACAAGCGAAGAGCTTCGCGTAAGCAAGGTACCATCGTAAGAGAATAAAAGTTCGTCGTGGGAGTTGTCGAGGAGGCTGGGGTGGATAGAAACAGGGGTCAAATGAAACAAGTTGAGTAACTCGAAGATAGGCATTGATGGCGGCGGGGGCCCAAGGGGGGAAAGAACTGCTTTGCATATCGGAATCTGTCGCTTAGTTCACGCTGCCGCTCCGAGAGCGTCGAACATTTTATGTGGGTGCATCGCTTTTTCGACACAAAAAGTAACTTTTTTATTACTATTATTTTGTGTATTGCTCCAAAACTATTGTTCTTTCTTCAGCGTTGTTTACAATCATCATTGCTGGAAATATCCTAGTGAGTTTATTGTGGTCAGCACCTACCTAAATCATTTAGGTTCTTTGTTATTTGATAAATTATTGGAAGCGAGGTTAGGGGGGCAGTTGAAACAAACGGTTGGGGGTCAATTGAAACGTGTTTCTATTGACCCCGAACAAACATTTTATACGTAAGCAAGTTTTCCTAATCTGTTTTTTCTTTAGATGCCAAGAAACCTTCCGAAGCTACGAACCGTGGCAGTTGCGATCTCGAAAATTATAAAAAGGTATATGAAGATGCCAAAAAAGATACTCAAAATAAAAATATCAAAGAAGATGCCAAAAAATATACTCAAAATAAAAATATCAAAACGCTAAATAGGAGTAGGAAAAAGAGAAAGTCAACCATATACACCAATACCCCAGAAAAAAAGTGACAAGAGACTGAAGAGAAAGACCGCAGAAAACAGGCTAAGAGAGTTAACAAAAACCTCGGGAAAAAAAAGCAAGAACAAGAATAAACGTAAACATGGAGAGCTTTCCACAGATGATAAATCTGAAAAATACTTCTGTTTAGTTTGCATGGAAAGTTACGACCACAGCAGGCCAGGAGAAGGCTGGTCGCAGGCTGTGGGCACACGAAGCTTGCACAGCAGCCGATCTGATTTATTTGTGCCATAATTGTGAATTCAAATAATGTTTATATTTGAGTGTTCGGACCAATAGGTCTTTGTTCATTTCTTAGAAGTTGATAATATTAGATACAAACTTTTAATAGTGTTGTTTTTAAATAAGTTGGTCTCAATGAGTACCTCGCTAGTAATAAAAACTATTCTCTGACTGATTATCTTTAGTAAATTAAAACTAGATAAGTAAAATAAGATTGGAGCACCTCAATATGCCTTCGGTGATACCAAAACTGGAACGATAAGCAATAAAACCGATTATTTAAATTAAAAGTGTATTTTATTCACAACAAACATACTTCATCACTTCATACACATCATTACCAGTACCTGGGTTTGGTAGAAACATCAGTTCAATCAGTCGAAAACACCAGTTTCAGCTAACCCCAGGCACCGTTTCGATTGACCGCGACACAGGGTCAAATGAAACGTTTTCCAAAAGTTTTGAAATAGCTTCTGCCTAAGTTCAGGGTATATTAGAAGCAAAATTAATAATGCTATCATATAGCCAGATAATCTAGCTATAGTTCAAGCCCATTACAAGGTATAAAATGAAGTCACACTAACCGATTTTCTCAAAAATCGTTCCAATTGCAATATAACCAATATGCTTACAGCGAACACTTACACTTATGAATTTGCGATACTTGTGAAATAACTCTTTGCACTCTAGGCTTTTTCGCTCGAATAGTGATCTGTGTACGTTTTTTATCTCTTTTCTTATAAGGAAATGTGAGCAAGCGTATGTATACACTCACATACAACCTTAGCAAGTAGATAATCAATAAACAATATGTTGTCGAAATACTATATTCAATACACTCCTGATTTTACCTCCTCAAGGACTCCAAAAACGGTAAAACGTCATTTTTAATTTCGTCGTTTGTTCCTGGTTATTTCCCGATCTATTCCCTAAAACATTCCTGGTAATTTACCGCTTGTTCTCCGACCCGTTCTTGATCAGTTCCCCAGAAAGGAAACGGCGGATCAGGGCCTAGCTTTGGACCCGTTACATTGCAAACCTACCGCAGGGTGGCAGGCTCGACCAGAGCCTGATATTATCTATGAAAGGCACATCAGGGGCAGTACTTTTTCCCGACTCAAATTTCTACACGGGTAGTGGCTCTTTTAGACCCTACTGTTCGGGAAATCCGTCGTCTCATGGCGGAGCAAGCTTCTCTCAAGCTTCTGTTAATCTCACCCCTTTGTTGATTTCGCACTACGACCCTTCCAGGTCTTGATAATGAAAGGCATAGTCAACTCCCGTATGAGTGCAGGGACGTGATGGAGTGACACGAGCAACTGGCAGTTGACCCATCAGCTATTGAGCACACATCCCCCGTTGGCGTGCGCATGTGACACAGTGGAGGATGTGAGTTGTTACTGGAGCTCGGCCTTCGAGTATCCAATACGATTATTGTATACCTGCGAGCATCAACTGAGTGCCTCCATGCAGCGTGCGTCGGTGGGAATGTTCTATGATGAGTGATGACAGGCGTGAGTGTCGAGGCAATATTGCCGGATGCTTACTTTCCTTGCTGAGTGGTGATAAGTTGAGTCGCCCTCCTACTCGAATGACTCCTCCGTGGTCGAGAAAGGCGGTCAATCGAGAAAAGGCATGGTTCTTTGACAGCGATGAGTTTGACTTTAGTGAGTTGAGCTCGTGTGACAGTACGCTGGTTGTATAGCTTTCACCCAAAAGAGTTTGGCTGCCTCCAAGTCGTCTGCTAAAATGGTTGTTGAGTTTGTCTGCTTCTTCACTGACTTTGATGAATTTGGTCCTTCGAGCCAGAATGCGACAAAGTAGTGAACGCGCGCGAGTGTTAATGCGATAATTGAAAATAGTGACAATCATTGTGCGAACTCATTCGGGTGCCAATCATTGTGACACTCGGTGGTGCGCGGCCAATAACTGTACATTCCGTCTTTAAGTGGCCAATAACTGTACCTTTCCCGCTTATGTGACCAATTACTGAGTTTTGTGCCTTTTGAGTGGCTCATCACTGCACCTCACAGTGTTTTACAGTGTTTTTCGATATTTCATTCATAAATTCAGTGGTCGGTCGCGCAATACTCTCTCGTAATATTTATTGACGGTGTGTGAACTCGGTCCTCGCGCATCTCATGATGTCCAAGTCCTCGTCAGGCAGAACGACGCCAGAAAATCGTAACCTGAGTGAAGGAAGTGACAGAATGTCTTAACTTCCACCTCAGGCGCCTGGAATCGTGGTTTCTCCAAATGAGGACGCAGGTAGAACCGCGGCCCAGACCTCAACGACTGGGATAATTGGTGATTCGTCCGGTGGATCTCGATCCACACGATAAAACTCACCCTCACGACTCCCAACAGAACTCGTCATCAAGTATCACAGTCAAGTAAATTGCTTCGCGTGTCTGGAGTCGATCAAGGACGATTTTCCAGAGGATCTGACAACCTTGACCCTCCCTGACGTAGAAGCTGAACTCGAGCAACTTGAGGAGCTCCACAAAGACTTCGACTCATGTGTACTTTGAACTCAATTGGCCTGCAGCGTTCTTGAACCATCCGAACTTTAGCGGTAATCTTCATCAACAGGAAACAAAGCTCTACCGCAAGGTACGACCCTCCCTTGGCAAGGCCAAACTCTCACTCTTGACCCAGCAGGGCGCTCAGGCGACTCAACCATCATCCGCCAAGCCAAGGTATGACTCAAAATTACCCGATATCAACTCAAGAGTTTTGCACTTGTTGAGATGTTTCAAGATGTTTAACTCACTAATTCTCAAGAATGAGAGGATCTCAGACATCGAGAGGCTCATTATCTTCACAGCTGCATGCAAGGTTCGCCGGCACAACTCGTCGCCAACCTTCCTCTAGCTGGCAGCTCGTTGAAACCCTCATGGAAAATACTGAACGCTGAACATCTTAACGTTGACGGAAGCGCGCAAAGCCTTGGAGTCTTTCGGTGCCATAGAAAATCTGGGATATTTAATCATGGTCCATCACGGCTTACGACATCTCGATCGCTCCATGCGGGAGGCTTGTGAAACTTCACTCGGATCTTCCGTGGAGTATCCAGCTTTTGAACGACTCGAGGAGTTTGTAACCGCCCGGACAAGAAATCAACCACAGCGCATCAGGCCTCAGCTCAGTCTTTCGAGACAACACCATCAACGGACTCAAAGGCATATCATTGCAACTGTAGCGATGCGTCACTTCATAGTGACGTGTCCGAAGTTCAGGGTCTTGGACGTTCCAGTACGCCGCAAACTCGTCAAGAAAGGAAGGCTGTGCTTCAACTACTTGGGCCGCCATCACGCAAACTCATGCAAGTCCACCAAGGGCTGCAAGCAGTGTGGAACAAAACACCACTCAATGCTTCACGAGGCAGGAAGCCGACAATCAGCTTAACCGTCTTCTACTGAGAAAACAGCGTCAACATCTCACTGGGATTCCGGTGCAATCGTCAACTCATCAGCCGCTCCTTGCACTCAACAGCCAACGCTGCTTGCGGCAGCAGTTACCATCACGCACTCATCAATAGCTTCTCATCAAGTTCGCTTACTCATCAATCCCGGATCCGAACTTACTTTCGCTTCCGAACAACTCGTTCGCCAAATCAACATTGGCCGCCAGCACTCATCAATACCAATAATCGGGATTGGAGGGAAAAGGACAATACAAACATGCGGTATGGTATCTTTACGATTGTGCTCAGGCAACACGAGTGCAACCGTTACTGTACAAGCTTATATACTCAACGTTGTTTCCGCCATCCTCCCATCATTCCATTCGTCTAATCAATCGTGGCCTCACCTAGCAAATCTAAAACTGGCCGATCGCAATTTTCTCGAGCCACGCTCCATTGATATTATCATTGGCGCCGACTCATATGGACAAGTTATTAAACCTAATATCATCGAGGGATCAAATTCAATGACAATCGCTCAATTGTCTATTTTCGAATGGCTTGTCCTCGGTCCAGTCCACGCATCACACTCCTCGTCGTCCACAGCTCATTATGTATTTACTCAAGCCGACAACATTGTCGGCTCCAAAATCTCCTTACCAAATGCTGGGTTCAGGAAGAATTACCATCGGACGACGCAAATACACTCAACCAGGAAAAACAAGAGTGAAAATCATGTTCGTGCCACACACTCACGTGACGCCACTGGTCGTTACTTCGTGCAATCCCTTTCAAATCATCACGCAACCTGTTGGGCAACTCACAAACAATAGTTGATCATTGTCTCCAACGAATCCTCAAAAAGCTTTAGGGAGAAAACAAACTCAAGGAACTCTACACAAAGTTCATGCGGGAGTATGAAGAGCTCGGTCACATGACTCGGGAAACGGATTACTCATCAAGGGCAATCACACAAGGTGAGTTCACGGCGGGCGCAGTTGCCGATGGGATGACCTCAGCACAAGATGCTTCAAAACGATCCGGAGGGTTGAGGGTCTTATCCGGTGGCTCGGCAGCACGAACTCGACCTGTGTACTACTTGACTCATCACGGCGTACTCAGACCCGACAGTACAACAAAAAAAGTACGTGTAGTTCCCAACGGTTGAAGCCCAACAACATCAGGACACTCAATGAACGACCTCACGCACACCGGTCCAAATCCCTCACTGGAAACATCAGATGTACCCATCTGGATGGGCCATCATCGCCACATCTTCGCAACGGACATCACGATAATGTACCGACAAATTCAAGTACACAGGGAAGATTAGGATCTCCAACGAACTCATACAAATTTCTCATGATCTCAAGGACTTGTGCAATGCGGGAGGTTTTCCGCTAGCAAAATGGCAATCAACCGATGAAAAATTACTCACGGCAGTTACATCTAATCAGAAGCCTCTAAAAACAATTTCCTTTGACGATTGCTCTACCAAAATTCTCGGACTCAAGTGGCTTCTAAAAGCCGACACATTTACCTTTGTGGCAAAATTCACTGACCACTCAGCAAAACTCACGAAGCGATTCATCCTATCTGAGGTAGCACAGATATTCGATCCACTCGGTTTCATCTCACCAGTGACAATCAGAGCGAAAATGCTGTTACAAGAACTTTGGTTGCACAAAATCAGCTGGGACGACTCACTGCCATCTCACATCACTTTCAGATGTCAAAACATCAGAGAGGACCTAAAAAACTTGGCCAAGACCTCAATACCCAGGTGGTTATATTCCTGGAATGACTCAACGATAGAACTTCATGGCTTTTCTGATGCATTTCAACTCGCAATGTCAGCGGTAGTCTACATTGGCGTTAAATGACCATCCACGGGCGCCACATCATCACTCGTCTGCGCAAAGACAAAAGTAACTCCACTCAAGGAACTGACCATCCTGAGGTTGGAAATCACCGCAGCGCTGCTACTATCAAGACTTATCAAACATGCACAAGCAACAATCAAGCTACCAATTAAATCAATTCATTTGTGGACGGACTCAGAAGTCACACTCACGTGGATCAATGCACCTGCTTCACGCTGGACGGATTATGTCAGGAACAGAGTGACTCAAATTCAAGAACTCACGTCTCAAGCTCAATAGAGACACGTCCCTGGCACTTCAAACCCAGCAGGAGGCCCGTCAAAATGCCTGCCTACACAACAATTCATGGACCACTCGCTCTGGTGGACGGGACCACCACGGATAACAAAATCAACAAAATCATGGCCAAAACAGAAGCCGATCTCTGACAACCTCAGTGCACATGAGAGTCGTCTGGGCATCGCACACTTCGTAGCCACTCCAAGAATCGAGTATCATTGGGATTTAATTTACCGGTACTCGTCCCTCACCAAACTCATCAAAGTCACCGGACACTGCCTCAAGGTTATCGCAAGACTGAAGAAGCAGACTAACTCAACAACCATTTCGACAGACAATTTGTAGGCAGCCAAACTCTATTGGGCGAAAGCTACCCAAGCTGCGTACTTCTTACGCGAGCTCAACTCGCTAAAGTCAGACTCAACGCTGCCAAAGAATTATGCCTTTTCTCGATTGCCCGCCTTTCTCGATCACGGAGGAGTCATTCGAGTAGGAAGGCGACTCAACTTACCACCACTCACAATCAGCAAGGTAAGTAAGCATCCGGCAATATTGCCTCGACACTCACGCCTGTCATCACTCATTATAGAATATTCCCACCGACGCCCACTGCATGGAGGCACTCAGTCGACTTTCGCAGATATACGACAATTATATTGGATCCTCGGAGGCCGAGCTCCAGTAAAAACTCACATCCTCCACTGTATCACGTGCGCACGCCAACAGGGGATACGTGCTCAACAGCTGATGAGTCAACTGCCAGCTGCTCGTGTCACTCCATCACGTCCCTTCACTCATACGGGAGTTGACTATGCTGGGCCCACTTACCATCAAGACATGGAAGAGTCGTGGTGTGAAATCAACAAAGGGATGGATTTGCATTTTCGTGTGCCTCGCAACGTCAGCCGTACATCTCAAAGCCGACAGCGACTATACAACCGAGGGATTCATCGATACCTACAGACTTTTCATATCATGGAGGTATTCCATGCAATATTTGTCCTGATTGCGGAACCAACTTCGTTGACGCTGACACCACATTGAGACGCATGTTTATTCAGAGTACTCATGCACATCACAAAATTACCTCAACACTCTTAATCAACAGCACTCAATGGCACTTCAATCCCCTGCAGCTCCACATATGGGCGGCAAATGAGAAGCAGTCGTCAAATCAATCAAATTTCATCTCAGACGCACTGTGGGAGAAACTGTGCTCACCTTTGAAGAACTCAGCATCTTGCTCTCATAAATTGAGGCAGTTCAAAACTCAAGACCACTGGAACCACTCAGCGATGACGCAGAAGACGTGTCAGCACTTACCCCTGGGCATTTCGTAACTGATAGTGCTCTCTTTACTCTGCCGGAACCGTCTGTGATCGATCTCAACATCAATCGCCTATCCAGATAGATGGCAACTCAACCAACAACAGAAGTTCCAATACTTCTGGAATCATTGGACGAGACATTACCTACAACGTCAACAATCAATTTCCAAGTGACGTCATCCATCTAGTAACATCAAAATTGGATCACTTGTACTCATCACCGATGAGAGACTGCAACCAAGCAAGTGACCGCTAGCCGGGGTCACAGCTCTACATCCTGGTGCAGATGGACTCAACAGAGTGGTCACACTCAAGACGGTAACATCAACACTCACGCGACCAGTCGCAAAGCGAGCACCACTTCTAACTGAATACGGACTTCGCTCAGAAGAAACATCATCAACTCATTGCTAATGGCGGAAGAATGTTCGGGAAATCCGTCGTCTCTACGGCGGAGCGAGCTTCTCTCAACGCTCATGCGCGGCAGCACCTCTCGAGTGCGCAGCCACGCACACCTCATGCCTGCTGACCGGCATGGGCGGCCATCTTGAGCGGCTCTCTCGTTCAGTCTACGCCAAGCGAAACATCGAACGCGTCGTCTATAACGATTTAAAAGCTCATTTTCACTCATCCTCAAATGTAAAAGTTACAATCACTCATCCACTCAGTTAGCGATTGTTCGCACGGGCGACAATCTGCATAAGCAAATTGGTGCATCATCATAGATATTTCATTCTCAACACGTGGTCGAGCCGTGGCCACGTGTCCTTTGTACACTCGTAGGGCAACTCGACCATCGCGATGACGAATCAATAATATTCGCTTAGCAAACACGGCCGTATAATCACACTTGTCGTTCCTAACTCATCTATTCGTCTACATTTAGTGAGTATGATTAAAGTGAATAAAGTTTATTGTCTGTGATAATTTCGAAGTGCGTGTGTCCGTCATCTTTACTTCGACCATACCTTGCCGCAATCCCTTTCCACCGGCAACTCATCGTTAATCTCAAACACCTACATTTCCGACCCTTTCTAACCCCTCTTTCCCTTCCGCCACACCAAAATCATGTAATGGACGGCTATGTATGTGAGACTGTATTGTGACAGCAAAATCGAGGAAGCTGGGGAAAAGGGCCTAGAGAGTCACAAAACTTCCCGTTTCCTATCCCGACAATTTGTAAAGGGCGCCAGCCGAAAATCGGCTTGTCGGGACGAGAAAAGGGAACGCAGTGTCCGGCCAAACTGCAGTCTCGTGAATAAGGTAGAGGGGATGGGACAGGTGTCAACCATGCGCGGCAAGAAAGATCCGGCGAAATAACACTTTAACAATAATTTATTTTCAGTGCTCTTTCGCAACGATTTAATACCGGGAAAAAGAACCCGGGCGATACAAAATAGAAAGGCCCTCGCAAGATGCCATGAAATGATTAATCGCGAACACACTCACACGCAATCCCGACCGGGGCCTATACACGCAAACAATATTATCCCGAGCTCGTCGTTGGCCACCTCCTTCTCTCCCCTTCTAGCCTCTTTTTAACCACGAAAATAACCGGGCCCCCGCTAATGGGTTACCCGGCTGAGCGATACCCAAAATCATATCTCGAACGAAATCTCCGGTCGCTACTTACCACGAACGTCGATCTCCAGCAGCCTCTCCCCCGTGACAGAGCCGGGAAAGTCCCTATGTCGGGAAAAGGTCACCCGATATATGACGCGAAAATGACGGGGCGCCGAACGGGTTTGAGCCCACGTGCCGCTGGTAAACGGAAGGTTGGCTCTCCGTGAGGGGTTCCGCGACTTCGCAAAAATCGTGCACCGGTCCCGCCGTTCAGGCTCCGCCACAGGCCAAGGGATCACCGGAGATGACACTTCACGGCTCTTGACTCGCACATTCATGCGCTCATGCAAACAATAACACGTGAAGCAGGATTTCGGACACAGTCCGACGTGAAATGATAGAGTTTCCCGCGCGCGACCACGATACGGTTTTCCTCAACGGTACACGCTAGCAATGAAACACGGACTAAGAAAAACGACTCTACGGGAACGCGAAAGAAGGCCGTGGCCACGGTAAACCCATGTAGGGTGATCGGTAGTGGCCAATGATTGGCCGATGCTCGACGCCAAGCTTGCCAACATTGGCACTCGAGCTTGGCCCGATCATCGACCGAGCCTTGGATGATAAGAGCGGCCCGATATTCGCAATCAATATTGGCCCTAGAATGCCTTATGAGAATCGGCCGAGCATCGCGTAGGAGTTCATTCGAGAATCGGCCAATAATAAGCCCCCTCAAGATTGCCATCATTGGCACTCGAGCTTGGCTCGATTATCGACCGAATCTTGGCGGATAATTGTGACCCAATATAGATCACCAAAATTGGTCCTGTATTGCCAAAAAAAAAATTAATTATTTTTGTATTGTAATTCGTCATTACCTGGTCATTCGAAATGATTAGTTCGAAGAAAATATTTCACCCATATGGGGCTCGAACCTTGAACTTCCCTACTCATAGCCAAACACGCTGCCCCTATGGTACTGAGTGCTTGTAACATTTGAATCGCAGATATGGCATAAGATACCAAATGGATTCTCATCATTATTTGTATCACATAAACTATATCAATTAGTTAATGTCATTGTGATAATTTGAGAGTGTTATCGAATGACATGTTATAGAATTTTCAAACCTAACCTATATATATAATTCCTCTCTCTCTCCATCTTCTCTACCCCCACAACCCGTTAATATATGTGTTGCAATAAAGACAGACCATCAGTTCATTAGTTCAAGTTTAATTTGAATAAATAAATATATTTAAAATGAATAATTCCAATAATGGAATGCAATAGGAAAAATTTGATTTCACGAAAAATCTAGTTAATTCAAATAAAAAATAAATAAATAGACGCGGTTAGTTAATATTAATAGAATTTTACTGTCAGTGTAGGATGGTTCATAAAAATCGGCAGAATATCGCGTATGAGCTCGTTCGAGAATCGGCCAACAATGAGTGCATTGATTTGGTAGTACATTTGTTAAGAATAATGTCCAATGGACTCGTAAAAAGTATTTATCTCGTCTCTCAATGACGTCAACGCGAAACAATGAATCGTCAATATTCGAATTGCGGTTCGATCATGCGTTACTCGGCCGAACATTGGCCTCGTATCGGCAAAAACATGATTGGCGAGTCTATACTTCGCCAAACATCGGCCTCATATCGATAAACCAATAATGAACAAGTCTATACTTGGCCGAATATTGGCCTCGTATTGGCAAACCAATGATTGGCCAGTCTATACTTCGCCAAACATCGGCCTCGTATCGACAAGCCAATGATTAGAGATTCTACGTTTGGCCGAATATTGGCCGCGTATCGGCAAACCAATGATTGGCGAGTCTATACTTCCCCAAACATCGGCCTCGTATAGACAAGCCAATGTTGGCTAGTCAATACTCAGCCGAGCATTGGCGTACAATTGGTTAATCGATCATCGTCCCACCAACATTGGTCCAAGTATTGGCCGTTACGGTTCGATTGGCGAAACCTACATGGGAAGATGCGCGAGATCGTGAGCCGACCATACGGCCGAAAATTACCCGGGTTGTTGCCGAAGGCATGGCCAAACTCACCGGCTGCGTAATTCGGTCGCTTCCCATTGTCTCGGCCCACGTCCGTCTGGCTCGACACCTCGCAGGAAGCTAACGCAAAAGCCGGCCGACGTGCGAGAAGCGTACCCCCCACCTTTTTTTTAGTTTCTGTTTTTATGATTACACCAGAGAGAACAGGCCAGCATCGAATAATTTTCGGGATTGTGCTTATCGATCAAGCGCGGATTTCGAATCCTGAACCTCCCGTAACGGAAAATGAAAAGTCTGCTCTTCCCGCGGGCCGTATTTCATGTCCTAGTGGAGCCTCGTCCTTCCCTGGATGATGTTTCGTAACGGTCGACCTTGTCGACGACGGGAATAAGGACCGCGACCGACGCCAGACTTATTATCGGCCGAGGGTGAAAATTCGGCCCCTATCCAGAAGACACGGAAGAAGTGAAGGGTGGGCGTGAATCACGGCCCTGGGCAGGCAATTTTCGCGGGAATCTGCGTCTTTCCGAACGTTTGACCATAGTTGGGCCACCGTGTCTTACCGATTTTTGGCCTTGGGAGAATATTTGGTCTCGCCTTCTTTTGCTCTCGCTCTTCCTGGCCGTTGGAGCTTTGGCTCGTGTAAGCCAGACGTTGATGTGACGAAAATAAAGAAAACAAACGGAATATTAAAGTTAAATCCTAACGTTGCTTAGAGAACCCTACGGAATCATGTCGTGGTCGCGATGACGGCCCCGAGCTGGAGGACGGTTTTACTGCAGACACCACCATGCCAGGCGGGTCAGCGGAGTATAAAAAAAAACACTTCACGGTATATAGGACCCCAGACATTTTTTGAATTCGGGGCAGCAGAGAAAACAGACGTCATCGGGATCAGACACAACTAGAAACGTCAGCGAAGTGCCGCTATCGGCCGACCTTCATTCCAGTTTCACCACTGAGACTCAGCTTACTAAATAGTGATAGTATAACTAACTGTGATATTGAGGGCAGAACCACTTTCTTCCCAGTCCTTTTGGCCCGTCTTTATATACCTTCCCTTCAAACATTTCACCGCGGTAATATTTGAGATGCTTAGAGCCATCATAGTTGAGCTGCTTTGGGGAACGGTGGTGCCTTTTCAGTTTAAGCAGAATGAGCTGTGACATTGCGTCACAAGCGCGGATGGCGTTCCGCGCGTAAACCGCGGTACAGCATGTTGTCCATAAAGAAATCGCAGTAATTCATTCATAGCGCGATTTTGTGATTTTTGTGACCGTATAATGACGACGCTACGACGCTCCAATTCCACTGAGGATAGCCCGTCGGAGCCGCAATATATATGCGAGATTGTAGGTACCTTCTGGGCGAGCATCTAGGCATCTTCTGAGCGAGAATCCAGGCACTTTCTGACGAAGACAGAGGACAACCGCACCAACCAAGACGTGCCGAAAAAGGAAATGCTGCGGGGAGGAAACAGCAAACACCGAGGATCGTCTTCTGATATCTCAGTCGCGCTGAAACAATTTGCGACCGTCTCTGGCCGCTATCTAGCGGGAACAAGAGTTACGCACAGACAAACGGTTTAACGAGAGGGTTCCGCATGTTCATCCCGTCATGTCAGCCAATCAAAGTGCGCAAAGGAACGAACAGATAAGAATCGATATCGATCGAAAAGACCGAAGTGGAAGCGTCTGAAAAGTGCAAAAAAGGAAAG
This sequence comes from Ophion obscuratus, assembly GCA_964007375.1. Lineage (NCBI taxonomy): Eukaryota > Metazoa > Arthropoda > Insecta > Hymenoptera > Ichneumonidae > Ophion > Ophion obscuratus. The sequence goes on along the minus strand of OZ023316.1, from coordinate 13,947,871 downwards.
GAGATGCCAAAGTCTCCGGATTGAATATCGAATCCCTTTTCGTTTTTCGCGAACAGAGAATTATGATATCTGCGTATTGTTTTTTTTACTTGATTTTCTTGTTACTAAATGTGTTAACTAATATCTTGCGTTATTATTGAAATTTCGCTATAACTATTTTTCATCTCTATTTCAGTTTCATTACAGATATTACATCCACGCTCTTGATCCAGTGAAAGAAACTGTGGCGTTCAACAAAGACGGCGCCCCCCAACCCTGAGATTTGTTATTGTTCCCGCAAATCGATTTAGATCACTTTTTTAGGCATTAACCAAGAAGTTGCAGGCATGTAGAATGCGGTAATATTATTACTTAGTTAGCCACATTTGAATCTGACTTATATCGATCCTATTTTCAATACCACTGTAAATATTCTTCTTTTGCCATTATTGAATCTAATTCTTATTCTTTACACGCCTTCAGGATTTATTACTGGCTTTTCTTGTTATCCCACCGTCGATATTCAGTCGCAGATTCCCGTAAAAATGTGTGTGTGTCTGTTGTCAAGTTTCATCTACCCCGAAGGGTTTCCTTCAAATATAAAAAATGTATTTCCACCGAGTGACGGTCGTCGGCGAGCCCATCTCTGCTTGCTGATTAATTTCAGTTGTGGTTGTTTTTCTTTTTTACCTTATTATCGCTCTCGAGATCTATATTTATTTATATCCCAGCGACCCTCAAGAGCTGCCAAACGAATTTTCACTGATATACCTGGTCAGGCCAGATATTTCACTGAATATCCCGGGGTTTCTTCTTCACACATTCGCCTTCAACACTCTGGTTACGAAAAACACCGTCTGACAATATCATTATCCGTGACTGGAGACCGCTTCAACCTTTCATTATTTCCATTCCTTTATTTTGCAGTTCCTATTCGCTCTCTCGCAATGTTTATTTCGAACATACGTGTCAACGTCGAAAGGACGCTCGCGGAATGGGAATGGCGGGGGATATTTATTTCTTCGACACTTTCCGCGTTTTCTTATGAGAACGAAACGAGTTATTTGTGTGACCCTCGGGACTTTCTGCCTAAAATTTACAGAATTTTTCTGTTTTGACAACATTCCTGGATCCGAGAACGAAGTTTTCACGGCTGCATCGATTGAAAATTTACATCTTTCGAAACATCTATTATTTGGGAGCGAAAAAGCACGCCGATTCTGCGCTCTATATTTCTTGGTGAGATATCCCTGCCTGGTTGGCGATAGGACTTTGTTTTACGGTTAGATTATTGGATCACTTAGCTTCCACGTATAGCTCTATGTACATATATCTGCATATACATCGCCGTCTTCACTCTGATTATAAAGCCGATAATCCTTGCTCCATGCAGGAAGAAAAGGAATGTATCGCTCCTAAAATATGTTCCAGGATCTTGCCACTAAACGTTTAGGAACTAAAAGGTAAATCTTTTGTAATATCCATATTAAAAGTGGCTACATTATTATCTTCTATTCTAAAGCTCTTAAAAATATTTTTTCAAAGAACATAACTTAAGTTAAAGTAAAGTAACACGAATTAAGTTGTAATACTTTGAAGTGACAAATACGGAGCACGTTTTTTAAAGGGTAAGAGATACCGTAAAGAGACTTAAAATTTATACACTTATTGCTTTAATTATTTTAATCGACTATGATAAGCAGTTATCGTAAAAAACTAGCATGATACATTTTTGTCACGTCAGAGCTCCGCGGTTTTAATTTGTCGAGCTAAAAGCTAGTAACTAAAAACCCATTGCGTACTTTCTTTCCAGATAATTTACACTGCGGAAAAAAGAAGAGCCGTACATTGTTCTTCTTTCAATGAAGAATACAACGACCGTTACATAATGTCGGTAGTCTCGCAATGAAGTGAGAAACGGATATTCAGCTGTCTCTCTTGTACTCGTATATCATGTAGCGCATATTATATTTTGCCATAAAGAGAACAGATAGAGTAAATATACATTTGGTAGTACACCTGACGACAAATAAAAATAAAACTCGCGATAATATATTTTAGGATCATATCGTCGCGATGATTGTGCGGTATCGGAACTCATTATCGTTCGTTTGAATTTCTCTTCCTGTGCATATTCGGGCATAAGCATGTATATTTCGACATGCTCCTATGTGCATGCATGCATGTTTGCGAGTGCGCATGTGTGTAAATGCATATGTATATAAATTATATGCATACTTACAGATATTCCTGTGAACTCGACATCATACTTGGAAAAGCGGCTTAAGAGCTACCCCTACCGTCAACTCTCTTACGTGCTTGAAGTCGTCTACCTCTCTGCCCCTATTTCGCTTCCTGTGGTTGTGCTAACTTCCTGAATACCGCAGGATTATCCGTGAAAAGCCATGGAACGGTTATACCCAGACCGAAGCGACAAAGAGGCCGTTTTATCTAACATTTCGTAAAATACCAAAATGAAGTAGGGAAGTCGTTCGGAGGAATTGCCGCGAAGCGCAGAAAAACTACATACATAGGTTCGACACGATTTCGCGCTGCAGAAAAAAATTAGTCGCGGCCATTACGGATAAGAATGTGAACTTCCTTGTACGAGCTGAACGAGAGAAAGTGGCCTGAATCGGCAAGCAAAAGTTATTCGGCGACTGCTTCTTTTATGTAATAATGAAAAAAAATTATTTCCGATGTTTCACTGTATGGCCTGTCGCCCAGTTACGATCCTAGGCCTTCTCACGTTTACCTCGCCTGTGTTAGTTCACTATTTCCAGTTTGGAGAGCAAATTCTTTTACCTCCCGAGAGTATTTCTCAGTTCCATGTTCATGCATCCAAGGTGTTAGCCCACGTCGTGGCTGCTTAAATTACATGGAAGAATGCCGAAGCAGCTCCCCGAAGGCGCGTTCACTGCTGTCAATGAATATGTCGAATCATTGCCTGTCTGCGGATGGAAATCTTGAAAGCTAATGTATGTGATTGCGCTATTATAGGTGCATCGACGAACTTTGTCTCAATAAATTGTGAACAGCAGAGGAGTTGGAAGGGCGGTGGAGATGCCGTATATATTGTTAGCCTAAACATTGATTAGGCTGTCGAAAGCGCGAAGCATTAAACCAAAATTGATATTCGTTCGAATGGGAAATTATGTTGACATAAAATAACCTCGAGGACAATAGAAGCGAGGGAGAATTGTGTTCTAGAGATATAAACGCTTAACCTTGGATATCCAGCAGTGTACTTGGCCCTTTTTCTCAAACCTCTTCTCTATAAAAGCTGCTTCCTCCCCTCTCACTATATATTTCATGCTAGCAGATATTTCACGCAAAGTCTTGTTCGTCGTAGATCATCCGGGCAACACATGGCACCTTTCCCGAGAGTCTCGAGTGGGACCAGTTCACATATACACACAAATAACTCAGACACGGATACGCAGGCAAATGCATATATGAACAAACAACTAAGATGGAGGACGAGTGTAAAGCGTTGGCAAAGGCCTCCTCGTACATGGAGTTCCTCGTGGGAGTGGTGGTAATGGTGGTGGAATGGCGGCTTATAGGTGTCATAATTTATCACCTAGGTCGGCATGGCCTGTACATCCTGGACCTACCAAAGCGCGCCCTCCTATCCTGATCTCCTTTCTCCGCATCTCTCTCAATCTCTAATATGCCTGACTTTCTAGATGAATAGCCTTTGCTCGACTTGAAGGTCGAAGCAATGTCTGTAGCATAAACTACGAGCTTGCTTAGACAAGCATCTCAACCGACAACCGTGAATCGTATTGGTCTTTGGGGGAAAAAAAACTAACTTGACCAAAAGTAATTATAAGCGATTATACTACCACGACCTTTATCATTAAAAGTAGTTGAGACATTCTCGTGAAATATTTTGGGGAAATAAAAAAGGAGCCGAAGAATAAGGAGGGAATTATTCTCCACCTACCCAAGACATGTACTCAATTGAGGTGGTATTACTGTCTAGAAACTTCAAAAATTCGTTTTTTTTTGCATTTTCTTATAGTTTGGGGTTCTAAGAATAAGTCTCGGAAATATTAATTTGAAATTAGTAGAACTCTCAGAGTTACAGAGGCGTAAAGGCTGCGGTGCGTTGGGACGCGCCAGGCAGTCATCCCCTCGACCGTTATGTCCATTGCATACTGGTTTGGGGATATTCCGGATCGATATTCCGGGTACGTCACCTTTATCTGCTGAGGTAGAACTTCTTTTTATACCTAGACGAGAAAGGATCATCATGTTGTAGTGCTTCTGTGTATTCGAATATCTAGACATTCCTCCCGTTGCTCTCTTTTTCTTTCACCGCCGATGGTCACACGATTCGGGAAAGCCCTTAAGGTTTGTCCCCCGTAGACTCGACAGGGCAGCAGGAAATAGAGGGGTGCAAAGAGTCGGAAGAGGGAGAGGGAAAGGTGGAAAGAGCGGTAGAGGGGGCGGACAAAGAAGGGAGACAGAAAGGATTCAAGAGAGAAGTTCCCGAGTCAAAATTTTTAGCTTCCTCTGAACCCTCGCAGGACCCATTTCTTTTGTATTACATAAGCCGCCAGCCTCCATTGAACCTACCAAACCCCCCATCTGTCGAGTTCAGTGCCATGAAGAGACCTCCTCTTGGTTCAGTGTAGCCTCTGTTAGACCTCCCAAACCTTCTTTCGACACCCAGTTTCAGTTAAACGTGCAGAACACAGGCCTCCTTAGCCTGCTTTCGATCTCAAATCGTTGCCTCGGCCCTACCTAACCTGCTTTCGACCCAAATTCAATATTTCCTTTATTATCACTCCATTGTGGCCTGATCGGTAACCCGTTCGATGACGAAAATAATACGTTTTCCCTTATTATCGCCCGAATAACGGTACAGGTAAATATGCATTATCAGATGATGAATAAATACTACACAATTAATAAAAATACATCGTCACCTAATCAAAGTATTAGTGCAATATTAATATGCGAAAACAATCAAATTTTCACAATAGCGATTTATTATTGCTTTATATGCGATTCATAAAAGATGTTCGTATATATAGTCTTACTCCAATTTTATCGGATTAATGAGTGTCACGAATTTTCCTGTGAGAAAAAATCTCACAGGAAAATTCTTTTAAAATGCCAGGCTATCCAATATAAACTTACGCGACTCTTTACATCTTTGACATTTCTTCTTAAACCCTCGAGTTCTTGAGTTACATTGCAGTATCTAGAATAAGTCTTTTTTAGCAAAACAATGAAATAACTTTGCGAAAAAAGTATACGACACTTTTGAAAAAACGAAAATGGAGCTTCTGCGACCCCGTTCAAGTTTATCATGGATAAACGTGACAATTTTTATTTGCATAAGTCCATAAGATAATTCCATAAGCTTTTGCATAAGCCCAATTCTCGATAGTCGAAAAAAAGGCGAAAAACTGTCACGTACAAAAGTGCGTACAGGGTCGAAAAAAAAAATCAAAAAAATATTGCAAAAAAGCAAAATGAAGCTGAATTTGTTTCCTTCATAACGCCGTTCGGTAAATTTGGTTATCTTTTTTTTACGGAGCTATGTAACTTTTAGGGCAGCAAGAAATATCGACCAGTGTATCCAAACTTTTAAGCGACGGTGTATATTATAAATTTTATCTGATAATAGTAATGTAACTTTTTAAATTAAATGTTGTCAAAAATATTATTCCTAAACTTTAACAATTTAATGTGCAACATGACTAGTAAACTTGCTTGGCTATTTCATAAAAGTGATTTCACTTTTTATGTACATTTGCATTAAAGAAGTATAATGAAACCATTTTTGAACTTAAATAAAAAGTATAATTTGAGATACTTGAGATAAATCAGAATTTTTTATATAGCGATAACGATGTTGAGGGATTTTTAGTACTTGGCGTTGTTTTTTACTTTAAAAAAAATTTTTAGACGAGATTTCAGATCTTTTTGAAAGCGGAATTTAAATACATTGGAACAAACTAGACGTCTGCATTTTCAAACTCGTTCAAAACATTACTTTTTATTACTGAACATTGTTTTAAAGAAATTAATACAACGTGTTTACTTCTTTTTACGATTTTTTTCACAATAAAATATTCACAGTATGCTAATTTATTAGAAGATTAATTTCACATTAATAAATGAATAGGAAATACAGAGGGGTTACAACATCCATTTTTCGAACAAAAAAAGGTTAAAGAATGGAACTTTTTACTTTGAGAGGGATGTTTGTTATTATTCAATAAGGAATTGACAAACGAATAAAAGTAAATCTTCTTTTAATAACAAAGAGACTTTTATTTATTGAAAAGAAGTTCAATTTTTTTCCTTCTACAAATTCTGACTTTACATGAGTGAAAATACCCGTAAATGTCGAGAAACTATTTTTTTACTAAGTAAGCGAAATAATAGTGGCCTAAAACAATAATAGTTTGCCTTCAATTTTTTTTACCAAATTTATAACTTCCACCATGTGGGCTACAGGGAAAAAATTGGGACACCTTTACGCTTAGTATACTTTTTGTGGACACTATCAACTTGGAAAAAATGCCTGACCATAATATTCGCGATAGCTATCCGCAAAGATATTGTAACTTTTGTAAATAGTTTAGAGAATGAAGGACATTTTTGACATTTTTAACTGCACATCTCACAGAAAACAAATTGATTAAAAATGTATGTTTTCTTGCCTTGAAGAGCATACTTTCAGCTTTGAACTGCACTTTAAATTCGTGTACGATGATTGGGCCATGAGTTATTGATTATTAAAGTCAAAAGCGTCATTTGACTTTGATCATGTAATTGATATATACTTGTTTCAAAGTTCAAAATAGAAAAGGTGATCCGAGGAAAATACATCTGATTGCGTCATTAATCAAACAATTTTTTCCTTGTCGGTACACCTTTTCGAAACAAAAATCGGACATTTTCCTTTGCGACGTTTCTTTTGATTTATTAATAACAAAAGAACAAACAATCATTTTAAGTAGAAGCTTGAAATCTAGAGATTTCAATCTTTGAAATGCTTTTTTAAATTTTCTCCTGAGATGATTTTGCGCGGAGATAGAGCAATTTAAAAATCACTGAAAAATGTTCATAATTTGTTGTGCTCTTAATCTTTGTGATCTCAACTCCATGACGCTGAAGCTTGCATCGTTGGAATGGAACGAAAATGAATTCTTCTTAAACACTCAAACTTTTTTTTGGAACTAGTATGAATTCTTCTTACATGATCAAATTTTTTTGGAACGAAAAGAAATTCTCCTTAAATGCTCAAACGGTTTTTGGTCGGTACCGGCTGTGAAAGTGCTTCAAACGTTTTTACACATTTTGTTAGAGATTCACGACCTCAATTTACAAAAAGGAGACGCTCCGTAATAATACAAATAGAGAAATGGAAATAAATAAATACATGCAACTCGACTGTACTTGAAATATTTTCGTAGTCAAGTTCAGGTCTCTCACTCTTACAGTCGTTCAATCCAATTTTTGTTCAAAGCATTTAAACCACTTAATAATTTCCCACCTTCTAGGGCCAAACATTGCGGATGCATTACAGAACTATGTGAACATGGTCGGAATCAGTTGCTCTATGAATAGTCATTGTTTTGGAAAATTACATGTTCTGTTGTTGAGACAAATATATTAACTTGAGTCAGCGCTTATAGCTATCTGTACAGTGAATGCGAAAGCTACAGTTTGCAGTCTTTCTGCGCTTTTCAGGAGACACAACCTTTTTGCAGATACTCCTGAGCCGCACACACATTTCTCTACCATGTACTACAAAGAAACTTTGTTCGCATATAAAAATTGGAATAATCTCACTGTTCATTGTACTCACAATAGTGCCCATGCGCAGAACTACAAGGGTTGGAAGCAATGATTCGTTAGACTTTCTCCACAGTACTGTCCATGTGAAAACCTCTGAGTAACATTTCAAACTTTCTTTAGAGGGATTCAGTGAATCATCATAACATATCTCTCACCGCTGAACAAAATGACAAGTTTGATAAACAGTCGGGCAAAATATTCAATTTTCCGCAGATTGTGATACTTGTCATCTTGTTCAGCGACGAGAGAAATCTTCTGATGAATCACTGAATCCCTCTAAAAAAAGATATGAAATGTTAGTCAGAGTTTTTTTCATGAACAGTACTGTGGAGAAAGTCTAACAAGACATTGTTTTCATCACTTGTAGTTCTTCGCATGGACACTATTGTGAATATAGCGAAAGGTGAGGTTTTCTCAATTGTTAGATCGAAACAAAGTTTTTTTCAGTTGGCGTAGGGTAGAAATGGGTTTGCGACAAGCAAGTATCCCAAAGAAGCTTTTGTCTCTTGCAAAGCGCAGAGAGCCCACTGTCAAGTTCAGCTTTCGCAATCATGGTACACGCAGTTAAGAGCACTGACGCAAGGCACTTGATTCGTCTCCACCACACTGTACATAATTCTTGTAAGCAGTTATGGGCAATTAAAGAAAAACTGATGCAAAGCTTGTTCAGGTTGTTCTATAATGAGTGAGGCAAAATAATTGTCAAGTGCTGCATCAGTAAATTCTACAGAGCCGGATGCATTTTCTACAAAAAAACTTCACCGGCTATGATAAAACTCTGATAAGACAAACGACGTAATATACGATTCAAACGACGTGAATTCAAGAATTTCAGGCTTATGAACATACGAATTGGCAATGACGTACAGAAGCTAGGTTATGCTCTCAGGGCACACAAAAGCTACACATGAACGTCTGTCCGTGAATTTCTTAATTTTATATAAGCAAGTAAAAGAAATGAGTACATTATTGAATATTTATTTAATTTACTCTGCATCTATTTGCGTACTTCCACTGTCGCTGTTTGTTCGACGGATTCCGCGTGAGCGCCACGGCCAATATACACGTGTTAGGATCAGAAAAAATAACGCACACCTAAATTTAAAACGCCGTGAACCTTTGGTAAATCAATTTTTGGCTCTAATAAGTCATTTGTTTTCATTTTTCACATCCGCGCGAATAACCGTGTTTGGTTATTCGAGCTGTTAAAGCAACTATTAGAATATATATATATATATATATATATATATATATATATATATATATATATATATATATATATATATATATATATATATATAAGACTGATTCAAAAAAAAAATATATTTTTTTTCTTCGGGATTCTCGTGCTATTGTTGGGCAGTAATAAAAGAAAATTTCTCTAAAAAGATGGGCGCGGTCACTCAATTTTTAGAGGTGGCAATCTCGACTTTTTTGTATTTGAGTTTTTTTTAACGAACATATTGCATCTAAGCATAGTCACGGCTTCGGGTTCCGGATTAAAGTCACATCCAGCAGCTATTTCGTAACAAAAATAAACTCTAACAATTTGAAAAGATTGCAATATTCACAATTTAAATCCAGGTAGATCAATAATGGCGTCTATACTACTCTCTTTATTCATGTAGATTTATTTATACGCATTAACATTTCGCACTTTTTACGAAAAATTAAATTATAAGCTTTTATTCATAAATCATATATTTACATTTTCAAAATGCTACACTTATATTATCTTCAAACTCATTTATATTTCTTCCCAGCCACTGTACATAAAATCGCGCATACCACTGCGCAAGTCACTGCGCATCCGTGGCGCCATTTTGTATTGGCGCAGCGCATTTGTAAGTGGTGTTGTTTTTTTTTTCAATGTAGCTCAAGTAAAGACAATTTTAAACAATGGCTCGGAAAAACGCAGACAACATAATTTGGCTAATCGGCAAGGAAATTCCGAAAATAAGTACCCGTCATTTACCGTCAAATCGGAAAGTTTTCAGTTTGTTCTTTTACAAACATAAGAGAGAAAAACTGACCATACGTCGAAGTGCACACGAAACAATGAAAGAAGTTTTCGAACAATGGAAATGTGCTGAAATTCCAACGCGTAGATTGAATAACGCAATCGTGAAATTAATAAAACTCCATCTAGTCTGGAATTTTTTTTTTTTTTTAATCGGGTTAAAAAGAATTTGCCCTCACAAATATTGAAGGAGCGTAAATTTAAGAGAGATTTGGATAAACTGTTCAACGTTGCCCATTTTCGTTCTGCCCAAAATGTTAACGAACTTGAGCGGTTATTTTTGCTATCACACGTTTCGATTATTTCTCCATTGTGACGGCAACTTCTTTTAAACCCGATTTTTTAAAAGTTTTTTCCAGACTAGATGGAGTTTTATTAATTTCAAGATTGCGTTATTCAATCGACGTGTTGGATTTTCAGCACATTTCCATTGTTCGAAAACTTCATTCATCGTTTCGTGTGCACTTCGACGTATGGTCAGTTTTTCTCTGTTATGTTTGTAAAAGAACAAACTCAAAACTTTCCGATTTGACGGTAAATGACGGGTACTTATTTTCGGAATTTCCTTGCCGATTAGCCAAATTGTCTTGTCTTCATTTTTCCGAGCCATTGTTTAAAATTGTCTTTAATTGAGTCACATTGAAAAAAAACAACACCACGATGCGCGATGTTATGCACAGTGGCTGGGAAGAAATATAAATGAGTTCGAAGATAATATAAGTGTAGCATTTTGAAAATGTAAATACATGATTTATGAATAAAAGCTTATAATTCAATTTTTCGTAAAAAGTGCGAAATGTTAGAGTTTATTTTTGTTACGAAATAGCTGCTAGATGTGATTTTTATCCGTAACCCTAAGCCGTGACTATGTTTAAATGCAATGAGTTCGTTAAAAAAAATTCAAATACAAAAAAGTCGAGATAGCCACAAAGAAAATTCAAATACAAAAAAGTCGAGATAGCCACCTCTAAAAATTGAGTGACCGCGCCCATCTTTTTAGAGAAATTTTCTTTTATTAGTGCCCAACAATAGCACGAGAATCCCGAAGGAAAAAAAAATAATTTTTTTTTTTTGAATCAGTCTAATATATATATATATATATATATATATATGTGTGTATATATGTATTGCAAGCAGGGTGTAGTTAGAGTCGTACCGTTCGAGAAAGCGGTGGCGTTGCTGTGACTGTTGCGCTAGAGTGTTAATCAATTCACAAAACAGCGTATGAACAATGTTTCCGACATGAGCCAATGACTTTATTTCATTCAATGAACGACAATGAACGAGTATGGAAGAACTTTTGGAGTATAAAAAGTCACTCGAAAATTCGGCCGTAAATTATGAGATCTCGAGATTGAGTGGACGAATCGAAAAATAGCCCGAACAAAATCGATAGGAAAAAATCACATTACATTGGTAAACTATCATTAGATTTTCGATTTGTTGCCGCGTTTTCGCGTAATGTCGAGACAACGTTAAAAGTCGTCTGCTAAAAAGCCATCTTACTGTATAAAGAGCCGCGGCGTGTCGTCAGTTCGTCAGTGGCATCGAGATTGATGGCGTTGTCAGTGGCGAAGATTTTTTGTTTTAATACTTGGCGTCAAGACGCTGCCGCGTCTCTTGATAGATAACTGATGCATGAGTCGTTCATCTAAGACACTAATCACTTTATTACTCTGCAAATTATATGAACTGTTGTGAGATTTTTCTAAACGGCAACTACCCCCTACACCCCTTGCTGTTATTTATGCATGCACCTCACGTTTTTCGTTTAAATCTTACAAGTATTTTCATAGCTATTTAAAATTCGGAATCACAAATTTTCAGGACAATCTGTATCCGGTTAGTAATCTGTATAGGCAGTGGCGTAGCGTGGGGGGGGGGGGGGTGGGGGTGGCAGAGGGGCCCATAGCCCCGGGCGGCGCAAATGTGGGGCGGCGGCGGCGAGCGGCACTTACTTGCGAAAATAGGGTGGGGGGGGGGGCAAATTTAGGGTTAGCCTCGGGCGGTAAAAGTCCAAGCTACGCCACTGTGTATAGGGTTGTAAACCTGTGTGGGGCTCGGAGAGACTATTTTTTTAGTCGTTCGAAAAACGTGGAAACATGTCGACCAATGTCGACAAGTAACATTTTTTTTACTTAAATCATTTTATTTTCTGCTTTTTAGTCTTGTTTTGTGTGTGTGTGAAATTTAGCTTCACTGTAGGCGTTGCTTGCGCTGAGGGGCTGTTCCGTTGACCACCGTCGAAATCGTCACTAATGCACTATTCACTATTAATATTATAATTTTTTTTATTTCTCTGTCACTTAACTATATTTTTATTTCTTTATTTATTTTTTTCACAATTTTTTTCTCCTTTTTTCTCTCTCCAACAGACTTGCCTGTCCGTTTATTTGTCCGTCATCTAGGTCGGAGCTATGTTCAAAGTTTCAAGTCTCTAAGCTCATCCGGAAGTTAGTTTAAAATCGATTGCAAATTTTTTACCGAACCGACAAACAACCTGAAGTTTCCATCGTTCTTGTTTGAGCATGACGAAGTGCGTCACTACCAAGGCGAGATATATGTTCATCAGTTGTCGATGTTTAAAAACAAAAAAAAACATGTATTGGAAAATTTGTACCGAACAGACAACAGGCAAAGCAAATTAATAAAAACGTGGTAAAAAATACGTTCTTATATGATATCGTTTTATAACCGAGGGTCTTAACTTTAATTTGCAACAAAGATTTTGTAAACATTTCAAAAACTTATCAAGTTCTAACGATTTTTGTGAAGGGTCAGAACCTTTGCTATAGCGAATGCGTTCTTTTCCATTTTTCTCGCAACTATGTTTTATGAAACACACTGGATGGCGTATCTCAAAATCTATTTGTCTGAATCACTTCAAATTCGGACAGGGCATAGTTGATAACGTTTTCTATCGTATGACCAGATGATTTTTTGATTTGTTTATCCATATGCTAATATCAGATTATTAGCTTTTTTTGTCATAAACGGATTTTCTCGCGATCTACGGACTCGCGATCTACGGGCCGTGGGCGCGCGCTCTCTCTCGTTACGCGCCACGATCTATTCCCCTACCCTAGCTCTGCCCTTCGCGCCGCGGTGATCGATGCTCTCTCCCGATCAATTATCGCGCGTCGATAATTGATCGCCCGGTCCTTGATCTAGGCGTTCGATGTCGCCACCGACCGGTCTACGATAGTCTAAACGAGAGATTTGCCGCGAGCACTCGATTGACCCTTTTTTGCATAGGTTTCGGCGCTCTCGTAATTTTGGAATACCTCCCTGTCCTTACTGCGATCCTGATCCATATAACTCGATAATCATGGTGTGTGTGTGGGTGTGTGTGTGTGTGTGTGTGTGTGTGTGTGTGTGTGTGTTTCGTATGACTGTAGCGTACTCTTCCTTATCTCCTAATGTATTATTTCTTTTATTTTTCAAATTTAATATTCTTCCCTTACATCTATTCGCAACGCTCGCTCGCTATGCTACCTTCTCTGATCCTATTTTCTCCTGCTCTAATTTTTCTCTCTATTTTCGATAATTGTTCGCTCCCCTTAAGTAATTAACTTTCCTTATTGCTCTTTTTATTTTTCTTTGATTTTCCAGTATTTTCTCGTAAAAATAAATTTATTTTAATTTTTTCTAAAGCCTTTTAGGCGCGACTCCGTTTTTTCCTTGTTTTTCAACGTTCCATGTACCAGACGTTTCCGATCCGCGAGGGATGTACTTTGTCCGATCGTACTTGTCGATCCACGAGGACTGAAAGAAGCGATCTTTCTAATGCTTTTTAGGCGCGACTCCGTGTTTCTCTTGTTTTTCAACGTTCCATGTACCCGACATTTCCGATCCGCGAGGGATGTACTTTGTCCGATCGTACTTGTCGATCCACGAGGGACTCAAAGAGTGATTTCCTCCCAAAATTCTCCTCCTTTTATACCCTGATTTTAACGTTTTTCAGGTCCCCTTCCTCTCCGTCTTTCTCTAATTAAATTAGTGGGTATCCGGATTTTACCGGTTTTTCTTTCCCTGTAGTTCAAATAGTCGTTGTGTCCGGTTTTCACTGGTTTTACTTTCCCATTTCTTTGGTCTACTCTTAATCCAATTAGTGGGTCTCTCGCTTACCCAAAATCGGTTACCTTTTGAATTTGTGGTGGGGGAAATAATGATGAGACGGACCTGTACGTCTCAATACAACATACGTGAACATTGTAGCATGAGCTTTAATCAAGTCAGAAATCGAGCATACCCAGCGAGTAAGCGATCAACTCCGTTATGCTGGCATTTTTGTTACGTCTGTCTGCTCTGCTGATTTTAATTCCACTTTTATTTTTCTTCTTTCAGTTGTTTTATTATTGTTTTGACTTTTTTTCTACACTTTTACTAGTCCGCAACAATCTGGGAACCCGTGAGCACGCGAAAACTCTTTTTTCCTACTTCGGATGGATGAGCAAGCCTGCAAGCCTTTCCCAATCACTTGCGGATATATTGCTCACAGATGAATAACTGTACAGATGCAGTAATCTTGGTTTTCATTATACACGTGCAACTATATCGCGTTCAAACAAGGAGCAATTCAAAGAAAACGCAGTAAAAAAAAAAGAATGAAAAACAACCCAAACATAAACGCAGGAAATTAGGACGCACGGTAGTAGTAAAAAGGATCAGGCAATCACTATTGCAAAATGGAATCGTTCATAAGAAATCAAGCCATAAATTAGAGATGCCGGAGTAGATTGCGATCGAAATAAAATACAAAAAAATATGTATTGTACAATCCTCACAGTAAATGATTCAATCGTTTATTTTCGGAATATCTCAAAAGTTATTTTCTCTTTAAATGCATGAAAGCACAAGCTTGGGAACTTATTAGAAAAAGCGAGGAGAAAAGAAATGACGGCCGACGCGCGACATTTTTTCGATAAGTAAAAATTAAAATATTTTTTCGATAAATAAGAGTTGAAATATCAATGAGCAAATCTAATGGAAATGTAAAGGAGTAGAGAGAGGGAGCGAGAGCCAGATTCAATTTCGTAAACATGAAGGCATATGAGGCCATGGGAATTTTCGCAGGTGGCCATATTCCCAATGGGTTTCCAAACCAAATCCCTAGTTACTGTTAGGCACTAAATCTATAAAGCAGTGCTGTATGATATCTGCGCAATAGCAAATACTTCTGACACCCGCCAAATCCTCGCGTCAGAATGGCTTCTGCGTTTCAAGCATTCCATCTGAACCGCCCCCATGTCTTCACTCCTGTCTCTAACTAGCTCGTCCTCTTGATGTCTCTTGGTTCATCTATAAGTGTCTCCCTCATTGCAGCTTTAGCATCTGCCTGATGCGTTCTGTAGCCAGAGCTCCCCAAAACAGCTATGCGCAATTATGCATGCAAATTGATACCCGGTCCAGTTGTTTCTACTCCCAGGAAGCTGGGCGAAGGAGATTATTAGAAGATTATTATATCCTTTGCAAGAGGGTGTCCTTGTTTGTTTGAATATTTAAGAGGGACGTGATAAGTTTTGAGGCAATGCGCTGTGTCTATTTAACCCGACTCCATGCATGTAAATTCGGGCGCCCCTATACACGCACACAACAATACAGACGCGCGCACACACTGTATAGAATAATCCCCCTAAAAAGCTTCAACATGTAAAAAAAACGCCGAGTAATAAAAAATCTCCTCGAAAAAATTATCGGTCATTTCACAATCAACAAAATTCTAATTAACCTCAAAATACTTGTGATTTTTTCTAAACCATACTTTTGTTAACATTATTACTTTTTCAATTCAAACGTACAAAAGAAGTGAAATAACATTTTATGCAAAAGCCAAGCGAATTCACTAGAAACGTACACAAAATGGTCAAACCCTGGAAATACTAATCTTCTCAACAATTTATTTTAAGAAACCATATTACTATCATAATAAAAAGTTCGAACCACGATTATACAACATTACAACATATGCATCACACAAGTACTGCATGTATTTATCACTGGAAATGCTGTGCAACGACTTGGCGTGAATGGTTAAGAAAAAACGCTCGGAAAGATACACGATTTTCCTGGAGAAACGTTCCTATCGCTTCCATAAGTAACTTTAGGAACAATTGATTTACTTAGATTATTTCAGATTATAACATCGCATTAGTTAATGCATCTGGTATACAGAATTATTAGAAATGAGATGTTCAGCCTGCCAAAATTGCATCTGTTACGCAAACATGTATGCGACGTAATTGATTTCATGAGATGTACGGTGGTTCTGTAATAGACTAAAAATGGAATACTTCCAAGTAACTTTTCAAATTATGTAAATAAAGTGAGATTTCAAGAGCCGTGTGGTCTAGGGGTACATCGCTAATTTTTTTATTTGTACTATGCGGCATCAGAAACTTGGTTTGCAGTTACATAATAAATTGCGTCAATTTATGTCTTTCGTAACCTAATAATCAAGTTGTCGAGAAAACGTCATCCTTCGCCGAGCTTTTTTTCTTAACCATGCACGCCAAGTCGTTGCACAGCATTTCCAGTGATACCTACAAACAATACTTGTGTGAGGTATCGTGATTCCAACTTTTTATTATAATAGTAATATGGTTTCTTGAAATAAATTGTTGAGAAAAATAGTATTTCCAGGGTTTTACAATTTTGTGTACGTTTCTAGTAAATATGTTTGGCTTTTACATAAAAAGTAATTTCACTTCTTTTGTACGTTTGAACTGAAAAAGTAATAATGTAAATAAAAGTATGGTTTGAAAAAATCACAAGTATTTCGAGGTTAATTCGAATTTTGTTGATAATGAAACAACCTTTTTAAGGGCATTTTTTATTATTTTGCATTTTTTGCTTGTTCAAGTTTTTTAAGGGGATTTCATATCTTTTTTAAATAAATATATATACAGGGCTACTGGTTACTGCCCTTTGAAAGGGTTATTTTCCGACATTTTCCGCTGTCAAATAACCTAACAATGTTTGATGCAACATTGCTAGGTGAAAGTCAGCCAATTTCGACATATTTTTTTAATGATTTAATTATAAACATGAATGTAGTATAAACTAACTGTATAAAATCTATATAAATCAATATCGATGTGAATACCAGAGTATAGCATATGAAAAATACTACAAAAGTCGCACTCTTAAGGAGGTTGGAGCGATTCAGTTGAGTCAAATGACAGTTTATTCTTTTTTTTCAATGAACCTCAAAAAATGCGTACGAGGTACAACAGATTTATTCTGTGTATGCTAATTTTTTAAAATATATAATTAAAGGGCAAAATTATGCATTTTAATATTTTTATTACGTAAAGTAGAAAAACTTTTCTGTTACTACCAACTTGAAAAAGTATAACATTATCGATGATTATTATGTAAAAACTATGACAACGAATGTTTTATACAATTCACAATGAAATTTTGAGTAATTTATAATTATGCCTATTCATATTTCACGTCACGCGATTATTGGCCCATGGTTTACGATGGGCAAGATGAGGATTTTTTTTCTAAATGTTTACAAAGGTTCGGTGTGCGTTAATCCGTTGTTAGAAATGTTGTTTATCTTGGTGCGAAATAACAAAAAAAAATACGTAACCTTTAGTGTGAAAGTCTTGCCCATCTAATCGCACGTGAAATTACATACATTAAACTACTTTTTAATCTCTGGTGTTGGGTGGTGAAAAAAGTTTAAAAAATTCGTCAAGACTCAGTATAGTTTAAACAATAATATCTATTTTTTATTAAATTTAACCTTGGATTGTGGCTAACGCTCCAACCTCCTTAAAGCTGCCAGTCGATTTCAAATTCATCGAATGATCAAATTACCGATCGCGAAAAGTTTTTTTTATGAACATTTTTGGATATTCCAATGAATGATTTATTTCGACATAGAAGTTCCAATAGACAAATTATTTTCGACTGCCGGGCAAAAACCACCAACTAAATAGTACCTACATGCAAACGAGATTATAATTAAGTCGCCATTGTAATACGAACAAAGCAACCAACCACCAGGGTTCAAATAATGCATTACTTTTTGTAATGCATTACCGTTTTGTTACCCATGACTTTACATTTTGTAATGTAAAAAATTTCCATTACCCATTACATTGGATTTTGTAATGTAAAACATTTTCATTGCCCATTACAATGTAATAGGTAATGGATTTTTTTTTACTAAATCAAATATAATGAGTAATGCAATTTTTTTACATTACAAAATATAAAGTAATGAGTAATGGAATTTTTACATTACTTTTTCGCGTTGACAGGAAGAGGGTGAGAGAGAGGGGGGAGAGGGATAGAGGGGGAGAGAGAGAGAGAGAGAGAGAGAGGTGGATGGATGGACGGACGGACGGATCGATGGATGGATAGATGGATCGATAGATCGATGGATGGATCGAGGGATAGATGGATGGATGGACGAATGAATGGATGGATGGATGGATGGATGGATGGATGGATGGATGGATGGATGGACGGACGGACGGACGGACGGACGGACGGACGGACGGACGGACGGACGGACGGATGGATGGATGGATGGATGGATGGATGGATGGATGGATGGATGGATGGATAGATGGATGCGGAATCATTTGTAGGTAACAAACACATCGATGAAAATGTTCATTTGATATAATCAAATATTGGTTTGGAAATCACGGGCAAGCAGATACACGTTTTTCTTGGACATCCTTGATATTTCGAGGAAAAAAGGAGTTTCACCTCATTCTCTGACGGAAGGAGTACAACTTAAATTTTTCTTTGAATATAAAGTCTCTCCGAATAAAACGTGCAGCCGGAGTTTAACTGACCGGGCAACTAAGTGATCACGTTAAATGAAAAATATAAAAATGAAGTTTGACCAATTTCTCAGCATTGTTCGGTCAAAAAAATTCATTTGCATATATGACATCGACTTTATTCCATTATAATCTTTTGTAATTCGTTTGAGAGAGAGAGAGAGGGAGACTGTCATCTGCGGATAGCTCGAATTCCCGACTGTTGCCTCTATGTGGCACATAAACGTAAATAGGAAGAAAAAAATCGCCTTTTATCAACATTCTCGGGAAAAATGAAAGGAAAAAGAAAAACCAGAAATGATTTAATACTTTCCTTGATTTTTTTGCCGTCAAACTTTGAATTACATTACGATTAAACTTCGCTGTGATCGAAAATAAAAATTTTGGAGCTACCTTGGCGGTGCTTTTTAATTGATTATTTTTTTCGTTACGCTTATGTTAAAAATATATTTAAGGGGTCTTCTCACTTTAGACGCTTAAAAAAGGCTATTTTCATGATTTTTTTTATAGGTTTATTAAAAAAATTCCATTACCCATTACATTGTAATGGGCAATGATAATGTTTTACATTACAAAATCCAATGTAATGAGTAATGGAATTTTTTTACATTACAAAATGTAAAATAATGGGGAATGGAAATTTGTTACATTACAAAATCCAATGTAATGGGTAATGGAATTTGTTTACATTACAAAATCCAATGTAATGAGAAATGGAATTTTTTTACATTACTAAATGTAATGTAATGGGTAATGAAATATTTTTTCATTGCCCATTAAAAAAGTAATGAATAATGCATTATATTTTCATTACAAATTTCGCAACCCTGCCAACCACAATAAATAATAACGTACGACCATAAATGCAAAAAATAATATAATAACATTTAATAAAACTCAAGCAATCCCAAATGCTTTGAGAATTAATTTAAGAACTCGAAATATCGCTTTTCGATAACCGTTATTCATTTACCGAAGTGTGGTATTGCGACGTAGATTAATAAACAAACGTAATGTATGACGAGCCGGGCGAGCACCGCCATCGTCCAAGATAAAAAGAAAATACGAAAATAACGATATAATGATACATAAACGATTTAAGATTATTTAATAGAAAGATTATATTATATATACTATTTGGTTAAATTATAAATAATAATATGTTGAATTAGTTAGATACTTATGTCTTTTTGACTCAGCAGATTTTATTATAGATGCTACCTACAAATGTTGATTGTCTTGATTTAAGTAAAGCTAAAAACTGAAAGCTAATATAAGCTTAACTTAATCAAACTAAAAAGAAAAAACGTGAGTAGTTCAAAAATTGAAGGGAGCTAAAATAAGTAGTAAGAGGTATTATTTGTCGATTTAGATTAAGAAAAAGACTGTAATTTGACTATGTTCAAACTGTAGATAAAAGTCAGTTTAACCCTTCATTGTCACTGTGGGTCTATACAACTTAGCTTCGCCAAGTTTTTGTTTTTGCAACTTTTTCTCGTTGCGGCTTTTTGTGCATGTTGCCATTCGATTTTTATGGTCAAACAAAAGTAGTGTTAACATGGAATCACACCTGTTGTTGGAAACATTTTTTAATCTGACTTCATTTTCGGGATTTATTTGGAGTGCGCACGTCAAATGAACACTTTGTGCATATACAATTTGTGCAATGCTATTGGAAAAATATTAAAGTGACAATTAATAATAAATAATAATGCCGAATTGCACAAAGATACATGTGCAGTTTGTCCAATAATAATGTCAATAATTCTCGTAATAATAGCGGGTAGTATTAACCAAAATGAGGACAGCGTACATTTGTGATTCAATAACACGATCGTCATTTCACATATGACCAAATTTTAATCGAATATCGTACATTGATCAAATTGCAATTATTTGACTGAAATCATCGATTGAATTGAAATTATTTGATTGAAACAACAAAATGCAGTACATTTGACGTATTTCTGTTTATTACGAAAGTAATAAACTTATCAAATTTAACTTTTCTATTAGAATCAGTATTATTGTTTAATGAAATAAATTAATTGTTTGAGTCAAATATATAATTTTATTGTCGTGAATAAAACGTATATTACAATTACAATTCTATTTGATTTGAATATACTACTACTGTCCTTAAAGTCGGTTGCGATAAATAGAATCATTCAGTTGGAGTAAATGTATTATTTCATTGAATATCAAACAAAGTACTATTCGATTCAAACAGACAATTTCATTCAATGTATATGAGGTATTGCAGCTCAAATGTGTAAACCCGTGACCCTGACCCTCTCGGATTTCTTTGATTGTTTTTCATATGATCGCATTGAGTCTAAAATACACACTCATAATTTTTTCAGATTTTTCCAAACATCCCTTATTTCAAAAAAAAAAAAAAATCGAAAAAATGCCATTTTTTTAATCTAAAAAATTCTGAAAAAAACCGTGATAATATATTTAAAAAATTCAAGCTATCACCCGTAGTGGGCAGATTTTTTTTCTGTGTTTTACAAGCTATTAACGTTCTCAAAATTCAAAAAAAAAATCTCAAACAGCTCACCTTGAGCAGATACTGAATTATTTTGGTACTCAAATTAATTTCGTTGATTGGTTTCGAATGATGAAATAGGAATTACCCGCCTTAAATTTAAAACATTACCAGTATTTGTTTCCGATTGAAAAACGAATTAAGTATAAATAAATTTAGTGCAAATAAGGTTATGCTAATCTTTTTTTTTGTAGGCTGTAACTTACAAGCATTGACCAAGGACTCAGTACACCCTTTGGAATATTATACCGATTGTTTGACCTTAATAATATGTACCGATCCAACTCCAGAGTGCTACAGTGGCACATGTACAAGTTGGCCAGGAATAGAAACACTACACGACATCCTTAATCATATTTTGGAAGAAAAGGATATTGACTCTATTATTTATAAACATTGGATATCAACGCCACGTACGAATCTCGAAACCACAATAAAGAACGCATCCGAATTTGTTAACGACTCCTGCGAAAAAGTAAAGATTCTTTTACCGCGTTCATTTATCACAAAGCAAGAAGGAAATTTTATGAAAGTAACGAAAAAGTCTTTACAAGACGGTGAATTTCTCGTTCTTTGTGAATTCGCGGAAAATTACGCCTTCGACGTGCAAAACGCTGCTCCAGGACTCCACTGGAACAACAATCAGGCAACGATATATCCTGTTGTATATTTCAAACATAACGGTGAAATTCATCACAAAAGCATGGTGGTCATTTTAGATTGCTTGACGCACGACTCAATAGCTGTTTATGTTTACACCAGAATTATAATTGATTTTATCAAATCAATCAACGAAACGGCTTCAAAATTATATTATTTTTTGGATGGAGCCCCACAACAATTACTTTTTTTTTTTAACTTTATAAACATATATTACCATAAGGAAGATTATGGCATCAGTGCAAAATGGCATTGTTTTCCAACAGCTCACGGTAAAGGTGCTTGTGATGGCGTAGGGGGCAAGGTAAAAAGATTAGCCGCCCGTGCCAGTTTGCAGTTACCACCTGATCGCCAAATACTAACTTCGCAAAGACTTTTCAAGTAGGCTTCACAATCGAACAATCTTCCCGATATTACAGTGAAATTTTAACCTGAAGGTCGGTACAATGAATCAAAAATAGTATTGGAAAGTAGTCGATTCATCAATAGCAAGCGAATACCGGGAACGTAAAAATTGCACAGCATAATTCCTCAAATAATCGGCATTATAAATGTAAAATGATTTTCTACGAGTGAACAATATGTATCGTATAAAATTCGAAAACATAACTAAAAACTTTCCAGATGATTGGATTTTAACTGTGAATTTTTGTATCTATGTTCTCATGGCAATAAATGAAATGGTTCATTTTTCAATCGGTTAGTAAAAATACAAGGTACAAAATTAATTTGAGTACCAAAATAATTCAGTATCTGCTCAAGGTGAGCTATTTGAGATTTTCTTGGAATTTTGAGAACGTTAATAACTTGTAAAACACAGAAAAAAAATCTGCCCACTACGAGTGATATCTTGAAAAATTTTATATATTATCACGCTTTTTCAGAATTATTGTAGATTTAAAAAAAAATGGCGTTTTTTTCAAATAAGGGATGTTTGGAAAAATCTAAAAAAATTATGAGGGTGTATTTTAGACTCAATGCGATCATATGAAAAATAATCGAAGAAATCCGAGAGGGTCAGAGTCACGGGTTTACACACTTGGGCTAGAATACCTCATATACTAGTGGAATTAATTCTGAACACGTTCAATACAAATTAGTTTTTTTTTTAATATTTGGGCAGAAAATGTATATTCTACTACGTCGCAATGATACTGCAGTGTTTTTATTTAGCGAGCATGTCTATTTAGAGGAAACTAAAAATGCACCCCTTCTATCATCATTGCCCTATATATATCATACTGAGAGTTGTACTAGCACTACAATAAAAGCCATAAGCTATAGTATATTTATCGAATTTAAATACAGAACCTCATAAATCATGTCATCTTGGTTTCTCGCGTTGCTATATATAACTCTCCTTGGAATGCAATATTCCATAATTCCCAATCGTCGCATCGGAGGAAGACGTTCGAAGAAACGACGTTTACCCAGTTGTACGATCGAATAAAATAATAAAATATAGGATCTTAAATGACCAATACAGTATTGAATAAAGGGGAAAAAGCGCCATACGCCAAGGTTACAACCGTCAATATCGAATATTATAGCCCGGAAGGTTTATTCAGTATATGAAGTGCTTCGGGATTTTCCGCTTTCGGGTTTTGTTTTATTGCAGATTGCGTGTATATATTTTATTAATTGTGCCACCGCATTCAAATACCCGTGGGAAAGCAATGTGGAATGCCAATAAAAAGTAAGTGTCTTCTCGTTCAATTATTTGTCATTCACAATGGCCGAGACTTTTGGAAAAGGAGAAAACCGTTTTTACTAGCACGTATATGGTATAAAAAGCAGTTCAATTTGGAAAAGCCTTGTGTGTGATGTTAACATCTCAAGTGCACGTATCTTGCAAATTAATAGAAATTCTTGTAGCATCGGGCAAATTTCTAAACTTTCTGATGCTCTTAACGACCTAATTTCCGAAAACAGCATTTTAAATAATGAGATTACATGCGTACTTATTCTATAGCTCTTGATAGTTTATTCTAATTAGTCATAGCGAATCATGGCAAGTACAGTTTCCATTAAATCGACATCGACCTGCCTCTTCTCGAGAGATGCTACGGGTATGAGTTCTCCAAGAATTTCGTTTTAGCGACTCTCTTTGAAACATGGAAATTCATATTTTTAAGATTGATGTGCCCTGGACTGGAGAAAGAGATGAGATATTTATTACTCTCCCTTCCGTCTAAAAACGAAAATGAAAGCTCTAGTCATAAGCGTTATGGAAATATTGTTATTTTAATGCGTCAGGAGACTTCTACAAAATTTGCAGTACCCGATGGGAGCATAATTCGTTAATGTATGTATTAGACTTAAGACGTTGACAAGCGTTGGTATCGGGACAACAACGAGCAATAAATACCAACGATAGGTTAAAAGAGGCGGGACCTAAAATTTATAGTAAAACGGGATACATGGGTAGTACGCTCCATGGCTGATGCGTGGCGCAGCGCCTCGATCCCTTGCCCGCGCAATCATCACGCATTGCATGCGAGCATTTAACCGCCCTTGCAACTTGTGTGGACACATTCTTTGCATTTTGGAGATCGCAACTCGCGTTTGGCAAAGTAGTACAGTCGTCCTGTCGCTGAAAATCCCCGGAATCGGAGAAAACTCGAAGAAGGCTTTTTTTTTGACAGGTGATTTTGTAGGTGCCTCGCGTGCTAAATCCAAGTTTGCCTAAAAATCGGGGTGTAGGGCTTCTTTAGGGGGATGAAAGGATATGGGGGTGGATTAGGCAAACTTGGATTTAGCACCCGCGACACCTACGAAATCACCTCTCAAAAAACTAGCCTTCTTCTAATTTTTTCCGATTCCAATATACAGCACGACTTTCAATATACAAGAGACTTTCCGAAGACTTTAAAATGTTTACCGCCACATGGATTATACCCAATGATACCTATACCAGGCCCTACGCAGTAGTGATGTCAGATTTCACTCCCTTTTTCCCCCGTATACTAATTCCATTTACTTTTCTTCCTTTTTTACCGATTTCAAATACGACCTTAAATCTTTAATATTAGGATAATCTTTATTTTTGTTAATGCGTATAAAATCCAATAAGCGCTCATGTATGAAAATGATGCTTGAAAAGAAACTCAAAACGTCGCTGTGAATTCGAAAATTGAATGTTATTAATTTTTTTTTTTACTTTTGTGTTCCGTTCATTTTTTTTCTTTCAATTCACATTGACGTAACGACAACGAAATATTATTTTCCGGCATAACAATGCTTAATATTATTTATCTATAAAATGGATTTCCCTTCAATTTTTTAAAGCTGCGACGCTATTCTGATCCACGCAAATCATGAAATTTCGTCTTTATAAACTTTTTATTTTTTGTGTACGGGAGTTCTTAAGAATCGCACAAACCAGACATGACAATACACATGATAGCTATAAATGCACTTGATACGACGTGTCTTTTTCGACGCCCACGGCCAGGGGGATAGTAGGGGCGGAGCGATTGCGAAAAATCTTAAAAGTCCCACATTGCATAAACATTCAGCCCAATTCGAGATTTATACGCTCTAAATGGTTTATCCAACAAGCCGAGACAAGTGTATTCTCGTAGGTCGTGTTGCACATCCTGATAAAAAGTGGTCAAAAAGGGAGGAATCATTCAAAGTACACAATCCCCAACACAGACAACTTTATTCAACGTGGTGAAATTTCATTACGTAAAAATACAATTGCTATTGCTGTTTAAAAAATTGGAAACAAAAAAAATTAATTAACAAATGTGAATAAATGACAACGGGACATAGAAAAGGAAATCTAGAAGCACGGTTTTTCTTCAACTTTCGCCTGTGGCCCTTCGCATATAATTACAACTAATTACTTTTAGCAAAACAGGCATTCTATAGGGGTAATCTATAGTACTTATTTGAGTACTGAACTCTATTCTAAACCATATATGGGATCCCACTATACAAGCTTGCCAAAAGTTCTGACGTCCGAACAAAAATGAAAACGAATATAAGGCATAAGTGTCGACAAGAAATAGTCTCAGACATACATCTTACGGCAATGGGATGGCAACAGCAGGCCACATAGCGGCGGAATGCACCTGTAGGTGTGACATCCATCGCTTTCGCATCAAACTGTATTGTTATGTACAAGACGCAATTCCGTTGAATGCCGCCATAATAATGGTAATATTCTTCCACAATGTTACACAATATACAATAATTACAGTATGTTCGTAGCGCAATCACTGCATAACCACGACACTTTGTCGCATCCTATTGTGGGTCGAATTGCGATGTGTTATTGTAACAACGGAACATCAATGGCTGCCCCTGCTAACAGGGTCGTATTTGTTCTATCTAAGAGAATCGTTAACGAAGAAACAGAAAGACGCAAATTTCAATCCCGAGTAGGTAGCAACATATATAACTTGAAAAAAAAAAAACAACCGCACAAATTTTCTTTCAATGCTCCTGCTATACTGCGCTTCATCACAATGCATACATTACAATTTCATCCATAATATATGCTAACAATAAGATAATTTAATTATGCATTAATTATATTCAGAATTATGGTGTGTATCGAACAACATGAGCCCCGTGCTCATCATGCTTGTTCGTTTGCTATATTTGTGCAGTCAACTGTGTGACATGACGTGCGGTTTAATACTGTTTCATCACTACAACAACGTGGTTGAATTCTTTCGCAACACAACGCCAAACCATTCCGTGGATATACTGTCTATGTACTGTTGCTGCGAGTCATGTCATTACAGTACATAATGTGGGCGGCCATCGGTGCTGTAACGCATAAGGTATGCGTAGATAGTAACGCATAACCTTATGCGATTATGTGATGAAAATGCTTCTTGTTGTCTATCCGGGTTACTATTAGTATTGTATATACATAATAAATTTCTCATCAATGTCAAAATTGTTAATTCGACTATCTTTCTGTCCCATGTTTTGTAGATCCCATGCTCCATAAACATCCGACCTATTTTTTTGTGAAAGTTTCGCGTCTTCTGTCAGCGGATTTCACCCCCCTGCCCCGCACATTCACCACTTCAACGTCTTTATTCTCCATCACAAAAGGCTTCCCGCTGAAACGCTATTTCAACACACGTGTGATTCCCGACAATTTGTCGAGCTTTGCTCACATAGCTTTTCCTTTTTCCGTCGTCCGCTCCTGGGTACAGAGGGTTGACAAAAGAGTTTCGTCGCGCGTGTAATCATGCACGCACACACAGGCATATATACAGTGGGGCAAAAAAAAAGTACGATTCAACGACATTAATACTAACTGATTTTAAGAAAAAAACGTGACCGTGAAATATTACTTTTATTCACCGGTGCCTGTGAATATAAAGTTTTCTAAGTAGAGAAAGCACGAAATGATTGGTGTATAATCGGCGTATAAAGAGAAAACGAAGCCGCAGAAGGTTCTTGGTTAAAAAAGTTTCCATACATTAAGCAACAAAGAAAGTTCTTCTGTTATTCATTGGCGTATTGTATATGTGAATGTAAACAATTCTCTTACAAAGTATGGACAAAATCATTTTCCTTTCTCAGTATCTCAAAGAGCCAGTGTATCCGAAAAATAGCAAGCAATGTAACGTTAGAGCATTCTACAAAAACAAATGCATGGATTTCTCAAAAGAACATGTTGATAAGCCAATTAGTTTCTGGAATTCCGTTATATTCAGCGATGAGAGTAAATTTAACATCTTCGATTCAGATTGTCGTGTTATGGTGCGGAGAGAACCGAATACGCAATGAACACCGAAATTTTGTTGTCCAACAGTGAAGTGTGGCGGTGGCGGTGTTCTTGCATGGGGCTGTATGATGGCAACCGGTTTAGAGGACCATTTTAAAAG
The DNA here is from genome assembly GCA_964007375.1 of Ophion obscuratus. NCBI lineage: Eukaryota > Metazoa > Arthropoda > Insecta > Hymenoptera > Ichneumonidae > Ophion > Ophion obscuratus. Next base: position 13,920,166 of record OZ023316.1, on the reverse strand, counting down.
ATAATATACAAGAAAGTCTACAAAAATTAAAACTGGGTTTATTTTTCAACAAGACAACGACCTGAAGTACACGGCGGAGAAAGTTAAGGAGTGGTTATCGCACAATGTGCCTAATACCTCCGCAATCGCTTCATTTGAACCCAAATGAATATCTATGCGATGAATTAGGCAGGCGAATAAAGGAATATGTGATTAGAAAAACAGAACAATTGAAAAATACGCTTGAAAAAGAGTGGAACAACAACGGGCCATAGACGGCATTGAAACTGGTCACAAGTATACAAAAAGCTTGAAACGAGTTTTGAAGACTAATAGTCAACTCACCGATCACTAGCTATGGTAAGAACAGAAAACTAGTAGATATTTGCCTAGTTATAGATCTGTTAGATTCTGTACTAAAGTCTGTAGACGTGTTTTTCGATTTGTTTTTATGCTATGGTTATTGTTAGTTTGACTATTTATTAGATAAAAGACTTAGCATCAATATATTAACCAAAGATTGCAGAATAATAGAAAATAAATTAGTTTTTACAGCGTGTACGGAAACTTTTTCAACCCACTGTATGTGTGAATGTTTGACAGAACCTGGACCAAATTATTACAATAACATTTGACCACGGAACTACGATAGCCTGATGTATATACCTAGTACGTGAATCACATAAGTAATTCACACAATATAAAAACGACACTTGTACAAGTAAAATTGTATAATGCGATGCTTTTTATTATTATAAACGATTGCATCATAAGAGTAGTACAGTGGCATAGGTCGGAAATTGCTCGATGTCGCTTAATTACTCTTTTAACTACTAGCTGTGAACGCGCTTCAATAATTTTGAAAAAAAATTAAATGATAGTGGCGATCGGTTGCCACATTTCGCCTCGACGAAAAATTTGATAACCCCCTATTCATCGTACAATTTTCTAACAAATGAGTTGGTCACGTGGGCGCGCAAAAACAGAACAGAAAGGAACGAAAGGAAAACAGGCACACCGACGCCAATCAAAATAAATAAAAAGTAACGGGAGGAGCGCAGCAGTTGGATGAGTTTCGCCAGAACACACCGCTAATTTCCGTATGCAAGATAGCAAGAGAGAGAGAGAGAGAGAGAGAGAGAGAGGGATGAAGGAAGAGTGAAGACGGAGTGAGGAGAGAGAGCGAATGGATAAAAAAAGAAAAATAAAAAAGTTATTCAGCAACATCCCAATGGCTTCTCTGACGTGGTAAAGAGGTGGGGGGGGGGGGGGAATAAAGAAACGAAAAGGGCAAATGGACTCAAAGAATATATGTGTTGATGCGGGGAATGTGGAAACGTGCGGAAGAAGCCGTTATACGGCGCACAAGGAAGCCGCGTGTGAAAATACAGTTAATATAACTTTGCCGGATGATTTACGTGAACCCCAAGCGCTGGAAAAAGGTTGAGCAACGACTGTAACAACATGTACTCAGCAATGCCGTTCGGATAATTGCTGTGTTCATACCCACAGATATTGTAACGGCCTCCCCCGTGGTTGCGGGGGAGGCCCCGAGAAAGGACTCGTGCTCACCCGCGTAAAAATTTCGATAGGGTCTGGTTCAGGACGATTTTAGGTTGCCAGCTGCCCCGGTCAGGCACGTATAAAGGTCGTCGCTCACTTATCAACCCGGCACTCGACCAGCACTGCTTCGCCTCCAGCGGTTATTATTTCTTAGATGGGCTTTCCATACATATACACTCACTTATCAACTCTTGCAAGCGAGGCGATCGGGTGATGCTACGGACTTGAGCAGTGAGTGTATATATATGGAAAGTCCATATAAGAAATGAGAACCGCTCGAGGCGAGGCGGGGCTGGTTGGCTGCCCGGTTGATAAGTGAGCGAGGACCTTAATGCAACCCGATAGGGCCCTGCTAGAATGTGTAACTTTGTGTCACATGTAGACCTTATCTGGTTCCCTGATCAAGCCGTTATCAGGTTGCATGACCAGGCGGTTTTAATGTTGCTTGATCAGATGATTATAATATTGCCTTACATAGCCGGTCCACATACATCCATGTATACTTGACAATGTATTGCAAAGCCTAGAATGTGTTTGTCAAGATATTTTTTTTCCAAACACAGTTATAAGAAAAGTTATGATTAGATTGATTAAACACAGTTGATTTTACTTCAAAATAATTTTGTTACGTTCCGAAAAAGTTTTTAAGGAAAATATTCATTCGTTTACATTATTCTCCTCATTTTTGATGCTCATACACCTTTTCAATTAGGTCGTGTTTGCGGATATAACCTTTGTGACAATATAATATACTACACACACGCGCGCGCGCGCGCATGCGTGTGTGTGTGTGTGTGTGTGTGTGTGTGTGTGTGTGTGTGTGTGTGTGTGTGTGTGTGTGTGTGTGTATTAATTTGGAATTTACGTATTAAGAATATGTTAAACACTCGTATATATTTTGAGGTTATACATACTTTGTTCCCACAGAGATGACCCATTTTGTTTTGTATTTGGTGATTTAGAAATACAAAAAAATCTTCTAGCACGCATCCGAGTTACACAACCTCTTTTTTTTACGGTTCATAATGCCGATTGGGATGTCATTTTTAAAAACAAAAAAACATCAGAGTTCATATGCTGGCGAATTAAAATTTCAACGTGGGATATAAGAGGTCACGTGCATACATAAAATGCTGAGGCAGTTATAAGGCAAGCCTCGATAGGGCTTCATTAGTCCAAGCCTCAATAAGGCCACTTTAGTATTGTCTGCTTTCGGGTCTCAATTTGTCTAGCTGGGTTACGACGAAATTAGGATGTCTATAATAAGGGTTACCCATGACATACACCGATCAGGACTTTATCCCGATCAGTTAAACAGAAAGAAAAATCTACGCGGGCAAGCAGGCCGATACCCGTTTGATTTTCCATACGAAAGCCTCCCGGGAAAAATGGACTGGTCGCCAGGCATTTTTGAACGCCTCAAGAGGCTATGTTGAGCTCCATCCTACGGTACTAGTCGCGGTGTGGATTCATGGATATAGGTGCAGCGGAGTTCATCGAAAGAACTGAAAATGTCAAACACCCAGTATTTTTGGGCGTATCCTTTATTTTACGGTACATCCAAAAAATTGTTCTCAAAATCACGATGTCTTTCCTCGCCTTCGAAATAGGGGGCTTATTTGCGAACGCAAATACGCAAGTATGGTTCCCCCAGCCGCGATTCATAATTACAGGAAAAGAAAAGTGGGAAGCTTCTCGTGACTCCTGCCCTATTGCAGATTATATAGGGTGTCTCAAAATGACCTGACATTTTGATTTATTTAAAAAAACTCATTATTTACTTGAAAAGCACGAGTATTTTCATTTTAATATAACATTTAATACAAACATGGGGGTTATGTTGGGAACGCAATATCGGATAAATGGCCGCCTCGTCCCTGTTTGCAAACGTTGACTCTTTTGACGAAATTTTCAATAACATTTTGGCATAATTGCGGACTAATTTCATTAATGGTGCCTTCAATTGCATCCTCGAGCTCTACAATGGTCTGTGGATAATTGGCATACACTTTTCTTTTCAAAAACCCCAGAGAAAGAAGTCCAATGGTGTCAAATCGCACGATCGTAGTGGCCAATCCACTTCGGCGCGGCGCGAGATAACACGGCCATGAAAATTTGTCTGCAATAACTGCATTGCTTTTGTGCATTTCCACAATTTTTGTGCGTTGCTCGATCGTGTAATACTCTATGACTAAACCTCAATACTTCCTAATGCCAGTTGTCAAAGATTAGTCACTCTATGTTCGCCATAAAAAATGGCGCGCAATTTGAAATGTCAGGTCATTTTGAGGCACCCTTTAGAAGTCTGTTTTTTCCTAGGTCAAGGTTACGGCGCGCCGATTCATTCCCGGAACGACTAGTGCTGGGCCGAGGAGTGCTCTGCCTCTTTGCGATGATGCCGTCCGCTGGAAGTTATTCTGGACAGCTGTCCTCGTGGCAGCCGGACTGTTCAAGGACGCGACTTTTCCTGCTCCTTGGTTCGGGAAAATCGCTTCCTTGCGTTTATCCTTCTTCACATCCTAATTCAAACGAGGTATATTTCGTACTTGAAATTTGGGTTTTCTTTCGCCGAGTAGTACTTGCGGTAGCTCACTCAAGAAGCATTTTTTGTTTTGCCTCATGGAGGTCCTTGCTAGCTAAACTTCTTTCGCAAGCAACGCTGAAGGTGGGCGCGCCGTTTACATTTATGTAGCGTTGAAAACCTCACGTTCCAACTTCTGTACGGCTGTAAACATTTTGGCAAAGCGACTTTAGTTCTAAACAAGACACCAGCCGAACAAATTTTGCTAATAAATCGGCTGTGTTCTCCCACGCTCGGCGGATCAAACTACCCGAGCAGAAATCTAATCAGGCTGCCTGAGGATCCATCAGGGCCGGATCAGGGATCAATAAGGCGTCCTGATCAGGCACACCTGCTTTGAGCCAGACAGGGGCCTGAGCAGGGATCAATAAGGCGCCCTGATCAGGCACGCCTGATTTGCGCCAGACAGGGGCCTTATCAGGGATTAATAAGGCGCCCTGATCAGGCACGCCTGATTTGCGCCAGATAGGGGCCTTATCAGGCATTAATAATGCGCCCTGATCAGGCACGCCTGATTTGCGCCAGACAGGGGCCTTATCAGGCATTAATAAGGCGCCCTGATCAGGCACGCCTGATTTGCGCCAGACATGGGCCTTATTTATACGAAATATTTTGACAGCTGCACTCGCAGACACGCGAAATATATGTAAACAATGGTTACCAACCGAAAGTGCGTGTCGTCAAAATTTGTTTCAAAATCTTTTTTATCATAAATAAATATGTTAATTTTTTTGTATCATTGTTATATGGAATCAAAACTTTTTTCAGGTTATATTTATATCGCATAGCTTTGAGAAAACGTGAAACGTGTTAACGGCGAGTTTGAGACGTATCCACTCCTCATGTGTTAATATGTGTGTGTATATGTGTTTTACGTGGAAAGATTTTATTACGATCGTGCACACTTGTACACTCTACCAAAGTGAGAATGTGTCGTCATATATATATATACACATATATGTGCGAACAGTTTTGAGTACGTTTGCTAAGCAACGGCCGCGACTACCCATTATACGAGTAATAGAAGAAAGCGCAACAGCCACGCCGTAGCTATATCAACAAATCTCGTTCATTTCATCAATTTCTCCCGAAGAAAGCCCTTCAATAGACTGCAGTGCGTACAAAATCTCAGGTAAAGTATATTTGCAATTATACTTTGGATTATCTACACATGATAATCCACATTAATAATATATAAAACACGACTTGATGGGCAAAGACAATGCGGCGTAGCTAACCTCACTTTGTCACTCTCGCACCATTTGTATGTATAGTGTAATATATTTCGTATCGAAAAATTAAAAAAGAAACGATTTTTTAGAGAAAAACATGAACTTTTTGAAAAAAAATGCTGAAATTCTGGGTTTTTTTTAAATTACGAAAATTACGTTCAAAGTATAAAAATCGATTTTTCAGAAAAATTCAGAATTTTTTACATCGAAATAGATTTTAAACGAGATGGGATCTGTAAAACATCAGCCTTAGAAAAATTAAATAAATTTTTTTCCCATTTTTTTTAAATTTGATTTGATAATACAAAATTATTGTTATTATTATTTTTATTTTATAAATTTGTAAGTGAGAGATTTTATAACCTCAAAACCAACAGTAGCCATTAAAATTAAGTGATAATTTTTTTAAAATTTGCTTATGTGACATGACATCACCTTATAAAAACTCTGAATGTTTATTTACTTAATAAAAATGCCATTAAAGATTTCATATCTATAGATATGAATTTCATTTTCCATGACATTTATTTAGATCAACCTTGAAGCTTTAATGGAAATGATGGAAAATGAAATTCATATCTATAGATATGAATTTCATTTTCGATGACATTTATTTAAATCAACCTTAAATCATTAATAGCATTTTTATTGCGTAAATAAATATTCAGAGTTTTTATGAGGTAATGTCATGTCACATAAGCAAATTAAAAAAAAAAATATCATTTAATTTTAATAGCTACTATTGGTTTTGAGGTTTTAAAATCTCTCACTTGCAAATTTATAAAATATAAATAATAATAACGATAATTTTTATTATTAAATAAAATAAAACAATTCGGGAAAGAAATTTATTTAATTTTTTTGAGACTGATGTTTTAGAGATCCCATCTCGTTTAAAATCTATTTCGATGTAAAAAATTCCGAACTTTTCGAAAAAAATACTTTCAAAACCGGGAAAAATGGGACAAGGCCCGAAAAATCGATTTTTATGCTTTAAACGTGATTTTCGTAATTTTTAAAGCAACCCAGAATTTCAGCATATTTTTTCAAAAAGTTCATGTTTTTTTCTATAAAATCGTTTTTTAAACAAATTTCTAGCTATATTTGGAAAGAAGTTATGGGCATTTGAAAATTTGGTGTTTTAGAAAATTTAAAAACTGTGAGCCGCCATTACTCAAAAACTATTGGATAAAAAAATTCGAAAAAAATCATGGATGCTCGTTTTAATATAACCTTTCAGATGACCTTCTTAGTTTTGCTAAATTCAGACCACCCGGTACAAGTTTGACACATAATTGGTGGAATTACCCATATACAACACTATATATATACAAATGATGCGAGAACGACAAAAAGAGATTGAGCTACGCCATTGTCCTCGCTCATGTGTACATGTATGTACATTTGCATGTGAAAAGATTTTGAGGAACTATCGTGCAAATGATATTTTATAGCATTTGACCAAATTGTAATGCATCCAAAAAAATTTCAGCCGCTAAAAACGCTAGAGGACATGGAGCTAGAGGCGAAGAAGAAATTTATGCTGGTGTTATTTCTCGACGATCCGGAAAAAAAGCATCGATTTCGTACCAGCCAATTGGATTTTTTTCGATAAGAAACAAAATCATCTTGTCACGCCGTTCATCCCGAACTATTCTAAAACGAATGCGAAATTGTTAACGACTTTCGTGAAATCCGAAAGTGATCCACCAAATACATGGCAATTTTACAAGATTTCTGTTCGAGGTTACGCAAGTATGTGGTTTATACATTCGTATATTTTCCTACATATTTGTTTTGTCTGTACATTTATATATTTGTATATTTGTCTCATTGTCAGAATCATACGCTGAAGCCGAAGAAAAAATTACAGATCTGCAGAAAGAGCCCTACGTTTATTCGACAGAAGATGAGAGCCACGCCAAGGCCAAAGAACGTGCAATAATAAAATCCTACAAAACCAAAGCAAACGTAGGTAAGAAACGATCACTCCATGATGAGTTTGCAGCAGCTGCAATCGATTTGGAGGCAGCGAACATGAAGAACAACAATGCATGTAAGTAAAATAAAGTAAATACATAAATACAAAAAACAACAACAATTTTCAACAATAAACAAACAACAAAAATTAAAACAAATACAAAAAAAGTATAGTGAAAAATCACGGATAAAAGTACCTTGTTTCGTGTCTACAATTGTTTAGTTTTTTATAATTCGGTGATGCCGAGTTCTCGAAGCAAAAACGGAGGGAGACTCTCAGCGATTGACCAAAGCATCAATACTTACAAAATTGGGGAGTTGCCCTTCAAAAATTTGGAGGAATTTGAAAAATTCGACGACAAACTGAAATCTGAAAAAGCTCTTCGACGTGACGTCGTAGGTTTCATTTTATACTATGAGAGTATTTTTAATTCATAACTGTTTTAAATGATAAATTTTTCTATTTATTGTTTTCAGATAAATGGCATTTCTTTGCTCATCATTTCAAATCCGAAACATCTTGTATCGTCGATACGTAACGTCATTCAAAGATTTTTGATACGTGACGTAGTTCTGAAGTTTACAGCTGTAAGGCAAACCATCGGAAAAAAAGTATTCAAAACTGACACTGCATTCTATGCTTGTATACGAAGTACACCATTTTTAAATAATTATTTAATTATTTTAAGAGGATATATCAGTCGGAGCCTATATCGCTCACTTTTCCCTGGTCGAATATATCTATACTTATGATAAATATAGATATACTCGACGGGGGAGCGGTGGCGCTCCCTAGATCCGACTGATATATGCTCTTAATGTAAATATATGATTTTTCTATGTATATTCACTAATTTTTCTTTGTATTCAAAATATTTCAGATGCAATCTTGACAGAATACGATGGTACTCCCCACGCAACTTCGATCAAAGAGAAACAAATTTCAGATGGGCTAGCGGCTGTTATAAACAGTGCGAAGGATATTGGGACGGTCATCGCCAAAACCGGACCAAAAAATAAACGATGAAGTCAAGCAAAATAAAAACTTAAACTTAAAAAAAATTTTGTCATATTAGTTAGTAAAATTGATAACGTGTAACTACAATAATAATTTAATAAATGTTGAAATTTTGCAACAAAAAATTAATCAAATGATTGAGCCATATGCCACGCATGTCTCAGGCTGGATGAGGCACCTGATCCGGGCCAGATAAGTTGCTTGATACGAGCCATATATGCCTAACCGAGCCTGGTAAGTTGCTTGATCCAGGCCAGATAAAGTGCCTGATCCGAGCCGGATACGGAGCCTGACCCGGACCTGATAAGATGCCTGATCCGAACCAGATACGGTGCCTGATCCGGGCCTGATAAGATGCCTGATCCGGACCAGATAAGTTGCTTGGATCCGGGCCTGATAAGGTACCTGATCCGGACCTGAATATGCAAAAGCGTTACATCCCTGATCAGGGCCGGACTAAATTTGCCTGACCCGGCCCGGATTTGCTAATGTGGCAGCCTGATCCGGCCCGGATTTCACCCTGAACAAATTTCTGCTCGGGTAATGGATTCCCGAGCAGAAATCTAATCAGGCTGCCTGAGGATCGATCAGGCCCGGATCAGGGATCAATAAGGAGCCCTGATCAGGCACGCCTGATTTGAGCCAGACAGGGGCCTGAGCAGGGATCAATAAGGCGCCCTGACCAGGCACGCCTGATTTGCGCCAGACAGGGGCCTAAGCAGGGATCAATAAGGCGCCCTGATCAGGCACGCCTGATTTACGCCGGATAGGAGCCTGATCAGACATTAATAAGGCGCCCTGATCAGGCACACCTAATTTGCGCCGGATAGGAGCCTGATCAGGCATTAATAAGGCGCCCTGATCAGGCACGCCTGATTTGCGCCGGATATGAGCCTTATCAGGCATCGATAAGGCACCCTAGTCAGGCACGCCTGATTTGCGCCGGATAGAAGCCTTATCTCGCATGAAGCTCGTCACTCCGTAACCTCTCCTCTCTAGGACTAGACAGCGCCTCTGTCGGCGAAGCCTCACGAAATATTTTGACAGCTGCATACGCAGGCACGCGAAATATATGAAAACAATGGTTATCAACCGAAAGTGCGTGTCGTCAAAATTTGTTTCAAAATCTTTTTTATTATAAATAAATATTTATGTTAATTTTTTTGTATTATTGTTATATGGAATCAAAACTCTTGTATATAATACGGGCAGCCAGTCCCGTATTATATATGTAGAAGAAAGCGCAACATCCACGCCGTAGCTACATCGACACATCTCATTCGGTTCATCAATTTCTCCCGAAGAAAGGCAAGCCCTTCAATAAAGTGCCGTGCATACAAAATCCCAGGTAAAGTACATTTGCGATTATACTGTGAATTATCTACACATGAACAGTGATAATATATAAAATACGACTTGATGGGCGAAGACTATGCGGCGTAGCTTAACCTCACTTTGTCACTTTCGCACCATTTGTATATATGGGTCATTCCATGTCAAATCGACAAATTTTTTACCTGACCCCCTTTGATTTCGCTGAAAATTTTCTATCTTTTTCTACCCCCCGAAAGTTGTTTTTCAGAATTTTTTCAAATTTTTTTTCCCGGCTCAAAAAAAGTTATGAATTTTTGAAAAAAACCGCTCTTTTATTTTTAAATTGCCAGAACTTTTTCAAAAATTGACCGTTTGGGAACTTTTTTTTCAAAATTTTTGTTTTTAAATGTAGTTTTCGAAAAAAAATATGAAAACATTTTCAGAATCCCAGATATATGAAATATTTTAGTTTTTTTGAAAAAACCGTAATTTTCTCAAAGTCCGACCGTTTTTTTTTTGTTTTTTTTTTGCTCTAAAAATACTTCAACTAATTCTGCAATGATCCCCGTTAATCAAAAGATGTGACGACAATCGCTTCTAATTTTTTTTCTTGATTATAAAAAAAATTTTGTTGAATTTTTGCTGATTTTATATAACTTTGTTATGAAATTTTTTTTATTTCCTCGTGAAACCTCAAAAGTTGAAAAATAAAATTTTATTGGAGAATTTCAAGTGATTATCGTCCAAGAAATTGTTATTTAAAAAAAAAAATAATTTTTTTCTCTCATTGACGTTATTTTTTTACTCTTATGGACGTTTTTTTTTGGTACTGAAATATGACAACTTCAAAAATACAATGGGTTTAAAAGTTACCTCCAGTTGATACAATGTGATAATTTAAGAGCTATCGATTGTCGGTAAAAAAGATATCATCTACATTTCATTTAAATAATATGGAGGTTATGTTTTCAGAATAATTACATTGTCGTTGTGTTCATCGTGTCACGTAGACTTACTATTGCTAAATAAAGTACCTATTATTTATCATAAAGTGCTGTTAATTTATATTTTGTTAACGAGTGATTACAATGCCGAAGTTTTTTGATCGATGTTGCAATCCATTTAATTTGGAGAAGCATAGAAAAAAAATATCCCTGCGAAATTTACCGGAGCATTTAGCAATTCGATACAATTTGTCGACTGATGAGCGAATATGTAGTTCATGTTATAAAAAAATGCTTCAGCCCTCTGTTGACAATACTTCTGATGAAAGTTAAATAAAAGATAATATAATTTGAACACATACAAAAAAATGTTTTTAATTTATTTAAAGATGTTAAGAGACGGTGAATTTATTTAAGAGTATGAAAAGTCCTTTTTTTTTACTTTTTTGAAAAAAAATAACAATTTCTTGGACGATAATCACTTGAACTTCTCCAATAAAATTTTATTTTTCAACTTTTGAGGTTTCACGAGGAAATAAAAAAAATTTCATAACAAAGTTATATAAAATCAGCAAAAATTCAACAAAAATTTTTTTACAATCAAGAAAAAAAATTAGAAGCGATTGTCGTCACATCTTTTGATTAACGGGGATCATTGCAGAATTAGTTGAAGTATTTTTAGAGCAAAAAAAAACAAAAAAAAAACGGTCGGACTTTGAGAAAATTACGGTTTTTTCAAAAAAACTAAAATATTTCATATATCTGGGATTCTGAAAATGTTTTCATATTTTTTTTCGAAAACTACATTTAAAAACAAAAATTTTGAAAAAAAAAAGTTCCCAAACGGTCAATTTTTGAAAAAGTTCTGGCAATTTAAAAATAAAAGAGCGGTTTTTTTAAGAAATTCATAACTTTTTTTGAGTCGGGAAAAAAAATTTGAAAAAATTCTGAAAAATAACTTTCGGGGGGTAGAAAAAGATAGAAAATTTTCAGCGAAATCAAAGGGGGTCAGGTAAAAAATTTGTCGATTTGACATGGAATGACCCATATATAGTGTGATATATTTCGTATCAAGAAAAAATGTTCAACAGTACAAACATACGTATATGTACATAAATGTACTCATACATACGTGCAAGGACCAGATGACGAGAAATAATTGCGCAAATTGCATTTTGTACCGTCGAACATTTTTTTCTCAATAATATATATACAACACTATATATATATACAAATGATGTGAGAACGACGAAGAGAGTTAGCTACGCCACTACGAGGTACACCATTTTAAAATAATTATTAATTATTCAATTATCTCAAGAGGATATATCAGTCGGAGCCTATATCGCTCACTTTTCCCTGGTCTAATATATCTATACTTATGATAAATATAGATATACCCGACTGATAAATGCTCTTAATGTAAAGATGTGATTTTTCTATGTATATTTACTAATTTTTCTATGTATTCAAAATATTTCAGATGCAATCTTGACAAAGTATGATGGTACTCCCCACGCAGGTTCTATCAAAGAGAAACAAATTTCGGATGGGCTAGCGGCGGTCATAAACAGTGCGAAAGATTGGAACGGTCATCGCCAAAACCGGAACAAAAACTAAACGATCAAGTCAAATAAGATAAAAACTTAAACTTAAAAAAAATGTTTTCATATTTTTAATAACGTTAGTAAACTTGATAACGTGTAACTGCGATAATAATTTAATAAATGTTGATATATTGTTAAACAAAAAATTAATCAAATGATTGAGCCAGATGACACGCATGTCTCAGGCTGGATGAGGCACCTGATCCGAGCCAGATAAGTTGCTTGATCCGAGCCAGATGTAGAGCCTAATCCGAGCCTGGTAAGGTGCCTGATCCGGGCCAGATATAGTGCCTGATCCGAGCCGGATACGGAGCCTAACCCGGGTCTGATAAGATGCCTGATCCGGGCCAGATAAGTTGCTTGATCCGGGCCTGATCAGAGCCTGATAAGGTGCCTGATCCGGACCTGAATATACAAAAACGTTACATCCCTGATCAGGGCCGGACTAAATTTGCCTGACCCGGCCCGGATTTGCTATTGTGGCAGCCTGATCCGGTCCGGATTTCACCCTGAACAAATTTCTGCTCGGGTTGGCCAGTACAATTGCCGGGTCCGGATCATGTTAAAAACCTGCGGTAGGTTCTAGATGAGAATCTTGACACGAGTGACACGACCTGACAAAACTGTTTGTAGCCCCGCAAAAGCCAATGAAAACTATTTATTAACCACCAGACTCGCGGATATCCTATCGAGAATATGCCTCGAAGATTCAGTCATAGACGCATAAAAGGCCACAGGGAAGTTGGAGCAACGTTCGTTGTTTTACTTCACCTTTACAATTGTCATACTTTATTTATTGAAAGTAAACACGACGAAAAATGTAGCACATGGACCTATTCAAAGATGTTTAACTATTTTCGAATTTTTTTAGTGGGTACTTCAAAATGGATTGGGAATGCTGTTGTTCTCTGAATATATTATTCATTTATTTGCCTGCCAGGCCGGTTATGCACACTAATTTGACAACATTCACATTGCATACTGTATTATGTCCGGTACTCTTTTTGTTTGGGTTATGGAATCAGATACAGTAGCAGCGTTGGCAACCCGAAGCTAGGTACCTATCGTATCAGGGGCGTATTATCGTAGCATTATCGTAAATGGGCGAAAGTTATTGTACTTATCAGGATCTATAAGGTCTATAATAAATAAATGAATAAAATATCCCGGGAAAAAAGATCATATCTGAACATATCTGAATCATATCTGTAGAATCAGATATGATCAGACAAGAGATTTGGTCATATCTGTTCATATAGTGTCATGACAGATCATGTATGCTTATATCTGAGCATATCTGTAGAATCAGATATGATCAGACAAGAGAATTGGCTATATCTGTTCATATAGTGTCATGACAGATCATGTATGCTTATATCTGAGCATGTATGATCATCCCGAGAAAAAATTATCAGACCAAATCACATCTGATTATATCTGGATTATATATAATCCAGATATGATTGATCATATCTGGATCTTGTCTAATCATGCATAAGAAAAATGGCCATATCAGAGCATACATGATTAGATTTGACGATATCAGAGCATGTATGATTAGATTTGACGATATCAGACCACCCGGGAAAAAAAGTTCATGCCTGAGTGGATATGTTCATATATGTTTCAGATATTGTCATATATGTTTCAGATATCGTCATATATGATTCAGATATTATCATATATGTATCAGATATATTTATATCTGACATTTTACAGTATCATATATGATTAGGTCTGATCATATTCCACATCACATATGCTTAAAGAAGATCATATCTGATCACATATCCCGGGGAAAATGGTCATATCTGAGCAGATATGCTCATGAAGGTGTTTATCTGCAACATAAATGAATCTGATCTGATCATGCATGGTCAAAGATGAACATACATGTATTTTTATGCGCTCAGGGGTAGCTCTATATCTGGTCAGATATGATCGCGCATAAGTAAATATGTGCAGATATGAATTTATAGCTGAACATGTCTGCCCATATGTGGTCATGTCTAACCAGATATAGTACAATTCACGACTACATTCGAGCTCACACATGAATAGACTTGAATATGTGCGCGCATGCATGAACATATCCAACCAGGTATGGATGAATACGCAACCGAACCCAACTCGTGCATGATCAGGTCTGAAAATATTTGCCCATGTACGATTGTATCTGCCCAGATATGGAATTATACTCGAATTCACCCAATTGGATCTACCAGGTGTAGATATGTATGCAAACACTTTACAGTTAATCTCTTGTAAACTACCGTTTTCAAATTAATAGAACACTTTAAAACCAAATGTTTTACGTATGGCAGACCTGAACCGATTACCCCTCCATTTTAAATTCAATAAAGGCGCCAACATTTGAAATTCGCTCAGAAAAAACTTCACTGTTCCCAAGTTTTTTAGGAAGCGCGCAAACATTTCGTATTTTAAAGAAGAAAAGAATATGAAAGGGTAGTGACAAATAAAACAAAGGAATTTTCTTAATATTTCAATATATCCTATATTCGCGAAAACAGGAAATATAGGTATTAAATAATGTAATTAACATTTTACATATAATTGAAACATTCGAAATATCGAATATCGAACGATGTCATTCTCTTGTTCGCTGATTGGGAAAAGGTAACCAATGAAACGGCATTTATATTGTATTATCTAAGAAAGCGCTGCAGTTGCATCACGACAGCGCTTCTTCATCCGTCTAATTTGAAGGCGCCCTAATAAGCCCACAGCGCTATGAGTAAAAAAGAATCGCATTTGCTATTGCGCTATAGGCTATCAGCGTACGAGTAGAATAAATTCCCAAATTTCGCATGATGGAAATGGCCATACAATCTGCGTACGATAATAATGTGTATGATAATCGTACATCGTACGTAGGCATGAAATTATCGCATATGTACGATAATTATCGTACGGTTCCTAACGCTGGACAGTAGTAAAGAAAGAGGGAAAGGAGCTGAAAGTTGCGGTTCTAAGACTTTCATGGGATAAACTTCCGAAAAAGCGGAAACCGAATTTCGACCTCACATTTGGCATACACCTTCCTTTTAATGTTATAAGATATCCCCTAAAAGGATTTTTCGCGACACGCTATAGTTTTCGAGATATCGATTTTTGAATGTTATATTTTTCATCGCGCGCCTGCTATATCTATAGCTAACGAGCTCAGCTGTGGCTATACCTATATATTATGGCCTTCTCCGCTTTGTGCAGATCTTCGTCTGGTGTACCCCCCCCCCCCCCTCCCCGCCGCCAAATCCAGCCGCACTGTCGTTTTTGGTGTAAGGCTGGTTTTTTTTTCACGTTTCATGAAGAATTTATTGGTACCGAAACAAACCCAAACTCGGATATGTGGAATTGTGGGTTGCGTAAAACACTGGGGTGGGCACAGGGCACCTTTCACGTGGTATCGCGGGGTGCCTAACAAATCCAAACAACCAAACGAACCCAAACAAAGTTGGATATGGCGAATCGTGGGGTGCGACACTAGGGAGGGCGAAGAGCACCTCGGATGGGTGTGTGGAATCGTGGGGTGCGTAGAACATCACGGTGGCCGCAGAGCACCTATTCCATTTTTTTTTCTTTTTCGTTTATTGTTTTTCGTTTTGAGTCGATTTTTTCGAAAAAAAAAAGATTTGATAAACAAAAACAATTCCTTAATTTCTTGATTTTGTCCGTGTTTTCTTTCATTTTTTCGGTTGTTTTATTTCGTTTTTTTCTCTGTTTTTTTGTTATTTTATCATTTTCAATTCGTATCATCCGTATCATAAAGCGAAAGTTGGAGTCCTGAGCGCAGGCACCAGTATAACGTATCCGTAAAAATGAGAATTCGCTATACGAGGTTTAACACCATAAGCGCACCGGCCGTGGAAACGTTGGAGAGGGAGTTTTTCCATACAAACTCAACGGAGATCCGGACAAAGCGGAGGACGCGATAAGATATATAGGTATAGCCATAGCTGAGCCCATCAGCTATAGATATGGTAGGCGCGTGATGAAAAAAATTACTTTCAAAAATCGATAAAATCCTTTTAGGGGATATCTTGTGATATTAAAAGGAAGGTGTATGCTAAATTTCAGGTCGAAATTCGGTTTCCGCTTTTCGGAAGTACACCCCTTTCATGTAATGAGTAATGTTATTGCTAGAGAACACCTCTGCGCCATTCAGCACTTGTTATGTTTAATGACTCGCCGCAAATTCATACATCAAGCAAACAATCTTAACAGAAAACTCAAAACTATCGTATTTTCCATTAAGAGAACTTGGACGACAAAAATAATCAGCATTCACGGTGATCGAATAGATTGGATTTGAGCTTATGGTCCCAGGTATAAAAGATTTCAATCGATCATAATAAAACATTTGAAACCTAAACCAAACTTGTCCAATTGACGAAACAAAACATCCGGACCCAAAATCATTTTTGTGCATTTGACCAAAGCAACGAGAAATCCTTTTCGAGGCAAAATGCCGCCTAACCGAGATAAAAATAGCCGGTCATATTTGATGGACGGAAAGGGGGAGCGAAAAAACGAGAGTTGAATGAAGATTCGAGTTTTTGTTTCGACCTGAAGTATACATCTATATATCGATGCCAGATGTCAAAAGAGGTGGGAATAAACAAGGGATTTTGATCAATAGGAGAAAAAACTGTGGAAGGCGCGATATAGGGGCTCAACGTACGCCGGATGTGATCGACCCGTACGGAAACTTGTCAGGGCTCCAACCGAGTGTAAGACCTATAAGAGCTTGAATGTGGCCGCACTATAGATATCGCCACAATTTGCTCACTCAGGCACCGATCGAGAGATATCAACTTTGGGTGGCTAAATTGAAAAATTGGGTACGGAAAAGAACCGAGGACGTAGTCAGGCATTGTCAAGGTATTCTAACTAAGAAATGCAAATTTGCTCACATCACAAATTCTTTTAATTTGCTATAGAAAGGTGATCTCTGTCTCATATGTCGTACTTTAATAGTACGTTCACACATTTCCAGTGAATCTTCAAAATACAAATAATGAAACCAATTTAAAAACTTTATCGAATGCCCGCTGTGCCTATGGGGTGTCCTAAAGCGAGCACGCCTTTTTGGCAAAGCAGGCACGCAGAGGGTAAAGCGAGCACCCTGTTTTTCCCTGAGGTAAAGCATAAATAAGAATAAAATAAGGAATCATAGGGGAAAAAACTATGAATGTATCCACATATTTTAATGCACACAAATCCTTATTATTATCATAAACGAACACAAACTTTATGATTTTTTCTTAACAGTCAGTAAACTTTATTTTTTTGGAATTGGATTTTGGTCGTTTCTTCCTAACGTTCAGTAAACTTTATTTTTCTTTGTTTCTTCTTAATATTCAGTAAACATATTTCAAGATTTTTAACATGTTTTACTATTTTTGAGATTCAGTGAACTTTATTTTCTTTATGTTTCTTTTTAACATTTAGTTAAGTAAACATATTTCTTTGGCATTGGATTTTCGTAATTTCTTCTTAACAGACAATGAACTTTATTTCTTTTGCAACTATCACAGTAAAATGAATCAACAACAGTGTAAGCAGTGCATGCATCATGAGCCTACATTTGACAGTCATTGCACTAAACCCAGCCTTCGGTGGGAGGATCTATAAATGGTTCGTTGCATATAATGCACACTAAGGTGGCACAAATTGGAGCTTTTTTTCTTTTTCGCGGTATCCAATTATTTTCTTTAAAGGAACAATGAATTGTTGCAAAAGGTGCGAGCGGTAAAAAAAATATTGAGAGGTCCCTCAGGCCTCCCAAAAATTAAAATTTTTATTAAACATCGATTTATTTCCTTCACTTCTCACTCATGAATTTTATGTTTTATATTTTTTAAATTAACCTTGCGGAAGCTCTAGTCAGCCAATGAATATTTAGTAGTCGCTCGAGTGTTTTGAAATTTCCAATTTTCACTAATTTCTTTTTACTCTTCCCACTCATAAATTTGATGCTTTGTGAAATTTTCAAAACAATTAATCCTCTTTTTTTAGAATCGGATTTTTCAAATTTACCTCACACTTCTAACCCAAGAATTATAATCTTTGTTCTCATAAAATAATTCTTTAAAGCTCTTGTCCGTAAACAACATTATAGGTCGTTTTATTCGTAGAACTGAAATGGCAGCTGTTTTCCGCGCATCGTAATGCGTCCCACAGTTCGTCTTGTTAGTTGAACTGCAGACCAATCGTAGCAGTGCGCTGTGACGAACGACGGCATAATACAATAACACATGTCGTCTAATTGGTGTTTGTAACGAATTATTATAATAAATTATTCAAAAAATGTAACACTTCGCTTTTTATTTTATTTTTGTGCTACAAGGAATTATAGTGCATGAAAGATTTCTTCTTTAAATTAATTTAATAATAATTACGTATCTTCCTTGTCTGTAGTATGTATGTTTTTTGTCCTTTTTGGTTTTTCCTTAGTTTTAAAATCCTTCGCAAAATTTTTCTTGACAGCTTTCACTTTTGCAGATTGAGGTTTAATTTTTTTTCTTCGACGAGTTGTTTTGTTTGAAGCCACCCTAGGTAGAGGTCTAATGTTTAGAGGACAAGTGAGCTGTACTAGTGCTTGGCCCGACATCGATATCCATTAAAGTGCTAATGTCTCTTGTGGCAACAGAGAGCGCTATTTATTTTTCAGGAGTTGCTGCAAGTAGTACCGTGTCAGTCATCAAAGGGACAGGCTCAACTCCGTCTGTTAGAGAAGAATAGTCAGCTTCTTCTGGCTGTGAAGATCTTTCGGTTGGTTAATCATTACTTTCCGGGTTGTTCCGTGGTGTTTCTGTGACATTCGCTCGCAAAAAATCAGAATCATCAAAATCATATCTATCAGTCGGATAACGACCAGTTGTTTCGAAGCCATTAACCACATTATGAATCGTGGCCGCTTCCATGAAGGCACCTGCGAAAATATTTGCGATACCGTTATGGTCAATGATTCGCCCTGCATGCGCTATCTACAATGACACAATGACCCACTCAAACAGGTTTTTGAAGGCCCATAGACACACTAGCCTAAGAGCGGAATTCTGATGCCGTATGTGGTGCTAACGAAATTAAAATCACGTTATTTGCTGAGACAAAATCGAACTCGGGCTTATGAGGTTCAACTTATGGGATTCATGATTATCCAGCACAAGTATAACTTTATTCTATAATCTAAGCCATTCCGAAAATGCTGGCCCATTGACCTAACCGTTGTCGGCACAGGTTCCTTGAGTGCCTGGTGGGACCTCATCTAAGAGTCGACAGTTAATTCGTTTCCGGGCGAAAAGCAAGAATGGCGGTACAAATGATCCCGCAGCATTGCACCAAAATATTACTGTAGTTGTCCTTCCTCGTCCACTGCTTGCAATCAGACCAATTGCTGTTTTCCAACTTTTGTCAAGACTCGTGGTGGCTTGTTAGAAGATGTCTGCACTCCCGTTTCATCCATATTATACAGACGACTAGCATCGACATCATGCTTTCCAATTTGTTCCCTAGTAAATCGAAAAACCTGCAAACTTGAGGTTTTTGAAAACCTTGCAATTGATGTTGGCTCTGGTTTCCTTAACGCTAAGTCAGGGTATCGTACGACAAATCCTTTGTACTAATCCTTTCCGGTAGCACCATCCCTGAATGGGTGAGGGATTTGGTTTTTTTTTCAGCACACTCGAAGGCGAGTTTAAGGAATTCTTCCTTCGATAATCCATAAAATAAGTCATCCAAATGAAAAACGTATTCTACTAATTCCCGATCTTGTTCTGCACTAAAAACAGTTGTCAATATCCCTAGTTTTTTCTTGCAAGAACCTGTCTTGAGGAGCCGCTGTAAAGTTGCACGAGGGATGTCATATTTTGTTGTCACATCTTTAATCGCATTATGTAATTCTGTCACCTCCCGAATTGCTTTTTTCATTGTGCTCTCATCTCAAGAAGCTTGTTGTGTCTTTCTTTTATATTTATTTATCATCCGAAAATAATAGTAAATATCGTTCTGAGAAGGTAACAATGCCACTTTCAAACATGTAAAAAACATGCAATAAATAATTGGACTTTGGTGATTTCCTACAATGAAGATAAATGATAAGGGACATTATTTAAATAAAGTAACAACATTATTTAACAGTGATTCGCGGTTTTGCGCCACTTGACGTTTTCATCAACCCTAACCAAAAATTGATTGGAATACATTCAAGCAAATATGAATAAAATGAAGCAAAATAGGCATAAAACAATAGTCACATTTTTGTATTGATCTATTGTATTGGCGAATAGACAAAACACGATGTGTATACCTTGCTTTTATTTCAAAACCCGTGCAATTTTTTTTTGCCACACGATCCGCGCAGTCGGTCGCAGTTGAGCTTCACGACTGCGACAAGTCGAGCGGGACAAGGGCAACATCCTGACGTCACATAACTGCGGTAAGTTGTAAAACTTTAGTAGTTTAGAGGATGCCCGCTTTAAGCCGGGGGCTTGCTTTGGGCCCCCTTGCCCTACAAGTCGTCGACGACCAAATGGTGAGCGATCCGAGTTCGTGAATTAGGCATTATATGTAGAAGACCAATACCTACTAAAGTGGAGAGGATATTTTTCGTAAACATCCAATAGTATTTCGTTATTTTCACATCTCCTCTCCGCTTAGCTTCAGTAGACATAGTTTAAGCTGACAGGAGCGGAGATGTCTAATCTTGAAAATGTGCGAACGCAGCGGAGCTATGGGCTCGCTGGGGTTCGCACAAAACTCTGCTCTGCTCTAGGTCGCACATATGTCCGCTCCGCTTTGATGGAAACACACTGCCCGCTTACGTCTTCTGTCCTCTCCGCCTTCTCCGCTTCGATGGAAACTGGGCCTCAAGTGGGCAAATGAAGTACCTCTCAGGGCGAAATAAATATATCTTAAGTAATGAACGTAGTAATTTTGTTGGATTTTAAAATAATATCCTCGTTACCGCAACGAACAGTCTTTCTACGAGAAAGACCAAAACAATGCATTATTTAGAATAATTTCGTAATAGGGCTAACATTAGGGCGCCCTCAAGGAGCCTTATTGACAAAGTCTGACCGCCTTTAAGGACATCTGTCTGGACGGTCAAAATCCTACGGTCAGGTTTTCTCCCAAACGAATCACATTTTGAGCAAACGAACAGAAAAGGGTTGTTCGTCGTTCAACAGAACGGAAACCTATCTATTTTTTCCCGAAATATCAGCTGGCTCAGATAACACTGGGAATCTGCAAATCAGCTATCTCTCTCGCACTTATAGGCGCCTGGTTGGTGTGACACTGCCCCTTAAGGGGTCTACTCACTTTAGACACTAAAAAAGGCTATTTTCATGATTTTTTAAATAGGTTTATGTTATAGATATTGATATGAAAGTTGTTGAACTTAATAAATACACTTTCGAAATGCATTAAAAAAATGTATTTAGTTATTTAAGTCACTATTTATAGACGAAAATGGTAGTTAAAAAAATGTCCTAAATAATTGTAGGTCTGCGCTGTTGATGAAATCTCGGAGATGGATCATCCGAAACAAAAAAAATCAAACGGTTTTAGATTCAGTATATGAATGGCTATAGCGCATATCATACGATTTTTGATATATGCAAAAATAACAAAATGGCGGGCATTTTTCGAGAAAACGTGTTTTTTCACCGTTTTTAGCAAAAAAATGGTGAATATCAAATTTAAAAAAATCCTTGTTATGCGCTATAGCTATAGTTGTAAAGGATATGTGGTTAAGGGGCTATACAAGTGTCAGACTTTCAAAACTCGATTTATTTTTGCCTTTTTCGACAATTTATACTTTCAAGAATATCCTGTTGAAATTTCAAGGCCGTATGTCTATAATTCTATTTTGCAAAAATCGATAGTTAAATCTTTTAACGCGTTTTTCTCGAAATGAGATTTTTCAAATTTACTGACATTGTAACTCAAAGAGCAATTATTCAATTAACTTGAAATTGGAACTGTACTCTTGAATATATTTACTCTACAATGACGTAAGATATTTTTCATTGGATGAAAATTGGTGGTTTGGTATTAAAAAAAAACGACCATTTTATAGGCAAGAAAACCGACTTTTTTCATAATTACGCCATTTTGTTAGATTTTGATATTTTTCGAAAATCCTATGTCATTGTACAGGAAATACCTTCCAGTTTAACATTTTTTTATTTTTCGGTTTCAGCTACTCAATGGGCCGGAATCATGTCAGCAGTGGAGGAACTTTTTTTGGCGCCTCCGAAGGCAGCGCATAAGTCGCTTGAATCTCAATATTTTCCGAATTTTCCGAAACATTTAATTGGGTACTTTTCTTCCAAAAAAATCCCGAAAATCACCCAAATTTTCAGCATTGACACTGGTATAGCCCCTTAAAATTTCATAAGGTTCGGTTCAGTAGTTTCGAAGATTTTGTCAACACGCCATCGGAAAACGTTGTTTCGAGAAAAACGCGTTTAAAGTTTGTTTGAGTTACATAAAAACATAAAAAAGATTTTTTTATGTATTTCGAAAGTGTATTTATTAAGTGTAACAACTTTTATATCAATATCTATAATATAAACCTATCAAAAAATGCATGAAAATAGCCTTTTTTGCGTCTAAAGTGAGAAGACCCCTGAAGAGTCTGCATGAAGCTGTCAAGCCAGCAAATCAGCTATCTCTCTCGCACTCATGGCCGCCTGGTTGGTGTAAAACTGCGCCTTAAGAGTCTGCATAAAGCTGTCAAGCTAATGTCGTTAGGGAAAATTAACAAAAGCCCTAACCCAATTTCCGCATCGGACATTCGCCTACACTGAGAAAAAAAAACAAATTGAATCAAAAAAATATATTGATTGATTCAAATAAATGTCTGAACGTGAAGTGCCACCGATATATGAGATTGTTACAATACTATAAAATATTGGAAAATGTCATTGATTTAAATAACATATTATTTTATTTCATCATCATTTCAAATCTCTTCTGTTCTTTGAATATCTACATTATCCTTCAAATAAAATTATATTCTATTGAAATCATTCTATATACAATCCGTAGATGTATGGATGAAATAATTAAGCGGTTGCTACAACATTTTTTATTTCGTACAAAAATATAATCAATGGAATGAATTATTTCTTTACGACAACGAAAAGAATATGCCGTGAGCGTAACATTTTCGTACTCCGTACAATATCAAAAGTGCAATGTCATGCAACTAGCATGAGATAGAGACAAGTGTATATCATGATTGAAATATCAACAAGATGGATCCGAAATAATGGTATTTTTTCCCACAAAGTACATGTGTCATCTGTAGCAACCCATTTAGTCACTGGTAGAAAGAAATATATAATATTCGATTAAATAAATGTTCATTGCAATCAAAAGAATATATTTGTGAATTCGAGGAGTCGTTTTTAATATGATTCTATATGCATTTGCAAACATTTCTTAATTGTTAGTTCAAATAAATGCGCACTCAAGAGAATTGCTGAAAATATTTGAAAAATTGCATGCAGTTCTTTGGATAAGAATAGAATTGTCACAATAAGGTGCTTGATCGAATTCGTTTTATTAAAAAAATTGAAGGTTTTACATTTTTTTAAATATTAAATGAAAAGTGAGCATTAGAATGATCATCCACGATAAATAGTAGAGAGAATTTCGGATATCCAATGGAATATCCATGGAGAGAATATCTGATATTCAACTGATAAGAACAGATACTACACTTTGATCTTAGCCACAAGCCAAGAAGCGATACTCCTTAGAGTTTCTCCGGCGTTTAAGTATATTTTCGGTTCGCGTTACGCTTACGAGAAACGAGCACGCGTGCGGCTTCTAGCGGTTACTCCGAGAACTACGGGTTTCCTCACACCCATAATTTCGGTGGTGCTTGACCATGATTTGGTTGAACTTTTCAACCAAATGCGCAAGAAACGAAATTTATTTTCGCATAATTTTTTAACCAATTCAGACATTTGCTTAATATTTTTCAATCAAAATCAAATATTAATATTTTAACGGATAATGTACTTGATAATCAATAACGGATATGGTGAAAAAAAATTAAATAACATCTTTACTCAATAGAAATTTTATCTGAATCAAACGAGCGAAATTCAATTTGTCTTGTGTACTCGAATCAACAATATTCATGTTATGAATTCAAACGCTTTTTTTGTTCGTTGCAGACAATGCATTGAAAACTATATAATTTGTTTGCGATAATTTTTTAGATAGTTTCAATAATATATTGTTCTTGGCTAACAATATATCTTTTGAATAGAAAAAAACTTTTAATTTTATCATGTTATTAAAGTCAGTAGCGTTTCGTTCGGACTAATAAATCCGATTATTTACACCAACAATTTTACAATTGAATTAACGAAATTTCATTCAATAAAACCAATGATATTGGATCTATGTTTTTTTCTCTCAGTATGCCTACTCAAAGTAATAATCATGCCACAATGTTCATCAGGCAGTATAGTTGATTCTCTTAGGCTCAACCCCGCCCTTCATAAAAAAAGAAGCATATACAAAACCTTCCAAAATATCCTTACTTCTCACCCGTAGACAAATGATGGCAAAACCGATGAGTATTTGCACGATGCCCACCATACGTTTTGTCAGCTGTGCAATAAGTATTTCACAGCGCACCGAAATGAAAGATAAAAAAATATCACGCTCAAACGCTATTTGGAAGAATAAATCCACAAAATCGAGAACGTGCATCGATTTGGGTAGGAAATACAGGGAATACGGAAACGCCTAAATTCGCGTGAATTAATTCACGAGAATCTATGCATGTAGTTGTATATACACTGCTTTGATCTACACTCATCGAAAACCGTTACCCTTGACACGATACGTCTGGTGGGAGACTGGTTATTTTTCTAGTCACGCCTCGATCCTTTTTCTCTCGTCTCATGTTCATGTACAAATACATGTACACAGACACACGCGCACACGTAACCGGACGCTTTGTGTGTGTGTGTGTGTGTGTGTGTGTGTGCGCGTGCGTGCGTGCGTGCGTGTGTGTGTGTGTGTGTGTGTGTGTGTGTGTGTGTGTGTGTGTGTGTGTGTGTGTGTGTGTGTGTGTGTGTGTGTGTGTGTGTGTGTGCATATATATACGCATCCGATGAATTTTTCCTGCGTTCGATTTTTTCCGCGAATCGTTCATTACACAACGATTGGAAAATCGTGGCAACAGCGGGTTTCTGTTGAAAACTCCACAGTAGGATATACCGGGTATCCCATTTCAGTCTTACAACTGATATATCTCTAAAAATACTGCTACGATCCAGATTAAGGATAATAAAGCGTTTAGACTTCAAACGTTAAAGAAAATTTGGTCCAACTTTCAAAATGGCGATGTTAAGATAGTCGACACGTTTTCCAAAAATGGAAACATGACTATATCCATGACCATATCCAGGACGTACCACGGGGAAGTAAATTATTGAACATTCCAAATGCAAGTGTGCGTGTATGTGTGTGAGCGAGAGGAGGCTTGGGTTTGTTTGATAACGAAAGTGACGAGTCGCAGAGACCCAATCCTTGTTTGATAAGCCAAACAAACTCAAACAAACTCACACCCACGCACACGCGCACACGTACACTTGGGATGTTAGAGACTTTATCTCCTCGTGGTACATCCTGAATAGCCCTGAAATAGTCAAAAATGATGTTTAAACATTCCTACAAAAGTTGTTTGTTTTGGCGTGACAAATTTGTTGGTGAAAAGTCATGCTTCAAATTAAAAAAAAAATATGTCCGCTAACATAACATCAAAATTTTGAATTTCGGACTAAAAGAATTTTTTTTTCAGCGTCCCGTTTTGACCCCTTAAAGGTTCACTATACTCAATACTTGACCAGAGCAGTATTTTCGAGTTAAATCAGGTGTAAGATTAAAATGGGACACCCGGTATATCCACAAGTTATAAATGGTATATGGTGACTTACTTGCCATCCGCCGGCTTTTCATCGATGACGCGTGACGGACCTATTTTTGTACGATTTTAGTATTATTTGTTTATTTTTCATTTTTTCCCCAACATCGATCTAACAAAACCCTGGCGGCAAAACCGCGCGACTGTGCGCTGACTGGATGATCCATGGTTAAAAGGTATGGAATGAAAACGAAAAAAAAGCAGCGAAGAAGTGAAACTCCCGGCGCGATATGCCTAATTTTTCAATTGACAAGCTTCGAGACCTCGAAGTTACAAGGCTTGCTTCACTCGCAAGTAAATCATTCCTATCTGTTTACATACGGTGTTCTATATTTCTTTGTCAATAAATATTGACCACCAGTATATAAAGAAAGGCGTGGGATGTTCGTAATGGTCTATACTTTTATGTTCTTATTTACGAACATGTTGCGCGTGACATTTTTTTCTTCGTATTTCTCTTATGTTGGTTTGCGATTTTTTCAAATTTGTTCGTTCTAGTTCTTCTTCTTTCTTATTGTGATTACGCTCGGGAAGAAAAAAAACCGAGAATCAGAAAGGTTTCTTGCACGCAGTTCGATGGTCATTTCAGTGATAGCCATGAACTATACCAGCTAATTAGTGAATTTCGTGCCTTTTCTAACAGTGGACGAGGCACGACGATAGGGTCGATATGACGTGCGCTTTATCCGCGCACATCATAATTGGGTCACGCCAAAGATCAAGGCTCGGAGGCTATCTCATGGGGGTCACCGAATATACCATCAAGAGACAAAGCAGAATAGCTCAAAGTGCACGCGAGAAGAGACAGTCAGAGAGAAATTAAACCTGTCACCTTGAGGCGCCACATACTTGACGTTTCCATATATACAGTAGAACCTCGATAATTCGAACTAATTGGGACGGGACATCGTTCGGATAATAAATAAAATCGGATAATCGAAAATACATCTCAGATTCCGGTAAAATAAACTCATATAATGTAAATACTATCGGAAAATTCTCTTTGTTCATCCAACGACCCTAAATTATTTATTTGATAGGAATTGACAATGCATAAATTTTCAAATCTTATGCCACCACTGTTTAAATAGCTAAATCACAATTGCGGCTTGAAATAATGGTCACCTTTCTCATAATAGTTGCCCGTTTCTTAGCCGCTAATTTTCGAATTCGTTTCAAGCACAGCAGTTGTGTAGGACTATTTTCTGGTTGGGTTTCAAACCATTCCAGGGCGGTGGCTTGTATACAGGGTGTCCTTCTCATCTCTGCCACCCGAAATAATTCAGTAATTATCGACGTCATAAAAAAGTGTTCCAGACAAAAGTTGTACAGTATGAAAGAGATCATCAAATGCGACCATTTTTTTCGGTGGAGGCGCTGGAGACGTACAGTGTAGGTCACCTCAACTATTTTAAATGGAATGGTACATTTTTTTTCAATCAACTTGTGGAGCACCTCAAGCCGCATTAAAAATATTGAGGGGATCAAAGTCGTTGAAGGTCATTCAAGATCAGTATCAATGATACAAATCTAATTATCTCGGATCACTACCAAATATTTGGTAGTGATCCGAGATATTTAGATTTGTATTTTATTTTAATAGGTGACCTTGAATGACCTTGAACGGCTTTGACCCCTAATGTTTTTGATGCGGCTTGGGGTGCTCCACAAGTTGGTTGAAAAAAATGTACCATTCCATTTAAAAAAGTGGAGGTGATTTTCACTGTGCATCAGCGCGTCCACCGAAATAAAAAAAGTTGGTCGCATTTGATGGCTCCCTTCACACCGTACAACTTTTGTCTGGAACATTTTTTTGTGACGTCGATAATTACCAAGTTATTTCAGGTGGCAGAGATATGTAAGAGGGACATCCTGTATACATACAATGTATATACGATCTGATGTATAAAGTTACATGTTGGCAATAATGTATTTTAAAAATACCTCGAAGTGTTAGGAAAAATCTTTATTAGAGAAAAAAGGAGATACCTTAGAACAATACCTTAAATGAGAAAAGAAACAACATAGCGTATACATGAATGCAACGAAGAAATACCTAAGTTCAAATAATCATCAATAACTTCGAGCTTCAACATTTTATCGAGGTCAATAAAATCTTTTGATGCATTGTCCGCCACTGCATTACACTCTTTCCCGTTTACCATGGTCAAGGCAAGGTTATAATATACTCTTATACATTTTCGCTTAACTATGTCTGAAAATGGAACAAGATTTTTAACTTGATCTTGTACATATTGAATCTCGGCTTTCGTTGTATTCGCAGATTGTTTCAGAAATTCTATTTTAATTGGTCTACAGTATCGCGGAGATGAAGGCTCAGGGTTTCGCCAGACAACATATTTTTCGTTTTGTTCATTTATACTTGAAAGTTGCAGTGCAACTAATGACGTAAAGAAAATACTCGCGTCTGTAAATGTGCCATCATCACCGGTGAATTTAATGTTGCGACTAGAAATGTTGCCACGGGGCAGACTAGAGCTGCATCCGGCATACCGTAATCCGTACCACGACACGGTACAGGCCGCCGGATCAGAGCTTTACCGGGCGTGAAACGCTTTTTTGAATCCGGCCTTGACGCGGATGCCGGTAACGTAACTGATCTGTATACCTTTTCAGGCTCTGATCCGGTTGCCGTATCTATACCTGAAATGAAAAAAAAAATTCATAAATTACGAATAAAAATTTCTGGTAGTATTTTTTGTTTCCATATGTGTTATTTATGACCCTGCCTATATGATAATTTGAATAAAACGTATCCTGCTTCACTAAAGTTTTTTACTTCCCTTCGGAATTGAACCTACGTCTTCTAATTCTAGAGGTGAGCGCGCTACCTATTTAGCCATTCCAACACTTGGGTAAACCTTCTTTTTTTCTTTGCATATTTTTATCATTCTAAATGTATCCTCATGAATGTCAACAATTCTAAAGAATGTTAATAATTTTACTCGTGGGGTTGAAGATTGCATCGCTGCAATGCAACGATAATTCTTTTTTACCGCATTTTTTCTGCCTGTTTAGGCTGTGAAAATAACTCACATGTTTTTACATATTCTCATTAGAGTGTTACGACCGGAATTTTCAAAAAAAGACTTCTGCTGACGATTTAGTTTTTAAAAAATATTAAGTTGTGCCAATAAAATTTCATTTTCTTGAGTTGATTGATTAGTTGATGATAAAAATAAACGAATGAAAAGGCAAGAAAAAAGCGTTGTATTCCCACGATGCAAACTTCAAATTTATTTTTATTCGTTCTTTGTATCTTGATTCGATTATTTCAGCGTCCGCTTGGATACCATATTACTTTTATTAGAATCTTGCCGAAATTATGCACGCAGCAACTCAGTTGTTTACTTTGATGGCCTCAAATAAGGTTATCCGGTAGACATGCGGCGCAAATCAGACATACACTTCGAAGGGCATGGCGGATCGGCACCGGATGTCTACTAAAATCGAACAGGCCTTCGACAGGTAACCTTGACACTGCCATGCGAGGGATGCGTTGCGGGTCGTCTGATGTGGGCCTGATTAAGCCTGCCTTCCTACATCGGTATCTGGGTACTACTAATCTGGCAGACATACGGCGCCGATCAGGCACGGACTTCGGCGCCCTAACAAGGTTCTCGCAAGATTACTTGATTCAGGACTGATCAGCTTGTCTTTATTACACCCGTTCTCTGGAGTTACTGATCCAGTAAATATCCAGCAAAGATCAGGCGGGCGCTTCTACGGTATTCCCGACCATATCTCCAAACCTTCCTGATCAGTAATCCGGCTGCCGGAACAACATTTCCAGTCGGATAAAAGTCATTTTACCCAAATCAATGTTTGATATATATTGAATGGCACTTTCTTGCGCTAAAACAATTCGTTTCACTGGAAGGTCTAATAATGCTTGAAGTTCTATGGCTGCTCGTTTTTCTGTGTATGTAATTGTTTTTATCGGTGGATAACAAGAATGTTTAGCTTTTCGAAGTACGTTATACGATGGAAAAACTCGACTGTTAACTAATTTGCAGTCTACTCGTACCACTAAATATTGATATTTTCGAAAATCTGCCTTCTACAAAAACCGACAATGCTTCTTCGGGCGTCATTGCTCTTTCTCTAACGGTGTTCGAAGATGGTGATGCTTTAGAGGGACTCCCCATTGTAACGTTCTTCGATACCTGCGCAGCGTGAACCTTACCGCTTGCACAGAGGCTCATCTGCGTAGCAAAGGCGAGTTCCTCTGAACTATATTCTTCGCTCAGTTTGTCCGTATTTCGCCGTTTTTATCTGCCACTATTATCCGAAAAACTTGTAGAAGGTCGACCACCGATCGCTTCGACTCCGAAGTACTTTCAGAAGATCCGTCCTGAGATAAGATGAATTGAATGCTTAACCATTCCGCATTCTTCTCGAATAACATCTCTTCCTTTCGGGAGGTCTTTTTCACATATCACGTAGTTTGTAGAATATATAAGAGAAATTTGTTTTCACTTCTTCAGGCATAAAGAGAGCATGGCCCAATTGGCACGAGACGTGCGCTTCAAGAATGATAGCTGCATCGTCCACAGTTTGGGAAGCAAGAGTATTCTTAATTATGCGGAATATATCTTTCCTTGTCAATTGCTGTGCTTTCTCTAATGCCTGCAGTTCCTGAAATCAATGAATAATATGGGATTACATCCCTTGGAGCCGAAAATAGCCCGTGAATAGAATCAACAGCGAACGAAAACAAAAGATCTCACTATACTGTGACACTACTATATTGTGACATATTGCATTATGTTTTATTCAATGTACACAATAATTTATTGAAGAGATATGTTTTTTTCATGCTTAACAAATAACTAATAATGAAATAAGTTAAGAAATAATATGTAAATCAGCGACCCCGAAAACCACCTCATACCAAAATACCACGTCGAAATCTACACGGCTTCAGAAAAAAAATCATATCCCCGTTCGCGCAAAAAATGCGCAAATTCGTCGACCACGCTTTTTTCGTTAGGATATAAGCAATTCAATAAAACATATTCTAAAGAACGAGCGAGGACGAGCAATATAGTTATGTCTGCCTGAAAGTTTACTTTTCGTTTGCGATTTCCCAAAGACACCCTCAATTCAAATCGAATAAATTTTTTCATAATAACAATTGTGCAATTATGTAAATTGTATTCCATTCTATATACCTTCACGAAGAGAATCCATTCTATACTTTTCCAATTGCACTATTTTTCACGATTATATTGTGGTTTTTCTGTAGCGTATGGCGCGCGTGAAATTCGGTAGTTCGATGTGACTCGGGTGACGGTCACATTCAAACTGATCCTGCAAGGACAAGAAATATACCTGTGCCTAGAGAATGGTTGTTTGGGGACCCTCGATAACCCTACTTCACATTCCCCAACAAAAACAAAACCAAATAAAACCTTGATTTTTGAGGTTTTGGCCAGCTTTTTGGGATTCTGTCCCACCGTGCGCTGCTGCGAATAAATTGCTCATTTTTCACGATTATCGTTCTTTCTTTACTTCGAAATGGGCCCTCTTCCAGTATCCAAATAAATACCTTTTTTTAAACACCCACTATGAAGCTATTTTTTCCGTAAACTATGATATCTTAAGAGTATCAACCTCAATTTTTTTAATTGAAAATTGTAAGACTTGTGATTTTTTAAGTACATTTTTTTTTTTTTTCACGCATTGATCCCTTCCTGATTTTTTTCCGCCATTTTCAATGTCGATTACAATGTTATACTGAGAATGCCACATTCTAGAAGATTCAAACTAACGCCCTAGATTTTTTTCCGCCATTTTCAATGTCGATTACAATGTTATACTGAGAATGCCACATTCTAGAAGATTCAAACTAACGCCCTAGATTTTTATAAGCTATTCGGAACAATGGAATGACTGTGGCGATCGTTTAAGGGGCTATTATACTGTGACGGCTGAAAAATAATCTATTTTTGATCATTTTTTTAAACTGTTGCATATATCGGTATAAACTTTATACTGTGACGGCTAAAAAAATAATCTATTTTTGATGATTTTCTTAAACTGTTGCATGTATCGGTATAAAGTTTTTTTTCGCGTAAGGATACACTCTCACAGAATAGAAAACAATTTTTGTTGCATATGAATATATATTCATTTAACAATTTATAATCGTGTAAAGGCATGAAAAAGTATGTTGCTCGCGTTGATGATGCGCTCTCCAGGTAATCGGAAACAAAAAATTGAAAAATATTCTTAATCTGTATGAATGTCGCTATCGCCCGAACTAGGATTATCATTTTATATTGCAAAATAACAAAATGGCGTCGTTTTTTGCAAGTGTTTAGAAAACATTTTTTTTCGTCATAATTCGCGAAAGTATAAGTTAAAATTAATATTTTTTAATAACCCTAGTTCGGGCGATAGCCATACATAAACTAAATATGCAGTAACATTTTTAGCCTGATTGGTTAAGCCGTTTTTCCGAAATCATCCGATGAAGATATCCGAAAAATATTAAAAGCACAACCATGTTTTATTTTTCCAGTACTATTTCATTTCTAATGGAAACGATGCAAACAATACGTTTGTTGCCAAAGTGTAATGTTTTAATGCATATTTATAAATAATTTCATTCGATTAGAATGTAAAATTATTTTTTCCCTCACTTTCGCTCAGCCTGAATAGGAGTGGGAAGAAAGGGCAATTACCCGCATCCACCCTTAGAGATTTGAGCATTTGCAAAAAAGGTACTTCATTGTATTTTCGAATACTATGTCTCTATAATGTAAATAATGTGATAAATAATGTTTTTTAGGCCAAAATATTGTATTTACTTTAAAAAATGCTTATCTTAACTATATAAAATATTTAAAACATGGTCTTCACCTCGTCTCTTAAAGGTTTCTCGTAACTCCAGTACCCAATAGAAATAATGTAGGTGAGAACATATGAAACGAATTGATTGTATAATATCCTACTTTTTCAAAACTATTTTTCCAGTAGTGAGCGTGCAAACTGCAGGATGTTTATGGATTATGAGTATGCCAGTAGTAATAATAGTCGAAATAGTATTTGAAATGAACAGATTTGTTACACCATGCACAAGTCATTCAAAATTTGTTATGTTGTAAGGCTTCGAATCAAAATTTGAAACGGCGCGCTCTCCGTCAAGATGAATTGTCCCGCTAAATTCGTGAATTTAGCGTACGCGTCGGTAATGCGGTTATGGAGGGGGGAAGTCGACACCTCCTTCCAACCGTGCGGAGCGAGCTCGGCCTCTTTCGCCCCAGGACCACCGAGAGCGAGACTTCGCAAGACAAGGGACTCTCCATTAAAGGGAAATTACTCTAAAATCTTACCTGTCGCAGCAAAAAGCGACGGACTCGGACTGGCCGGCCGAGCGTCGGGAAGATTATCAACACCACGGATGTAGGAAGAATCTTATCGATGTCCTGGGGCACGAGAAAGTAGCGCTCAAATTATTTTCGACAAAAGCCCAAAATATTGTGTGCGATCTTCCGTTAACTGAAACCCAGTTATATGAACTAATCTGCAGTACCCAGTTATATGAACTAATCCGCAGTACCCAGTTATATGAACTAATCCGGTGTATCGGGAACAACACAGGCAACTATTGTTTGTATGTAGAATAAATACAGGAATAACGAGGGCATATTATTTACCTGCAGCAATAATTAAAACTCACATTTATTTTGCCTGTATATCCATATCTCGTAATACGGACGGGCATTGACGGACCCACGAACCCAGAAGTAGTACGGATTATTTACGAGGGTTAGGGATGTATACCTCCCTAAACCAAAGCCTTATATGATCAGTTATTAATTTTTTAGATTCAGAAGCCAAATTATCAGGTGTGCGTAGTATTTGTTCCAGACGAGGCCTAAATTTCACTGTTATACGTATAATCGGTTTAAAAAACTGAAGTTTGCACTCTTACTAATGAATAAATAATAAATAGAAGCAGGACATTAAACAATCAATTCTTCTTCTAATATTTCAATATGAATTGTTGCGAGGGGATAATGAACTTGAGCGACCATTAAGAGAGAAGATAAACCCCCATGTTTCAAGTGTTATATCATTAAGATGTGCCTTTAAAAGAGTAAGCAGAATATTCGTTCCTGAAAAAAATTCATAACCATATTACAGAAAAATGTTATTCGAAAAAGAACCATAGTACTTTGCCATTACGGTGTGGGTTCAACCCCTTGATTGAAAGATATCTACACATATGGAGCATTTCACGCCATTTCCCCTAGCCCATGACCCGGACTATTTCTGGTTTCCCTGATTTTTTTTGTAAAATTTTACCCCTGAAAGTAATGTCCACACCAACTTTTTTATTTTTATCTCTTCTCTTTTAGGAGTTATAATTTTCCAAAATATGTTGATGTCGGAAAGTTTGGAAACGTCTAAACGGTGATAACTCTTAAGCTCTTTGAGAGGTCGACAAATGTCTCTATATAATTTTTTTCATTTTGAAGCATACTTTCGTTAAAAAATATGAAAAAATTATCAATTATTAATGCTAACGTTTTTATTTGCTTCTAAAGAGAAAACTATTTTTTTTTTTGAAAGATGATTGCCTCTTGTTATTTTTTTTTTTTTAAATCTCTAAAACAGAGTGACCTATCCTATGATTTTTAAGACTAGTCCCATTGTGGGCCCATTTCTCCTTCTATTTTTTTCCGAATTAATCATATTCTTTTCAGAAGACTTTTATGATAATGCTATTAATTATTTCGTTATTTTCAATTTGGTTTCGTCAGGTCTGAAACGGTTTATTTTTAGTTTGTGCGGAATTCACCACAAACTAAAAATATACTGTTCCAGGCCTGCATGGGTGCAATGTTACAAAAAAATCAGGAAAACTAAAAATGGTCGGGGTCACGAGCTAGGTGAAATGACGTGGAATGTTGCATATATATAAAATATATATCTACTATACATTTAAAATACAACATATGTTAAAAAAATATAAATATATACCTTTTGTATACCTTGTATACTTGTAATATTTTGTTTTCAACAACAGTCGTATTAGTTTACGCGCGTAGTCCTACATCCCTAAGCACTGCGTACTCTTATACTATTATACCACCTGCACATTTTAAACTAACATGACTGTTACTGCCATCTACTGATGAGATGCGAAATTACTTTCATTTTGTAACAATAATTAGTAAACCGGCGAACGAAATTAACAGTTGTTTTTGAAGAAAGTAAATTATGTTTCGTACTTGTAATGCTTTGAAAATGTCAAAAATAAATAAGAAAATGAAACCAAAACTTCAAATTTAACTAGCCTCTCGGCTTTATTCCACGGTCTAAACACAACAGAAGTTAGCTTCATTTAGCAAACCGTTTCGTCAGTAGCGTAACTACGTACTCTTATCGTCCACATACTCCTATACAACCTTACCCTATCGACGCGCTCCCGAGTAGAAATTATGCTAGCCTGCCTGATTTACGACCTGGCTAGAGTGTCTGATTTACGTAACTGGCTCGCCCAAATGTGCTCATACGAACTGACCAACGGTTGGCTCGCTATGAGCTAGTAATATTCTGGATGTTTTGTTATTCATCTCTTGTCTAGTCACTGCCCAGCTAATCTTGGTCACGAATGACAAAGTGTGGCTATGTGACTACGTATAGTTCAATCGAGTGATTGACTCATGGCTGGCCAAGTAACTTGAGTCACAGATGACGTTGCGAATGAAAAAATCCTCAAGTGGGTTTCTCACGATGATCTAGCCAACACCCGTCAACTGCGGCCGCACTAGCCGGAATAAATGATCGGACAAATACAATTCAAGGTTATGCAATTCTATGCGATTATCGCTCTCACTGCGACCGCAATTAGGTCATTGATCCGCTGATGTTTTTACATTTGTTAATCCACCCATTATTTCATAATCTAACATTGTGTATTGTAACAAATGTAGACAATACGAAAATTCAGAAATAAACCAAATATAACTGGTTCAGTGGACAACGTAACAACTCAAAACCCAGAGGTCCCGAGATTGAAACCACGTTACGGCGTAAGCGTTTGTGTGATGTAATTAAAAATCGAAGTATTCGTATATTTACAGCGCAAACCGTAAATAATGAACAACGAAGGATATCGTAAAAGGGTGCAACACATTATTTACAATGATGTAAATAATGTGCAAAAAATAACGAATATATATATATATATATATATATATATATATATATATATATATATGTATGTATGTATGTATATATACACACACACACACACACACATACAGGATGTCCCAGAAGTAACGTACGCCCTTCTAGAATCTGGTAGGAACAAAAATTCTGAGACGAAAAGTCCTCAGTCATTTTTTTATCAGACGCATAGATAATTAATTATGAATTAAAATAAATAGCCAATCAGGAGCGCGCTACAGCGGAAAGGCAGCAAAGAGGGGAGAGATAGGGGAATGCGTTGTAATTGCATGCGCCTGAAAATGTGTGCGAAGGGAAAATTCCGAAAGCATGTGTGCAAGTGTGTGTGTGTGTGTGTGTGCGCGCGCGCGCATGTGTGTAGGTGTGTGCAAGTGTGTGTGTATGTGTGTGGTTAAGTGTGTGAGTGTGCGTACGCAAGTGCGTGCGTGCGCGCGCGCGCGCGCGTGTGTGTGTGTGTGTGTGTGTCTAGTGTGGGTGTACGTGCGCACACGCGTGTGTGTGTGTGTGTGCACAATGTGCACACACGACTTGCTAATGTCGCTTTGAAACATAGCTTTACTGGCTTGCGGCTAGGCGGTGATCAGATACGTTTTCTACTCGGGTTTTTGGACTTTCGCGTAATTACGAAAATCTGTATCTTCTAAGGCAGGAACAATTCTAAGGCATGTTGCACCGACCAGAACAAGTGATAACCACTAGCATGGCTTTATGGCCATGGCTATTCCGTTTCGACGTCGATGTCTATGGTTGGTCAGGAATAACCCATGATTATCTGCATTTAAGGTTGTTGTAAAAATCTATTTTTCATCCCCAATTACAATACGCTACCGAACACTTTATTTTTCTGTGCCTGGCAAAGGCACCAGCACAAAGCAAAGAAATGGTTATGTTGAATCGATTTGCAATGACATCCTCGCCCACTTCGTGTGGTAGCCATTTTCCTGTTATCTGTATCTTCCCCATAGCATGTCAACCTCGAGATACTGTTAACTTTTCAACATTTAGATATTTTGCCAATTGTTCAAGTTTTTAACAGAATTTTTATCCATCAAATTTTGCAATGCGGCATCTCCAAGTTTTGTGTATTGACCTGGTCGTTGCTTGTTATACGGCCCGTGAAAAATTTTCCGGCGCTTAAGATGCGGCCGACGCTTGGTACGATATTCAGCACCAACCACTAATACCCAGTGTTGTTCCTTTATACGGGCCAATGATTTGGCCAGTCTCGAATTGAAGCTCGGCACACCATCGAAGAGCCAACGCTGGACCAGTACTAATTATTGACCGTCGGCCAATTGTCGGGGCGAGCGCAAGCCCTGAGTCTGAGCCAATCGTTTGACCGTGGTTTTGCCAATGCTTATTTTTAGCATGGCATTTTTAGCATGGCTCATAATGACTGTTATCTGAAATTTACTTTATTAAAAATAAAATTGATTTATACTAAAGTTTTGTGGTGTATTAAAAAAATGCCGAGTCATTATGATAGTATTAAGACACGTCGAGTGTTAAAACGACGACAAAAATTAGAAGACTCTTTACAGCAGGTTAGGATCAGAGGCAACGAAACAAAAAGACAAGTAGATAGTGAAACAAATTTGGAAACATTCCACAAACAAGTGATTGTGCATAACGATGTTAGTGAATCTAATAATTCTTTCGATGAGCAATCATCGAGCACAGAAACTTGTGAATCTGATCGATTGTTGGCTAAGCATTGGGTTGTTTTGACAGCCCTACATTGGGCCAACACTAGCCCGAATATTGCGCCAACAGCATGAAGCCAACCTTAGCCCTACTGTAGGCCGGTGATCACGCCAACCGTCAGCTTAGTGTTGTGCCACGGTAGGAGTGATCTCTTCGGCCCAACGCTGGCATGCACGGTTGGCCAATAGTAGGCTTACCCGAAATCCTAACAGTTGGCCGGGTATTGGCCCAACATTGGGCCCGTGAAAAGGGACGCAACCGACCCAACCTCGATCCAGCGTCACGCCAATCACATTCTACCATTGGTCATCGGCCAATGGCAGCACTACCGGTTCAGTGTTACGCCACGGTAGGAGTGATCTCGTCGGCCCAACGCTGGGATGTACGGTTGGCCAATGGTAGGCTTACAGGAAATCCTAACAGTTGGCCGGGTATTGGCCCAACATTGGGCTAAAGAGATCACGACCATTGTCTGACGGTTGGCGTGATCACCGGCCCATAGTAGGGCTAAGGTCGGCTTCATATTGTTGGCGCAATATTCGGGCTAGTGTTGGCCCAGTGTAGGGCTGTCAAAACAACCCAATGCTTAGCTAACAATCGATCAGATTCACAAGTTTCTGTGCTCGATGATTGCTCATCGAAAGAATTATTAGATTCACTAACATGCTGCATGCAATTTTCTACGTCCTGTGATAATAAAAACTCATAATTACTGTTGTCTGGAATTCACTTTATTAAAGTAAAACTGATTTATACTAAAGTTTTGTGGTGTATTAAAAAAATTCCGAGTTATTATGATAGTATTAAGAAACGTCGAGTGTTAAAACGACGACAAATATTAGAAGACCCTTTACAGCGGGTTAGGATCAGAGGCAACGAAACAAAAAGACAAGTAGATAGTGAAACAAATTTGGAAACATTCCACGAAGAAGTGATTATGCATAACGATGTTAGTGAATCTAATAATTCTTTCGATGAATAATCATTGAGCACAGAAACGTGTGAATCTGATCGATTGTTGGCTAAGCATTGGATTGTTTTCACAGCCCTACACTGGGTCAACACTAGCCCGAATATTGCGCCAACATATGAAGCCGACCTTAGCCCTACTATGGGCCAGTGATCACGCCAACCGTCAGTCAGTCATCGTGATCTCTTTAGCCCAATGTTGGGCCAATACCCGGTCAACTGTTAGGATTTCCGATAAACCTACTATTGGCCAATCGTACATCCCAGCGTTGGGCCGAAGAGATCACTCCTACCGTGGTGCAACACTGAACCGGTAATGCTGCCGTTCATCGGCCAATGGTAGAATGTGATTGGCGTGACGCTGGCTTGAGGTTGGGTTGGTTGCGTCGTTTTTCACGGGCCCAATGTTGGGCCAATACCCAGCCAACTGTTAGGAGTTTCGGTAAGCCTACTATTGGCCAACCGTACATGCCAGCGTTGGACCGAAGACATCACTCCTACCATCGCGCAACACTAAGCCGGTAGTGCTGCCGTTCATCGGCCAATGGTAGAATGTGATTGGCGTGACGCTGGCTTAAGGTTCGGTTGGTTGCGACGTTTTTCACGGGGGGTCACAATCACCACTTTCAAATCGATGAAACCAATATGTACACATGGTTTCATATGGTGTTAATTCACCATACGTCTGTGTGAGATTTAGCTGGGATGAGATTGAGTTGCACTTTTTTCAAACTTAAGTACTGCAGAAGTATACATCCGAAAAACAACTTTGTCACGGGCGATTTTTCACTTGCTCGTTCGAGGTACGAGTCTCACCTAAATATGGCGTCTTTTGACGTAACATTAGTACCACAGGGCACACCTACAGCCAAACAGTCAGTTTCAATGCAATCACCTATAATATCATTATAACTCAAAAGAAAAAGTATCTCTTCAACGCCACATTATATAATGCTCGACTATACGTCCAAGAGACGGAACCTGGAATATGAGGGCGAGTATCTTTTTGTATTCAACTACAATATACAACATACATCGCTGTCGCCGAAACGTCTTAGGCTTTTAAGCCAGCAACTTTGAGTACACGATCTTCAACCACCTGGCCGTAGTGCTAAAACTCAGGCATATAACGTATATTCGACACACTCATATAAGCGAAAATAATTTATGATGAAGATGGCCACCAGCAAGATGCGATCTGTAGCTTATATCCTAGAACCAATTTTGAGCTT
Source organism: Ophion obscuratus (assembly GCA_964007375.1). NCBI lineage: Eukaryota > Metazoa > Arthropoda > Insecta > Hymenoptera > Ichneumonidae > Ophion > Ophion obscuratus. The sequence continues at coordinate 13,879,835 of OZ023316.1, read as the reverse complement.
ATGTACCTGCATTACACCGGAAGTGTATTTGATTTATCGGGAAATCCAGGCAGCCTATCGGTTATGTCTTATGGTGTGCAGGTTTTTGCTACATATAAACATACACATGTATAATCCGTGGTCAACTAGTCAAAGGGCGTAACTTACAACGGTTCACCATGTTCTTTATGATGAGCTCTCTAGTTAGCTAGAAGCTCATCGGATGTGCATATCTCTACGGTGGGATCGCACGCTTATCCGCCATTTGTTATATATGGGTCTGTCCCGAGTATGCACACACACTTACACCTGTAGGTAAAAAAAGAAATTTCAATCGGAAAAGAGTGAGCCGTAGATGCGGCACGAAATGCCTTTTTATATTCCAAATATTATGCGAGAAATATGACGGTGGTGAAGGGAAGACTACAGGCATATGACACCACACGTATATAGGGCTACGGAAAACGTAACATTTAGATACTTTTACAATCCTTCAGAGCATCCTCGACGAAACGAAATTTAAATGCGGGAAGCAGCAATATGGCGGAGTATCACATATATTTTTGGGCTGCATGAAAGCTCAGTATCTTCCATATTTTTTGTTTTTACGTTAAGGTATTTACCTACCGAAACAGAATAAAACATACTTTTTCACGATATTTGCCTAATTGTCCGTTATCCGAGTCTGGTCCACGTATTATTTTGCTATATAATGAAAACTGATTGAAAACAAATGAGATCGTTGTTTTGCAAGTGCGGTCCTTTTGCTTCCCAAGGGATGAGAAGATTCGTACGAAATCGATTTTAGAACGAATGGAGGTCTGAGGGGCGCGGAAAGGGGGAGAGACCGACAACTCGGACAACGGGAGAAAATTCGGAGGGCCGCACTGACGCATGGCCAACCCGGTGAGCTCGAAGATACAGCAAGCGCGAGCTGGGCCGTGAGAATCGATACGCCGTTACACCTAGCTCGCACGACCTTGAACTATTTACTCGGCTGCCGGCGTGGCCACATTGGAGACTATCTACCCCAGCCCGTTTTACCCACTTTCGACAAATGTCGCGGTCCTCGTATATATTCCTCGCCTGAGCTTTGCAGCCCTCCTCTCTTCTTTTCGCTAAGCAAATGTAAGAGCGAAAGACGGAGACGGCTGGGTATATCAACTGGCACGTGTGCTTGGAAAAACTGGAACACTCCCGCACCCCTTATTCAAAGGCATCGACACAAATCCGGCCAAAGGTTCATTCTACTCCGAAGAAAAATCGGAAAAACTGTAAGGCATGGACGATATTAAAAAGAAATCAAGGTCAAAATGCATCTACCGTAGACAGTAAAATATAAATGTTCCCAAAATATGCAACAACGATTCGACCTATCGATGAATTACTAAATTCTCCATTAAATACGCGCATATGGAGGGAGCAACTGCAGCGTCAGAGGAAGCAAGAATATTATTCGACATGAATTCTAAAAACAAGCTAGACTATTCCAACGCAAAATATTCATTTGACAATAGTTAATGAAAACGTCGAGCCCCGATAGAATACTTTTATTCCGTGTAATTCCTATACTTTTCTTAGGTTGCATACTTTGTGAAAACGTGATTCGAGGCATTACACTAAAACTCATTCGTTTTCGATTTTATGGCCAATTTAAATTATATACAAGTTTGCATTGTTCAAATGTAATGAAAATAGATTTTTGTTAATTAGACCAATTTTTTTCTTCAGATTTAGGGTACGAGAATTACTTGAACGTTTTTTTCAGGATTCTTTTTAGAGATCTTCAATCCAAAATGCGTTAAATGTGCTGATCGATCCGAAAAAAGCTACCGTAACTCGCCGCTTCTGCCAATTTTATAAAAAATAAATCTAGCAATCTCTAAAATTGAAACGTTATACACTTCAAAAATGTATCGAGTTGGAAAGTCCTACTGCCGCTTCAACGATGTTAGGTATCGTTTCGAGATCGATAACGTCATCGAGTTTATCATTACTTAGATCGCATTTTCTTCAATCTTTCTGGTCAGAAATGCTCTCCTGATACATTCCCTACCCCTAACGAAAGCCAGAACGCCAAAGGATTCGTTATCTCCTGCATGGCGATATTAAAAGGTTTTTATAAGGCTCAATTACGGTTGGTTCCTCAATTAACATAGAGGTAAATAACGAAAACTATGGTTAAGTTGGCCAATAAGGAACAACTATGTGCTTCATCTATAAAAATGATTTGCAATACTGTCAAACTAATTGTGAATGATGGAAAATTGTAAAACTTTTCTTCTTTCCATGATACCGTAAATGCGCCTGCCGCTGCAATCTGCGGCTGCGGCGACCTTGAGCAAAATCTTTTGCATTTTTGCTTTGTCTAGACGCAAAAAGGTTAATCGAAAACGGACCGAATTTGTTTTTAATCATCTTATAAATATCGAAAACCCACTTTTTAAAACCTGACAATGAATTAATCATGGTTGAAAACCATAATAACGTTCCTTTCATTTTTGTTTATAAAAATTACTAACTTGGATCATTCGAGCTACCGTGGATAAAAAAATGGAACAACTCAATACTTTGCCTACTTTTTTAAGACACCATGAACTTTAGAAAAGGTCTGAAGATAACGGTTGAGATGGGTATCTGCGAAGATATTGTGATGACAGATATTGATTGTCAAAGTCAAAAGCGTAATTTCAGTTTTGATAACCCATAACGGTGCAACAGATAATCGTATAGACCTTTTTCAAAGCTCAAATTACAGAGTTAAAAATAAGGAAAAGGGACCTGATTCCGTTGAAAATAATGAAAAGGGACCTGATTGCGAATCCCTTGCCTGTAGAATTGTTGAAAAAAATATCAATAATTTTTTCTTCGCGATTTTTCTTTCGGTTCATTAGTAACATAGGGTCGAGAAGAAATTGGAACTCAACGCTCAAAATCTAGAGATTTCGAGCTTGAAACTGCTTTTTTGAAGTTTCTCCTATGATGATTTCTTGCGGTGATAGAGCAATTTTAAAATTACCTGAAAATTTCGGAACTGTTTTGTTCCCTTCATTTTTGTCACTAGTGTATATATATTCTGCACACATATGCATATATGTATATTCAGATGACGAAAATAAAAAAAGTGAATATAATATTACTCACCGAAATAATGGAATAAAAGAAGATATTAACAGAAGTTTAAATTTAATCGTATATATATATATACAATTTTTTAAATTTCATTCGAACTCTTACACGGCGCAAGAGTCGGCAAGATGTAAAAAAAATGGCACCTATATATACTGCAACTTCGATTATCGTTACAATCAATTTCCTTCTATCTCCCATTAATGAATAATCTTACTCTAATTCTAAGGATACTAGAGATTCGGGTACACGGTATTTTGTGTCTTGTGTGATTTATATTGTGTGCTTGGCTTTCAAGATATCACAATATTAATCAGCTTGATGAGAATTTCGAGTAGTCGATAATTCGACACGACTGAGAGCTGTTCGAGGAAATATTTTGAATAGAAGGCGATACTCTACTATTTCATTTGATTAGAGAGTCCCTTAACAATTAGTTTTCTTTGGTTGCATCTCACGATAAACCGAACGTGCCTTGCATTGAGTATCTCCATGGATATATACCCTGGGAGAAGTGACAACGCCTCATACCAAAGGGGACTCTCGCAAAAAGAAAAAAAAAGGTGAGGCAACATAACAAAGCGGTCATTCGAACCGAAGAAATAGAGAAATATCGTGCTCCTTTGTTTCTTGTTGTCGCCGTTTTTTACTCACCGTAGTTGGAGGTATACAACGTGCGGTACGAGCTTGACTCACCTGAAATTATGAAATAAAAAAAATGTTATTTCCTTGCGGTTTGGCTTTGGGATAATCATGAATATTATTGCAATCTGATATGCGTAAGGAGAAAAGTGACAATTTCCTTTGTCAACAAGATTTTTTTCATAATAATGTCACATCAACGAATAAATTTACCAAAAAAAAACCATTGGGAAGTACAATTCTATATATATTTGCAATTTACAAAATTGCCGAAAAGATGCAGTTCCAATGGGTCCGACGATAACAAATATGAGCAAAATAATTATATCACACCATTTCATTTTTATTTGTGGAGATAGTACTTAGCAAGAATAAATTTAATTTGTTTTCTAGGGTTTGCTCAACAATTACCTTTTTTCGTTGACGATTTATTTTTTACTCGTACCATGTGGCTAAGCCAGTCGCTCTTTGTCTACATATCACGGATAAAAAATTCAAATTTTTTTCTAGCCCGCTATCAAATCACGGATTCGACTGCAAAAAGGAAGGAAAATGCGTAAGCTGATAGCTAAGGATAGGCGGTCGAAGTTTGGCGGCAGCGATCGTCCGCGTCAAACAGCATTGGCCTAGGCCAACACTTGGATGGGCGATACCACTTAGCTGCACTCCGGTTTGGCCGCCGACTACTGAACGGGAGATAGATTTCCCGATTTTTCCTTTAGAGGTATCTCACGCACTGGAAATAATGTGGTGACAAATATAGAGTAAAAGAAGTGAAAGGGATGGGATCGTTAAAGCTAGCGAGCGCATAAGGAACAGTACAAAATATTTTTTTTAAAGAAAATACGCCTCCAATGCTATTTTTCTTGCCTTCTATGTTATTCTTCAATACTTATCTTTATAATTATAAGGTCTTCATTGTTGAGACCGCAATATAGGAAATTGGAAAATTGAATGTATTCGAAAAACGCCAATGGTCGAAAAATCCTTTCACAACTCTAGGCCGAGCTTGAGATTGAAAAAACCAACTCAACTTATTTACGTCGTGACCGTGTGAATATTGCAAAGCTTTATTTCGAATATATTTATTTAGCTGAATTTATTTAAGATCTATTTAACATCGTGGCGGCTTTGAATTTGTATTTTATCCTAATAATTCTCATATCTGGTATTGCTTACTGGAAAAAATATTTAGTCGTATAAACTAAGTTCGTATACTTATAAACTTTGTTCAAATTAACTAGCTTATTAATTAAATTGTATTACCGTTGTGTCATTGTTGCGATATGAGTTTTTTTTCTCTAATTGAACGTACATTTAATATTATTACAAAATGATATTTTTTATTCGATCGTCTTCTTTTTTTATTTGCTTCTAGTGAGATTCTTAAGTTTTCGAAAAGACTGTACTTCACAAAGTGCGACATAAAATGGCGACATAGCTTAATCCGCAACACCTCTTGCGGGCTGGTCTTTGTGCTCGTGCAATTCGGTGGCATGGCGTGAAAGATTGCGTCATATGTTGGCCACCCAGCGTACGGATAGTATGCTCCGCCACCGAAGAGCGGCGCAGCACCTCAAAACTTCTCTCTCAAGCCGTATTGAGAAAGTATGTAAACCAAGCCCGCGGGACAAGTCGACATACTTTGAATTTCCCTCGCAGTCATCCAAATGCCTTCGGAAAGAGTTGGAAATTACATACCCCATGACACCCAGGCAAGGAACATGTTTTTATGGTCGTAATGTAATATATTTTTTTCCCCCATAGAGGAATGTCAACAACAAAAACGATCCAAATAAAACATATATTCACAGTAAATGAAATTCAAACCAATGAATACACTCCAGATTAACCAAGCAAACTGTTTAAAAGCTTATATATCGCTTTCGGGTGAGCCCTTATTTTTTCCGATCTCCCAGAATTCGCAGAAGCTTTTGGCCCCCCCCCCCCGACGGAGTGGCGCTTCCGGCACTAATCCTCTCCGCCCCCGTCGCTGCCGTACCCCTTCTGACTCATCGCCGTTCGCAGCATGTGCTCTGCGAGGATCGATACTGTCACATATTCTATAATTTCATCCGTTTTGCGTCTAACGACTGTTTCGTATCAACTCCAAACAGCAAAAGGAAATAAGTAAACGGCGGCTAGGACACTAGGTCTAGTTTTGGAAAACGTGCTGTCATCAAATACTTCCACTTGAAAGGTTTTACACCAAAACAAATAAAAGAAGAGATGGATTCAGCACTAGGAGACTCCTCCCCATCATATTCAACTATTAAGCAGTGGGTTTCTGAATTTAAAATGGGTCGTGTGAGCACCTCTGACGAGCCTCGCTCAGGACGGCCTGTTGAAGTCACAACTTCAGAGATGAATGAAAAAATCCATAAAATAGTATTGGTAGACCGCAGATTGAAAGTGCATGAGATAGCTGAGACTTGTAGAATGTCAGGTGAACGTGTGCGAAATATTTTGCACACCCATTTGAACATGGAAAAGCTGTGTGCAAGGTGGGTGCCGCGTTTGCTAACGTTCGACCAAAAACTGCTTCGAAAAACCATTTCTACCGACAATTTGGCGCTGTATAGGCGTAATCCAAACGAATTTTTGCGTCGATTCGTAACTGTTGATGAGACATGGGTCCACCACTACACTCCTGAAAATAAAGAACAGTCAAAACAGTGGGTTGGAAAAGGGGAACCAACCCCAAAGAAGGCAAAAACAATTTTATCGGCAAACAAGGTTATGGCTACTGTTTTTTGGGATGCGAGAGGAATTATATATATTGATTACCTTGAAAAGGGTAAGACTATCACTGGTCGATACTACGCAGAGTTATTGCAACGTTTGAAGCACGAGGTGCAAATTAAACGACCTCATTTGGCGAAGAAAAAAGTTTTGTTTCATCACGATAACACACCAGCGCATTCGTCGATTGTTGCCATGTCCAAAATCCACGAATTGAAGTTTGAATTGATGCCGCATCCTCCGTACTCTCCAGACTTAGCCCCCAGCGACTATTACCTGTTTCCTAACCTCAAAAAATGGCTTGGCGGAAAAAGATTTAAGAGCAACAAAGAAGTTATCGAAGCTGTAAATCAGTATTTTGAGGAGCTTGACGAATCTACGTTTAAAACTGGTATAACTAAATTATAACACCGTTATGAGAAATGTATCAGCGTTGATGGAGATTATGTTGAAAAATAAAGCAAACAAAATTTTTAAACATCGTTTTTCTTGGTCAGGCCGGAAACTTTTCACCCCACCCTCGTATCATCGCGGTCGAATCATCGATGGGCAATGGCATTTCGGCGGATTTGAACGCGAATCGCGGAAAGTTTACATCGTTCCTGTTGTCGATAGATCCACAACTACGTTGTTGAATATAATTAAACAACGAATATTGCCAGAAACCACCATCATATCCGAATGTTGGAAAGCATAAGTGCGAGAGTTGGAAAGTCTTGAAGTGGAAGAGTTTCAACATTTAAGGGGTAAGATGCAGTCAGAGGTGTAAAAAAGAGAATTTTCCATTTAAAAAAAATGTTATAGTAAATAAGTTTGTTTTACAAAAGTGGTTACACAGACTTTATATGTTATATTTCAACTTGACTTGTACAAATTTCCAAAGAAAAATATTGATTATTTATAAAAATATCGCTATCTTTGTTGGACCTCCTTCGGCATGTAGTGCTTTGCGGTGACCATCATAACATTTTGATGGATCATCTGAAATAAAAAACGCAAAAAAATCATTAGTTTTATAATAAATCTAGTCCTTAATCGAAGCCTTTTTCTTTTAAAAAATTAACAAAATGGCGGCTCCCGACAGATAACTTTCGATTTTCGACCGAAAAATCACTCGGTTATTGTTTAAAAAAAAATATAAATTTTCAACAAAAATGAAAATCCTTCGAGTAAGGCTGTTCGAGTAAGTTTTTAATGCTGTCAATAAGCACACCAAATTGCATCAAAATCCATGGAGTGGTTTCCGAATTATAGTGCCATCGACTTGAATAACATGTTTCGAGAAAAACGCGTTTAAAGTTCTTTTATGTGGATACGGTATTATATGTTCGTAAAATTTTGAGCCCGATGGATGAAGTTAACCTTTTTTTTATGTATTTTGATCGGCTGAATCCGAATATCACAATGTTTTGCCGGAAAGTCGAACATTCAATTCTTTATAGCCAATTGTTAAAAAATTTTTTTTTTAAATTAGATTTTTTTTTGGGATGAATTACTTTTTTTTAAACATTTTGGGCAACTTTATAGCGAAAGTATTCTTTATAAAATTTTGCTAAAGTTCATAGTTTTTGAGTAATACATTTTTCAAAGTTTCTGAAAAAGTTTTCCAATTTTACACTTGATTTATGTATATAAATACCAATTAAAAAATTACTTACATCGTATCATCAACTCCTGGCCCATACAATAGGGCCAGGAGTTCTGCCGATGTGGAAGCTTCCAAATTATCAATCTGTTGCTATCTTCGAAGCATTCTGCCTTCCCGGGTATTATCGTTTGCGCGTTTGTCAGTCACGTCTATGCTTGCAGCTGCCGCCCGCTACCTGCCATGGGGACCCGACGCCCCTTCACGAATTGTGGAATATCCCGGAAACTATTCATCGAATTGACTTGAAATTTTCAGGGAATATTTTCGAAACATCATACTTCAAGAAAATGTTTGAATAAATTTTTTTTGAAAATTTTGACTGCATCTCACCCCTTGAAAGTGAAACATTCCCTCAATTTTGTCGACACTGGTGCGCACACTCAAAACATCGAAAGCAGGTGGAGGGAGGTCCGATCACCCGCGATATGGTCGTCGCAAATATCACATGGATTGATATATCGCACAATTTTTCTTCAAGCGTCAATATCTAAACCATCGTGAGCAATTTCACATTATTTTCGGAGTCATCGGAGCCATGAACGAAGAATAGATATTTCGACACTTTTCGACATCAGTCTTTATAAAGATTTGCATCGGCCCTTATTAGGGCCAAAAAAATTACCAACGTAATACAATTGTATAATACTTCATACTCCCCAATATAGGCGTCGAAATATTTAAAAATTCCCTATTTTATCACGTGTTCTCGCGAACTTCAAAACCCTATTACTTATGGAATTAATCGAAAATGTCAGCCTCCCCCGACGGAATATCGCTCAATAAAATGGAATGAATAAGGTGAAGAAATAATGTTCCCGTCGTTTTTCGGAAAAGTCCTCATACTACATAGTTCCCTTAATTTGAACATAACGAATAACCAAATTATTTAATGAGGCGAAAAAGTCAAGCAGGTGGATCGTGCTTTTTGAACGCCTTGTCGCCCTGTTAGGAAATATCATTGTTCTGGCCAGGAAGACATTACTTAAATGTACGAGTATTTCGCCAACAATCCGCCGGGTGGCTGCAAGTAAAGTCTTTCGCGTAACCTAGGTACCATCGTACAACGATAAGATGTTGTTGTACCATGTACAGTGGTGCTATGCTTACAGAGTGTACTTACACTTATAATGTTGTGATGCTTGTAAAATAATAAGTATCACCCGAGACCAAATTTTCGACCCACGTTTAACCCGAAAAAGTAAGGCTTCCTTCCCCGAGCAGAAATCGGGGATAGCGGATTATCGGGTATCTAGAGGAGGGGACAGTGTTTGGAAATACCATGCGTTAGGGCATCCGATGAACCTCCGGAATGGCAGAAACTGAAAAGGAGGCCAATGGCGAAAGGTACTGAAAAGAGGCCAATGGGGACCACAACTGAACCTACGGAACCTCAGGTGGGTCTACTTCGAGCGCTCCCGCAGAACCGACTGCGCAGCCCCCCCCCCCCCTTCGGCCTACTGTACACTGCTAAACAAAAGAAATTAATTTAAATAGGAACTATTTAAATAAAATAGATTTTTTTCTTGTCTCACAGCCTACTACGATCATATTTGTTTCAAAGATATTTGTATATATATGTATAAAGATGAGATTCGAATGAATCTTTATTTGCTTACAATGTATACTGTAAAGCTACATGTACTATATGCATAAAATATGCATAAAAGTACTATATGTGTACTATATGCATAAAATATTTCATAAATCGAAAATAAAATAAATCACTTAATTGAGAACTTTACCACAATGATTTTTCATCGTAATTCGTCATTCCCTGGCCTTTAGAAATGCTTTTTTCGAAGTAAATATTTCGAATCGAAATATTTCGATTCTAGAACCTACCTACTCATCGATAGAAATCGATCCTAGAACCTACCTACTCATAGGGACGCACGCTGTCCCTATGCTGCCGAGTGCTTATAACATTTTGGTCGCTGATATGGCATAAGAGACCAAATGAATACCTATAACTATTTGTTGTATAACATAAACTATATCAATGAATTAATATCATTGCGATAATTAGACAGTTTTATCGAAATACATGCTATAGATTTTTCAAACGTAACCTCTATATATATATATATATATATATATATATATATATATATATATTGATAATTCCTCTCTCTCTCTCCACCTTCTCTACCCCCACGCCCCTTTGATATGAGTGTTTCAATAAAGATAGACCATTAGTTCAATCGAATGGAAGAATGGTTGACTCTACGACAATTCTATTTAATTTAAATTTAAAAAAATTAACTCGATCCATTCACTGAATTAAACTAAATTTTTTTTCGAACACATGAAACTAAATCACAGATTTATTAGGATAAAATAAAATATTTAGTTATTGGGCGATATTAAGTAGATTTATTTCCATAAATAAACATATTTGAAATAAATAATTCTAATAATGGAATAAAATAGGAAAAATTTGGTTCTATGAAAAATGTAGTTAATTCAAATAAAAAATAATCAAACAGACGCGGTTAGTAAATATCAATAATATTTAGCGGAAAGAAATAAAAATATGCTTCACACATACACGTTGAAATGTTTTTTTTATTTCTGACGTGCTAAAAATGAAAACAAAGAAAAATCAAACATTTTATTTGAAATCGACGGTAATCGGCCATTGTCATTTATCGACTCATTATTGAATGAACCAAAAAAAAAAAAAAGAACAAAAACAAAAGGAGAAAAAAAAACAAAAAATCGAATGAGATTGAATTCCAAACCGACAATTTCAAAATTTTAGAACATAAAATAGACTATAATTAGCACCCTAACGTTTCATATACGAGGGCGGTCCGATAAGTACTTAGCCTACAAAAGAAAAAGGAAAATTTTGGAAAAGTGGCGATTTATTTCTCAACATAGTCTCCTTTGAGCTCGATACACTTGACCCAGCCTTGCTTCAACTTTTTTAACCCGTCTGAAAAATACGTTTTCTGGAGGTCTGCATCGCCGGGTGGAGTCCACTGTTTCGACTGTTCCTTGGTCTTTGGTGTGTACCAATAGATCCCCGTTTCGGCGACGGTCACGAAGCGACGCAGAAACTCCTTCGGATTGCGCTTAAACAGCGTCAAACACTGCTGTGAAGTGGTCTCACGGTTGCGCTTGTTGTCTGGAGTGAGCAAACGCGGCACCCATCGCGCCGACAGCTTTCTCATGCCCAATATTTCATGCAGGATATGACCCACGCGGTCTTTTGAGATGCCTAATGTCACAGCTATCTTGCGCACCTTCAATCGGCGGTCTGCCAATACGAGATCGTGGATTTTTGTCACGTTATCCTCCGTGGTAGCCGTTTTCGGGGCACCTGGGCGTTGCTCATCAAAAACCAACGTGCGACCACGTTGAAACTCGTTAAACTAATTTTTAACGGTCGCCATCAAAGAAGAAAAGAGACTGTACACAGCATCCGAGCGCTCTTTGATTTCGTTGCGCGATTTCCCTTCCAAAAACAAGAATTGAATCACCGACCGATATTGCCCTTTTCCATTTTTCTAAAATCCGCAGACATGCCCGCTTTCACACGCGGTCAAAGCAAAACTACGAGTCCGATTCGGCTGAAATTTTGAGAGTAGCTGTCTACGAGAATGTACTACACGATAGTAAATTTTTCTTGCGACAGTGGCGCCATCGGGCAGTGAGGCTAAGTACTTATCGGACCACCCTCGTAGATATCAACATTATACGTTATTTAGATCTACACTGCCAGCCAAAAGTTTTCGGACACTCCACATAATCGCAAAACTCTTGAGCGCTGGATAATTGCCAAATAATGTTAGAGTAATATAATTTGTTTCATTTATTATTTCACGATGATAATAAAATGTTCTTTATAATTAATTAATTATAGAAAGCTTTATAGTATCTTCGTAAAATAATTATTATTCTACCATAATATAACTTTCAATCCAAAGTGATTGAAAGTTTGGCAATTATCTGAAGTAACCGAATACTTTTGACTGATAGTGTATATTCGAATATACTAACGCAACCATATATTTTAAGTATGTATATTATATAATATACACGGCCGCTTAAAAGTTTGGATACACCAGTCGATATTTTTTGCTGCACTAAAAGTTACATAGCTTCGTGAAAAAAGATAATGGAATTTACCGCACGGCGTTTTGAAGGGAACAAATTCAGCTTTATTTTGGTTTTTTGAGATATTGTTTTATGATTTTTTTTCGACCCGGTACGCACTTTTGTACGTAACTGTTTTTCGGCTTTTTTTGGACCATCGAGAATTGGGCCCAAAAAATTGTCATGATTATCTTTGATAAACTTGAACGGGGTGAAAGGAGCTCCATTTTCTTGCTTTAAAATGTTTCGTACAATTTTTTTCGCAGAGGCATTTCATTTTTTGCAGAAAAATATTAATTCTAGATAATCCAATATAACTCAACAACTAGAGGGTTTAAGAAGAAATCTCAAGGATGTAAAAAGTAACGTACGTTTATAGTGGATAGACTGGCATTTTTAAAGAATTTTCCTGTGAGATTTTTTCTCACAAAAAAATTTATGACGCCCATTAAGACGGAATGACACCTCATCGCGGTCGCTATGGTAGAACAATTATAGACACCCAAAAATCTCTGAAACGGCTCTTCAGATCCCGTCGAAACTTTGCCAAACGACGTCAAATAGATAGACGAACAGCTGTCTGCCCCTCAAATTTTCTGAATTTGAGAAAAAAAAATGCAGATTGGCTTACCATACGCCAATCTACATATTTTTTCTCAAATTCAGAAAAAAAAAGGAAGGGCGTTTTTAACCCCAACCTGGCCGAAACGGAAACTGAAAGTTTCAGCACGTCTGCGAAGAAACTGAAAAATAATATTGATATGACTGTGAATCAAAGTCCTAATATTGAATATCGGATTTTAAACTTTTAGGTTGTGTTTGCTGCTATTTCAAATTTAGTGAAGTGCAAAACGTGTAATGGAAATATTACATTTGAAACGGCAAGTGCTTCAAGAGGACTAGGCTTCAAAATCGTTGTGAAATGTGACTCATGTGCAGATTATTTGATACCATCATCTCCTTTTTTGGAATATTCGTATGAAATAAATCGTCGATTTATATTCACCATGCGAGTTATCGGCATAGGATTGGCTGGAGTACAAAAATTTTGCGGACTTATGGACATGCCAAGGTTTCTTACCGAGACTACATATTCAATAATTTTGAAAAGTATTTATGAGCCTGTGAAAACATGTGCAGATATAATACTTAAAAAAGAAGGTACGAGAAGAAATTGAAGATGCACCTAATGCAGAAGGCGATGCAACTCCTCAATTAAGAGTTTCCGGAGATGGATCCTGGAGGAAGCGAGGATATACGTCGTTGTTCAGAGTCACATCAGTCATAGGCTACTACAGTGGAAAAGTACTTGATCTTGTGGTAAAAAGTGCGTATTGTAAAATGTGTGAATCGTGGAAACCTAAGCTAAATGATGCGGAATACGAAGAATGGTACGAAGCACACGAAGATAACTGCAATGCAAATCACGAAGGCTCCTCGGGAAAAATGGAGGTGGACTCCATTATCGAAATCTTCAAGCGTTCAATAGAAAAATATAATGTCCTGTACCGTTACTATATTGGAGACGAAGATGCGAAAACGTACACTGGGCTAGTAAATTCTCATCCTTATGACGACGTAGAAGTTATAAAAAAAAGAATGCATCGGTCACGTCCAAAAGCGTATGGGATCCCGCCTTCGTAATTTAGTAAAAAAAAAAAAAAAGCTTGGTGGTAAAGGACAGCTGATAGGAAAATTTATTGACAAGCTCACTGTGTACTATGGACTTGCTATTCGACGCCATTCTGCTTCTGTTCACGATATGCATGAGGCAATATGGGCGACCTTCGATCATTACAGTTCAACTGATGCAAATCCACACCACGAGGGATGTCCAACCGGTGAAGAATCGTGGTGTTCGTATCAACGAGCTCAGGCGAGAAACGAGGCTTTCCGACACGATTACAAACCACTTCCATCAAATGTATTGGATGCCATCAGACCTATATACAACGATCTGAGTAAGGAAACTTTACTCGAAAGATGCGTCGGTGGCTTCAATCAAAATGACAACGATATCTTCAACCAACTTGTTTGGAAAATCAGCCCAAAAATCGTCTCGAGTGGAGCAATCATTGTAAATTTAGCAGCTTATATTGCCGTTGGACTATTCAACGAAGGTTCAAAATCATTATTATTTTATTTAAACTCAATCGGAGTGAGCTGTGGACACAACGCGCACGAATACGCTGATAAAATGGACGAAGCACGGATTGCACTGGCAGAGAGACGTGCGGCCTCGAGCACTCGTGAAGGAAGAATGTTACGAAGGCAACAGCAAATTTCCGTTTTGCAAGCGGCATCGTCGGCAGAAGAACTTCTGTATGGGCCCGGAATAGATGACTCTATGTAAGTTTACAAAAAAAATATTTTCTTCGTGTAAACTGAAATTGAAACTTTAAACGCGTTTTTCTCAAAATGACATTTCTGAAGTCGGTGACCAAGATTACTCGAACACTAATGAACCGATCTTCTTGAAATTTTGCAGGCTTATTTAATACATAAAAACGTAGTCTTTAATCGTTCGATTTTTTTTTTCGAAAAAATGGCCGTTTTATAGCCAAAAAACGGCCGTTTTTTTCGTTGAAATCGAACTATTAACTTTGACTGTCCGCCATTTTGCGAAAAACGATTATTTTTTAAAATCCTTCGATGAAAGACTAGTTTATACTTATATTTGACTAAATCCACCCGCATTTTTTTTTCAGATGATCCACTTCGCCGCAATGTTGGTCACCGTAAACCGTGTATATAAAAACATTATTTCATTGACGGCCATTTGCCGCTAAACAATGTAATATTTTTCAATAAAAAAATTACTGAAAGTTCTTCAAGATGTGTTCTTTAAGATGGTATATTGATCCATTAAAAAAGTTTTGTAGTTTTCTTTTAAAAAATTCATGAAAAAGGCCTTTTTTGCGCTACAAGTGGGGGTAACGCCTTAATCCGATAAAATCGCAGTAAGACTGTACATACGAGCATTCTTTGATGAATCGCCTATAAATAATAAAAAATCGATATTGAGCAAATTTGATTGTTTTCGCATATTAATATTGCACTAACAATTCCATAAGGTGACGATGTATTTTTATTAATTGTGTAGTATTTATTCATCACCTGATAATGCATATTTACCTGTACTGTTCTTCGGGCGATAATCAGGGAAAACGTATTATTTTCGTCATCGAACGGGTTACCGATCAGGCCACAATGGAGTGATGATGGAGGCGATTTCGAATTTGGACCGAAAGCAGGTTAAGTGAGGTCGAGGCAACGGTTTGAGATCAAAAGCAGGTTGAGGAGGCCTGTGTTCTGAACATTTTACTGAAACTGGGGGTCGAAAGAAGGTTTGGGAGGTCTAACACAGGCTACACAGGACCAAGAGAAGGTCTCTTCATGGCATTGAACTCGACAAATCGGGTTTGGTAGGTTCAACGGAGGCTAGCGGCTTATGTATTACGAAAGAAATGGGTCCTGTGGGAGTTCGAAAGCTAAAAAATTTGACTCCGGCAGTACTACCGGATACTATCTATTTTACTCGGTTATATCGCCAAAAGCACTAGCAGTACCTGATAATTTCCCTGTCCAGTCCCGGTTTTTAGCGATATATTCCCTACAACTTTCCTGGTAGTTTCTTACTCGTTTCCCGGATAGTTCCTGAGCAGTTCCCGGAAAAAGGAACGATGGATCGGGGCCTGGCCTGAGACCTGTTATATGGTGAACCTGGTCTACGCTGGAAGGCCTGACCATGGCCCGATATAATCTAGGGAAGGCAGTTAAGGGACAGTACCTTTTCCCGACCTAAATTTCCACACAGATAAGTCGGTTCTTCTTAACCGCTGAAGAATTTCGAGGTCAGTCTGGATCCATTTTATCACACGGGCGGAAAATGTCAGGACTGAAACAGCATAGGCATTGATCACTTTGATCAAATTCTTCACCGCCGATCTGCTTCTACAAATCTGGTTGAGTCGGGCTATATATTTGGTGATAACGTTCTTCTTGGTGTACGTGTGATCAATGTACCTCGCTTGCAACATTCTGCAGTACTTATATTTTTCATCTTCTTGCAAAGCTCTGACATTTGTTTGTACGTCAGAAGATAGTCTCCGTGTAAAATATCTCTCCTGCCGATGTGGATTATTCATTTTTCGTTTTCTCTCAGGTCGCTTTTTTCCTAGATAGCCACAAAGAATAAGAAAAATGTTGACAACTCTTCCGAAAAGGCCCATTTTTATGCAAAAGCAGCAATTCTTATATAATTTATTTATATAATTGTTTTGTATAAATATTGGTCAGAGCAGAAGAAATTGACATCATTATTTGCAGAAGTCTTAGGGGAGCAACTAGAATTCTTGCGAAAGATGCGCTGTTTTCCGACATGATCGGAATTCGTTATAAATTATGCTGGGTTAAGGTAAAGGCAAAGACCGAATAACAAATGCCGCTATTTTGTGAAAATGGAAGTGGACGGCCAAAGGAGACAATCTCGAGTACCTAGGCTTCCAATAATACGGTTCCTATTATCGCTTCTCAATTGGAGAATTCTCCATCATAATATATCTATAGTGAGATAATTGGAGGTAGTTGATTTATGTATTCATTCTTTGGAGGATTCCTTCAAGCTAAATGGAACTGCTCACATAACCAAGAAGATTTATCACAACAATGCAATGTACGGCTGAATCGAACTGCATCATGATCAACCCCTTGAATATAACTAAGCAATTAGAAGCAGACACAGAGCGGGGGTTTATCAATCACCATTGATACAGGGAAACAGAGAATCATCATTATTCCCGATTGGTTAATGAAGGATCCCGGTTTCTCTTTGTCAAATATAACGATACACAATTTTTCAATGATACAAAAATGCACCCAACCCGCTTGCTCATGAACCCACGAGTAAAACCCACGATTTTACATCGAAGTCGGAAAATAATGTAATATTGCTTTGTTAAAGAGAAACGAGATTTTTTTTTCTCTATTTGCGTTGTTTTTTACGGGTAGCATGTTAAAAACGGAGCATAAATGAAAGGTGCAAACAATTGGTTGTTTGTTGTCGTTGATTAACGAATAATTGCGATTCGAAGCCGTGGAAGTCAAAGGAGAATTATATAATTCAACTAGCTGTTAAGATGAAATGACACCTCATCGCGGTCGGTCTGGTAGAACAATTATAGATACGCAAAAATCTCTGAAACGGCTGAAGGGTCAGACAGCTGTTTGTCTATCTCTTTGACGTCGTTTGGCAAAGTTTCGACGGGATCTGAAGAACCGTTTCAGAGATTTTTGCGTATCTATAATTGTTCTACCATACCGACCGCAATGAGGTGTCATTCCGTCTTAAGGCTTTATAAAGGGTATCTTGAAATAAGTTGACATTTAAATTTATTAACAAAACGTATTATTTATTTGAAAAGTACGAATATTTTTATTTTAATATAAGGTAAAAATATGGAGGTTATGTGTGGAACACAATATCCGATAAATGTCATAAAAGGCATGGACTTGAAGGGCATATTCTTTCAACAAGATGGCGCAACCTGCCACACTACGGGCAAAACGATGCAGTTATTGTAGACAAAGTTTCATGGCCGTGTTGTCTCGCGCCGTGACGATGTAAATTGGCCACCAAGATCGTGCGGTTTCACGCCATTGAATTGCTGTCTTTGGGGTTTCCTGAAAGGAAAAGTGTATGCCTATAAGCCACAGACCATTCCGGAGCCTAAGGAAGCAATTAAACGCACCATTGATGAAGTTAGTCCGCAATTATGCCAAAACGTTGTTGAAAATTTCGTCAAAAGAGTGAAGGTTTGTAAAGAGGGACGAGGCAGCAATTTGTCGGATATTGTGTAAGGATTGTGCAGAAACTGTGCCTTTAAAAAAGCTGAAGCAATGACGAGAAGCTTAAGGGGGTCGTCTAGTGTGTCGGATCAAAAGAAGAGAAAACGGCCTTGCATGACTTCTTTGAAGAAGAGGAAGGTGTACTCTATGGTTCAGGCATAGCAGATTGATGGTGAGACCATTTTTTTATTATGAATTATATACAACAACTTTCAAACGCCTTTTTCTCAAAACACGATTTTTTCAAACTGCTGCCATGGTATCTCAAAAACTATTTGATTGATTCTACTCAAATTTAGAAAGCATCTTTAGTAAATATATAACTACAAGTTGAACTAAAATAATTAAGATTGCTTCGTTAGTTTTCTTTTTATCAGTCATATAGACCCCAAAAAAATTCAAAAAATTGAATTCTTATTCTAAAGCGTAAAAAAAAATATTTTTGTGGAATTCTACCTTTATTTTAGTTCCACGTAGAGCCTCAAGTCTCACGATTAAAATTGCGTTCGGTTTTTTTATTTCAGATAAGCAGAACGGCCGGAATCATGGCAGCAGTGGAGCACCTCTTTTTATATATGTGTTCCTGTTAGACGGTGTATCTCCGACTATATTCTTTATAATTTCTTCAAAAAATTCACAAAGTTCGTTTAAATGTTCATAAAAATGATGTATAATTTATAAATTATTTTATTTTAATGGTTTGCCAAAAAAAAAATCTTCAAAAAAGCATCAATAAACGGCCTTCACACTAGACGACCCCGTTAAATTTACTGCACTCATGTCATCTGAAAGTCCGCTTTGACAGAGTCCGTTGCACCCAGCAATTTTTGTAAACGATCACTCAGCTTTTAATGCACGTGCGTACCCATTTGAGGTTCTTTGCCTTGAGTTTGTACCCATAAAAATACATATAGGGAGATGAAATCACTATTCATGTTTTAATACCACCCCAAATCTTAGTAATAACTATTTTTTAAATAAGGCATTGCTCTTCCACAGAGATAAAACGTTTCGTTGTATAGCTCCTGTCGTTGTTTCGTTATTTCAAAAATAGTGGTAACCACATATTCGAAAATAACATGATCATACCGTCGTACCCATTCATTGTGAAGAGTAATCGTAAAATTGCCATAAAATGTTTATTGCCACTAATTCTTAGTTATAAAATATGATCAGTAAGGTAGTCGGCTCAGTAGTCGTCACTGTCCTACTGATCGTCACCTTTCCACACTAAATAAGTATTTTAAGATAAGAATCAGTCCTTCGTACCGATCTGCAGGTATTTACTACGTTGTATTTCATTGGCACACTCGTATTCAAGAATAATCAAATAAAATATTTTCAGCTACAACGTCTATCTATCATTCAGCCGAATCCTTCATTAGGAGGTTAAAGTAAATCGTGTCACATCTCGGGTGATTTGAGAATGCCTAAGGTGAATGTCCCAATTATTGAACACTGGAAGTGCCTATGTCCCTAATATTGAACAGGCATGTCCCAGTTATTGAACACTCTCGAGAATTCTTTTTCCGTTCTGAAAATATTATTTTGGGTACAATATTAAGAAATAAAAGCAAAATCAAACACTTAAATAATCTTTTAGTAATCATGTAAAAATACAAAAATATATATTTAGTCTCTTTTGACAGGTTTTTGGTTCATTCGCATTTGGTTTGTTTTTGCCTTCCAACTCGAACTTTATTTTATTATTCTTTTCAGCTTCCTCGTTTTTATGTTCTGTTTTTGTTTGATTTTGTCGTAGCTTGGCTCCCTGAAATATCGGAGAGCAAAAAATATTGAACATTACATTCGTATTTTTAGGTTACATTTAGGTTATATTCTCTTTTTACTTTTCTTTTTATGTTTATTGCACGAAAATACAAATAAAAAATATATTTGACGATCTTGGAGTTATTAACAAACAAAATTTTCATTCGGATTTATTCAACGGATTTATTGAAACAAAAACATACAGTTTTTGTTTGAATAAATGCGATTCACACGATCTGCCACACGTTAACTGCCTCGATGTTTTGATGGGTTTAATGACGCCATCTTGGAGAATTCGAGTGTTCAATAACTGGAACACACTGCATTTTCTATGTCCCAATGATCGAACACCGTATTTTTTTAACAAATAATTCATTAAAATTTTTAAAAATTGTTATTTGTAAGAATTTTTCTGAGGAACCTGAAACGCCTTTACTTTTTGAGATGCGGCAGTTTTTGAATTTTTGATGCCCTTACGCATGAAGCGGCGCGTCTTAGCAAAAACGATAAGCAGTTATCACGAGACGTCAAATCGGGTCACCGTTGCTGATTAAATAATTTTTTTCTTATATAATTAAAGCTTTTTTGCGCAAGTAAGGTAGTATTTCGATAGCTAAAAGTTCCATATATGTAATGAAATGTTTATTAATAAGTAAATGCATGCAGGCAAATGAGAAATAATAAGAATACAAGATAGTGTTCAATAATTGGAACCTGTTCAATAATTGGGACATTTACCTGACTAGGGACTTGCGTGAAGTAAGTTTGTTTCCAGTGATTAATAAGATTCTTAGTTTTGCGTTTAGCATAAAAAATATAGTTTTATACTCATTTTAACGAGCTTTCATACATGACAATTACCGATTCAGCAATATAAACACTCTGCCGATTAACCCTAAAACCCTACACATGGGTACCCCAAATCTCACATCATTTTTTGGCCCTGGCGTTCCGGCAGTTTGGGTAGTCACGTGAAAAATATCGATCGCATTAGGATGTTTGCGATGTTTTTCTCTGTGTAAGTATATAATTATGTCCATTCTTTTTTGTTATTTATCTTTATAAAATCAGTGTGTTATCAACAGACATAACATTATGAACGTTTTTGTTCTATTCTGAATTTTTTTATTAGAATAAAGCCATGGGGACCAGGTTGCGAGTACGAAAGGCGGAGGAGGCCCGAAGGATGCTGCAGGCGCAAAACAATGAAGAGAAATTTCAGGACAACACTCGACTGATAGTGAATCAAACCATGAAGTATTGGAGGGTTCTGATGAAGATTCTTTTGAAGGAGAACGGGATTCTGCCTGTGACGTGCAGATAGCGACGATGAAATGATCGCACGAGAAGCGGAGAGAATAAAAATGCGTCGTGCATCTCGCATTATATGTGCTCATAAGATGAATAGGCCATGTGGCGTCAGGGCCGGGGCCAGTGTAAAAAGCGAAGTTGTAGCGTGGTATCTTTTGACACCAGTCGGAACCGTGAATGCCGTTTCCAGTGTTGCCAAGATCATCATTCGATGCAGTGGTGCTGTTAGCAGCGTTGATTTGAAGTGCTGGGGTGTGCGTAACCCCGGTGTAAGTTATTTGTTTTGTACATATAGTGTAGGGTCCTAGGGTTAATCGCCATGGCTATCGAGAACTGGGACAAGGTTAGCAAAAAAATCAGATGAATCGAATGTTTATTTATAGAAAATTAGAAAATAAATATTGGGTCTGTATTTAGCATTGTCTGAAGAATCCTCGGACCAGTAATCGTCATACACATATTCGCGATAGTAAAAAGATATACATATAAATAAACGTTGTCGACAACTGGGTCGTGACCATGTCGATAACTGGGTACGTCTCGACCACAGGTGAACACCACGCAATCGAAAAAAGATTAAAAATTATTTTATGATAAACTAGTTGTTTACAATGGTTGGAAATGAATGAAAATTATTCTGATGTAATAACCGTAATTAGTTTTATTTTTTAAAGCAATAAAGTTGTATGGAAGAGAAATTTACCTTTCAAACCCTTTATCAAGGCATGACGATGACTCGTACAATAACGTCTTATAACCTTTACGAAATATTTTCTCAAAAACTGTACCAGGCACGGGAATTTCACGAAGACGTTGTTCTTCGTAATAAAAAAACTGATTAAGAATGATTTAAAAGAACTTCTTCTCACTTTCCAAGTTGAGCTATATAAATTTGCAAAGTCGAGCGATCTGCTTAAGGTGACCATTACTGGGCCGACTATCTCACGGAAATTTTATCAATAGCATTTAAAAAAATGTGAATCTTCATTTCCACCAAGTTTCTTTACGATTTAAACAAACGTGATAAACAGATAATGGCTCTCGAATAAGCAGCAAAATGAAGAAGACTTAAGTTTCGGAAATAGACACGCTTGTATACATGCAACTACAAAGAGCTCGTTCAATTTCTACTGGTCTCCAGAGATGAAATAAGTTGAAGCGTGATCCGGTTTAGGATAATTGACTGGCAGACGCATTGATACCATAGTAAAACCGTGGACACGGTAAAAAATGAGAGAATCTAAATATTTTTCATTAGTATATACAGGGTGTCCCATTTTAATAAGAGCATTAAAATAAATCGAAAAGCTGAAGTTGTCACAAAAAAATAAGGGAATGTAAATCTTTTTCATTAGTATATACAGGGTGTCCCATTTCAATAAGAGCATTAAAGTAAATCGAAAAGCTGAAGTTGTAACAAAAAAGCGTTTCCTACCAAAGTCTTATGGTTCCGAAGGACATACGATGGTAATACATAATACTTTCTTCACCAATACGTTAACGAGATGCTGTAATGACTTTCAATTTTAAAAGCGGCGGTTTCTTACGGTGCTGTTGTTAACAATGGAGATGTGCTTATCAACGTCTCAGTTCGGTTGGCGGTCAATCAATCTGTTTATACAAAGACGAAGGCTGCTTTTGCGGGCAATACAAAGCGACTGGTATGCTCTACGGCTCCCCAAGGGCTCGACGTTTCCACTTCGAGGCGACGTTCCATTCTCGAGAGACTTCGTAATCCGGAACATCGTCTGATCTCTATTGTTACGTGCTTTATAAAGAGTAACACACTAGTATGGGGGATGTCCGGGTAAAGCGAAAACCCCAGGCAAAGCGAATACCCCGGGCAAAGTGAATTCTCGCCACCACTCGCAAATTATGCGTTTGTCGAACGCCACATTACTATAGCAACGTTCGCCCGTCGTTACCCAGTGCGTGGCAAATACTTCGGTAAATATTTGCGCCGGGGAGACAAATATTTGTGTCTTTGCTGGGAAAACATTGATTCGTCAAGGTAAGTATTTTGCTAATAACACGAAAGTTATTTATTTATCGTCCTTTGTTTGTGGGTGGTTAGAATGTATGTTTATGTAGCTTTATACACTGTATAGAAAATGAGACCTAAAGCAATAGTTTTTATTTGAAACGGGATAACCTCAGGCGTGACCACGTGGGGTAAAGCGAATAGGGCAAAGTGAATACCGTATTCGCTTTGCCCGGTGATCGTATAAAATTTTATTATATATAATAATCAGCATATGTCGTTTCAGATGGTGAATAAATACGAAAAAGACGACGCAAGGTTCTTGAAGTGCAGACGTCATGCAAACAGTAATAAATTTATGTAACGCTGGAGAATCCATCAAAAGAACAGCCAAAAAATAAGAGTTAGCACACGCTACCTTATACATGCACGTCAAGAGTGGAACTGGTTCACCACAGGTTGGTCAATTCCGTCCAGTTTCCAGTGACGATTAAGAAATAAAGTTAGTGACTTACCTTAACCCTTTCAATACAGCGAAAAAATCAGTTTAGTACACCTCATTACCGGTAACAGTTATTTTTCCTCCAAGTGATTATCACGATGAAATAACTTTTGTCTAAAACTCGCTCAATAAGGGTGCGAATTCCTCACCACTGAAATGCGCCTATGATTTTCCGTAACTGGGACATATTTTGTCCCAGCCGTAATTTCAAAATTTGTCCAGACTGGGACAGCATATGCCCCGTCAAGTGTGAAAGGGTTAAAGACATGGGTGCGGTGTTCTTTGGACTTACTCGCGATGTATTTAAGAATAAGCGTTCGTATACGTAAAAAGTAACAACTTTAAATACCCAGAATGTTGGGATAATATGAAAGAGCTGGAGATAATAGGCTACAAGGCTTTCTGTCCCGTCATACTAACCTGACCCCGAGAACCCCAGAAGCAACATCTGTTGGCAGAGTAAAAGGATTTAAGCGAGGCGCAGTAAGCCGTTTTTTGTGAAAATCTTGAAGCTGCCATGAAGATTGGCAGAAGTCGAAGAAGAATATTGAAGTCTCCAGATTGTACAACATGGATGAAACCGGGATATCAACTACCACTAATACACCCCCAAAAGTCCTTTCAGTAAAAGAAAAAGAACAGATTGGCATGATCGCAAGCGTAGAGCGCGGTCAATTGACAACGGTCATCGGCTATTGCAATGCGGCTGGATCTTTTCTTCCACCATTTCTGATTTTTGCAAGAAAGCGGATGCAGCCAAAACTTTTTGATGGAGCTCCGCCAGGGACACAAGGCACTTGTACACCAAATGGTTGGAAATCAGGCGAAGTTTTCTTGAATTGGGTGCATTTCTTCGTGGAACAAGTCCGCCCAACAGGTGATGAAAAGGTCATACTATTGTTGGATAACCACGAGAGCCACAAATACTATCCTAGCCTTGAGTACGCAAGTAATGACCATCTAATAATAATGTCCTTGGCGCCGCATACTACTCACAAGTTGCAACCAATGGACGCCGCCGTGTATGGTCCACTGAAAATACACTTTGAAAGAGAGGTCAACATTTTCCACAAAGCTCATCCCGGACGCATTATTAAACAGTACGATGTGGCTAGATTGCTAGTACCAGCTTATCTTAATACTGCTGTGGTCATAAGTGCAGTTCATGGATTTGAGCTACCTGGAATTTAGCCAGTAAACAAACGCGCTTTTGTTGATGAACATTGTTAACCAGCTGATGTACTCGCACGTAGATCCAATTTAAATTCTTGAGCTGGAGCTTTCCCTGAAATACATAGCGATTCTCCAGCAGAGATTATTGCATCATCGGGTGGATCTGTCTATAGTCGTTCTCGGCCGCAAACTTCTCCTGCTCTTGAAATATATGAAGCCCATAAAGACCCTCTAACCACAAGGCGATCAGGGTCCCCAAAAAAATCGGTAGCACTAATGGCCACGCCGGTTCATCGACACCTGAATGTTCAAATACTGATTACAACCCTTCGGAATTAATACCTACATCTCAGCCAGCTAAACTAACAACAGCACGTAAACGAAAACTACAAAAATCTGAAATACTATACCTATTAAGGAAGAACAGAAGCAAAAATAAAAAAAAACGAAAGTTAAGAATCTTATGAAGGAACTAGATGACGATTTTATTAAAGTTGTTAAGAAGACTGCTAAAGAAAATAAAAAAAATTAAATGTACGTCATCAATAGTGTCACGCAGGGTGTTCAGTATTTGAAGGCAATGATGATAACATTTGTGATAAGTGCATTAGTTAGATTTTTTACCTAAAAAGTTAATTTTGATGTTTTTTTCAAATGTTACCGATCATTTTGTAAGTAACATACATTTCCAAATATTACTTTCTTGTTATCCACTTTGCCCTTATGCTGTACCCACTTTACTCGGGGGCTCGCACAAAGTGGATACTTTGACATTTTTCTTATTTGGTTTATAGCAACTAATTAAACTAGAATTAAGGAAAAGTGTTAACGCGTTTCGAAAGTTGTTTAAATAAAAACTAATCTCAGATAATTGTGTTCATTTCCTCCATTGTTCACTTTGCCTGGACCTTCCCTACGCAACGCTACGCGATTTTATACTATACTTCAATGAATATTATATTGTACTATCCTCACATATGGCGTTTCTTACCATTTTTAAATGGGACGGCACGATTTTCATTTTTATCAAAAAAAAAAATGAAAAAATTCTATTTAAAGAAAGCTATTTAAAGGTAATTTAAAGTTTTTGGAAATATCGCACGCTGCTTGCACATTCTCGGCTTCTCCTCTTTGTGCGATGCTCCGTACGCTCCGTGCTTCTTCGTTACTGGTGAGCCGCTAGACCCTTGCCTGGCGGCCACGTTCAGCGCACACCCTGGGCACGTACCATTCTTGCATCTCGTATTTATCAATAGAATCACGTCGCCCGAAATTTTTGCGATCCAGTCGTTCTGATTGAACATAAATTTAGTTCGGCTGTTCAGAACGGTCTGTTTCAGAACAAACCTTTATCTGTTTGGACGATGCCCGATTACGGCCACAATGGAAGTGTCGATATTTTATATATATATATATATATATATATATATATATATATATATATATATATATATATATAATAGTATCTATAAGTATTCTATATATTGTGTCGTGTTTTTTTTAAATCGTGCCACAAGGTAGGCTTACGACCACGTTTTTTTGCGTGCGTGTACCCCAGTCGCTACCGTGGCGTTGCGTTGAGGGCCTTTCTCCAATTGTGCTTTGTTTTTTTTTGTTGTTGTGAGTTTCGGTATCGTTTCATTTTGTTTAGGTTGGTGGACGGAACTCTGTCGAACGACGTGCGGCTCAACGTACCGAGTAATTCCGACCGAAGGAAGCTCCCAATGAGATCTGTCTGGAAATCGATGCACGCCCGGCTGAGATGCCGGCGCCCCCACCATGTGGAGCATCGTATAGGAGAGCGGGCCATTTTCCGTTACGGACGGAAGCTGGAGATTTCCATGCTACGGTTCTAGTTAGAAGCCTTGCTCGATCTCGCACGATGACCCGCGGATGCGATTCTAGAGGGTCTTATAGTTACCGATGGAGAAAGGTACCAGTTATGTTACCGATCCGTTCTCGAGGTACCTCGGGCAGATATTACGGCTACCCAATTAAAATATTATTCTATAATGTTTCGGCTCTTAATAATGTACGATATAAAATTCTCGGTTGAGCCGGCGATTTCGCAAGGGTCGATAACCCGAGCGTGTTGACAGTTTTCCTCTCAATGCGCTCTGTCTCGCTCTCGCATAAGTGTCTCGCGCGCCGGCTCTCGCCGCGCGAGGTACTATCACGCTACCGATCTTCGCATGAGGAGGTAGGCCTTCCGGCTTTTCGCACTCCCGCGAAAAGAGACACGTAGTTGTACCGCGGGCCTCGCGATAGAGAGATTTGTCGTGGTCTCTCCCGGGCCCGGGTCGTCGCGCTCTCTGGTCCCCGTGCGTGTGACGCTCTCGCTTACGTTTCCGTGTTCACGATTGAGTTTTCTTTACGTAAAATATCCCAGGTGGATGATCCACCAGTTCCCGCTCAATAAAATAAAACTTATTTAATTTTATTGTGAATAGTTCTGACTAGTGGCTAGACTATCGATAAAATAAAACCTATTTTATTTTATTGTGACGATCACGGTAGCGTGAAAAGTGACAAAACCCGTGACAGTTTACGCTACTCCCCGATGAATCCCGACCCGTCTACCACAACCCACAGCCTGAGCGGCCGGGCTATACCGCACCCCCCCCCCCGCGTAAGTGCATCCAGTTTACCAATTACCGGTTATGATTCCGGTGATACAAAAATCACGGAGAGCTCCAGTCTCCATTGGTGGGTCAGTGCGGATCCTCACGACCACAGGGCATACTGGTTGCGAAATCCAGTCAAGCAAAGTTCTCTGGTGCCCGCGGGAATTGCGGATGCACAAGCGGGGATAGACGGTGACGGTTCTCGCACCTGAAGCTCCCGAGATTGGGTTCCCGTTTTCGTGATGAGAATGCCCGTCACAATATCTATATAATATCTAAACGTATCTTCTATTTTATGTATCTATAATAGATATATCGAATAGTATATTCTATTCTATATATCTAATATATTCTAATAACATCGATATAATCCTGATAGTTGGAGCATATAGACAAAATTAAAGGTGCGCGGCAATCAGCTATTGCTTAAGTGACCCAGATTAGCAGCGTCCCAATGCTTGTCACTATTTCGACCATCGAATAAAGAGCTCGGCATGGCTTGCCGAAAACAGCTCCAGGATGTCGTCAGTTTCCATGAAATTGATGTTCGTGTCATCGCTGTGTTGGCAATGGTACACCATGATCCACAGATCGGCCTTCGCTAGATTGAACCCGAGCTGGGAATGTCCCGACCGACTGCTTCACAAATTCTGCGGCCTTTTCGGTACCACCCAGAAACTCAGAAAAACGTTTGGTACCGTAAAAAAAATGGTTTGAATCAACCAAATCCTGCAGTTGCAGGTGGCGAACGATATGAACAATTCAACTGACTGCGAGATTTGGTTGAATTACAAATATATATTTAATTCCAGCAAACAAACTTCTTGATCCAAAAACGCACAGAGTACTTTTAATTCTAATTCCGGTGTCCTGAAACCAAACTTTATTTTAACATACTGAACGGTTCGGTCCGTAATCTCTCCCTTAAAAGCATTTTCAAAATATATAGTTCAACGAAAAACATATATACTAGAATGAAACATGTGTGCATTTAATAAATTGCAGAGCAGATTTCAGTCAATACATAATATTTTTGATTAAAGCTCATGTATAGTCCGTACCACTGAAGATATATTTTAAAAGAAAACCCCCCAACGCTGCTATAGTCGATCCAACTATATGTTGGTTTGCCCTGAATGACGGAGTAGGTTCTGACAACTGATATTATAACATTGTTGAAGCTGCATACAGTAAGTTCAATCAAAGTTGGTTTTACACCAATCGAATAAATGGCAGATAGTGCATCAGCTTAATATGAACCAAATAAACATCGTGTCACTCTAATAAAATTTTGATGTGAGTATATGCAACGTATACATTGAATTGGTAGAAAATCAATTGAATATAAATCATCGAAGAAAGTATTCTCTCTACGATGAATTATAAATACAAATGGAAGACGAAGACAATAAGGTAAGTAGATCCGTTAAATTATGAGACAAGATGATTAGTAATTTTTCAATAATGACGGTTTATTAAAGTACATATTAAAAATACTGCGATGATACAGAAACAACTTTTATTGATTAATCTACGTCGATGTACGACTGTACACTCAGAAAAACGTTTGGTAATACCAACTATGTATATTTAGTGGAAACAATTTTGCTTCAAGCAACCTACTTTTACTGGCTTGAAGTACAATTCGATTCATGTGACAAAGCCAGTTTAGTTGAAACAACCAAATTATCATGTCAAAATAGCAATATCTCCCTGGCCATATAATACGTTGGATTAACTACATCGGAGTTCATAGAAGTAATCCGCGTGTTATTTGAACTTTATATTTGGTCGATATATTGGCCAATAAACTACATTTTCCAACTGAATTAATTATTACGCATAAAGCGAATGATGGTTGGTTCTACAATTGAATAAGTTAATTGAAACAAACGAATTAATTAAAGTTACTTCGAGGTAAGACCGTGGATTCTTTTTTCTACGATGTGCATATTTTTCAGCTATTGATTGCTATTGCTACTTGAGTTCTTGTGGATGCAATCGATCATTTTTTCCCCGCACGAATTCTAGATAACGACTTTATTTGGCAAATCCGACCACGGGCGCGCTCTGTTCGATCGCTGTGAGCGATTAGTTACTCAGCTAACCACGTACCGCAAATGTACCGTTCATGTGGAGTGTGCGTACGGTACTGGTACATTATCGGTACGCCGTACGGTACGTAGTACGGTACCGGTACAGTATCGCCACCGTGGAGCCACAGTGCACTGCATTACGGTGTAACTCCACGGTAGCGATATCGTGGACGTACGACTACGCTGCTATCCCGTACCCGTACATTACCGGTACTGTAGGGCACGGCGTACTCCACATTTGCGGTATGCTGTACTAATGGTACGCTTGCTTAACTGGGTAGTGGAAATCGCGAATCAGTGTAGTTTCAGATGCATGCACGAACAGCGCTACGATCGCCCTTTCGACTCCCGGCTGTTCACGTCTTTTTTTCTGGCTGTTGACGTGCACCTCCCCTGTGAGCGTGTAGAAAACTACAATATTCATTGTGATAAGTTTTGTGAGAAGATTTACATCGGAAGCATAAAAATGTGCGAAGTAGAAGACATCTTGATAGATTGGGGACTTCAATCGCTTGTTTCTACATTTCGAGGAAAATGTACGATCGTAATTTCTTTTTGTCTGCCATTGTTGTCACGCTGCGTGCTATCCTTCCAGAAAGACATTGTACGGCGTCTCTCGGGTGTTGATAGTAAATTTAGTGGAAGCCGGTGAGTTTCATTAACGTTGCGTGTTCACCAAGTGCATACGTATTGAAGGATTGCTAAGGGCATCTTGATTGAGATTTTTTTTTTGCAGGCACGAGCCATTGTTCTCCCGTAATTTCAGATATCGATTAAATTCGGTAAATCCAACCACGTGGACACTCTGTTTAAGCCGCTAATAGTTCGTCGCAATCACGCTGTAGTCTGAGACCTGGCGTTGCGTAAAGCAAAAATACTTGTTTGCACCAATTCCACTTCGAGAACACACAAAATCTGAATGTTTCTGTTATGTGGCCTGCAGATAAATTCTCGATACATCAGAAAAAAATATTATTTATCTGTATACATTATTTTAATTGATTTCTCTTTTGTTTTTTTTTCGACACGCAGATTGCTTTTAAGTTTAACTATGTAATTTTCTCAGAGGGCTTTGTAAATTATCTTACAATTGACACCGTACAGTCGGTACATCGACGTAGATTAATCAATAAAAGTTGTTTCTGTATCATTACAATATTTTTAATATGTACTTTAATAAAAGGGCATTATTGAAAAATGACTAATCATCTTGTCTCATAATTTAGCGGATCTATTTACCTTATTGTCTTTGTCTTCCATTTGTATTTATAATTCATCGTAGGGAGAATACTTTCTTCGATGATTTATATTCAATTGATTTTCTACCAATTCAATGTATACGTTGCATATGCTCACATCGAAATTTTATTAGAGTGACTCGATGACCAATTTTGATTGAACTTACTGTATGCAGCTTCAACTATGTTATATCAGTTGTCAGAACCTACTCCGTCATTCAGGGCAAACCAACATACAGTTGGATCGACTATAGCAGCGTTGGGAGGTTTTCTTTTAAAATATATCTTCAGTGGTACGGACTATACATGAACTATTGTCAAAAATATTATGTATTGACTGAAATATGCTCTGCAATTCATTCAATGCACACATGTTTCATTCTACTGTATATGTTTTTCGTTGAACTATATATTTTGAAAATGCTTTCAAGGGAGAGATTACCGACCCAACCGTTCAGTATGTTCAAATAAAGTTTAGTTTCAGGACACCGGAATTATAATTAAAAGTACTCTGTGCGTTTTTGGATCAAGAAGAAGTTTGGTTGCTGGAAATAAATATATATTTGTAATTCAACCAAATCTCGCAGTCAATTCAATCGTTCATATAGTTCGCCACCCGCAACTGCAGGATTTGGTTGATTCAAACAATTTTTTTTTGACGGTACCAAACGTTTTTCTGAATGTACGCTGTCAATTGTAAGATAATTTACAAAGCGCTCTGAGAAAATTACATAGTTAAACCTAAAAGCAATCTGCGTGTTGAAAAAACAAATAAAAGAGAAATCAATTAAAATAATGTGTACAGATAAATAATAAATAATAAATAAAGTACACATAAATAAATGTGCACAGATAAGTAAGTATTTGTGAGGTACGCGAACCGAAAGACTGCTCGACCCGAAAATGTGAGAAGAACGAAAGTGGAAGTGCGAACGCAGTGCCGCCCGTGCGTTAAAATATCAATGTCACAGACTACAGCGTGGTTGCGACGAACTATTAGCGGCTTAAATCGAGTATCCAGGTGGTCGGATTTACAGCATTTAATCGATATCTGAAATTACCGGAGAACAATGGTACGTGCCGGCAAAAAAATCTCTATCAAGATTTCCTTAGCAATCCTTCAAAGCTCATGCATTTGGTGAACACGTAACGTCAAATGAAACTCACCGGCTTCCACTAAATTTACTATCAACACCCGAGAGACGCCGTACAATGTTTTTCTTGAAGGATAGCACGCCGCGTGACAACAATAGCGGACAAAAAGAAATGACGATCGTACACTTACCTCGAAATGTAGCAACAAGCGAGTGAAGTCCCCAATCGATCAAGATGTCTTCTACTACGCACATTTTTATATTTTCAATGTAAATCGTCTCACAAAACTTATCACAATGACTATTGTAGTTTTCTACACGCTCACACGGAAGATGCACGTCAATAGCCAGAAGAGCAGACGTGAACAGCCGGAAGTCGAAAGGGCGATCGTAGCGCTGATCGTGCATGCATCTGAAACTACACTGATTCGCGATTTCCACTAACTAATCGCTCACAGCGATCGAACAGCGCGCGCCCGTGGTCGGATGCGCCAAATAAAGTCGTTATCTGCAAATCGTGCCGGGAAAAAAGTAATCGATTGCATCCACATGAACTCAAGTAGCAATAGCAATCAATAGCTGAAAAATATTCACATCGTAGAAAAAAGAAAACACGGTCTTACCTCAAAGTAACTTTAATTAAATCATTTGTTTCAATTAACTTATTCAATTGTAGAACCAACAATCATTCGCTATATGCGTAATAATTAATTCAGTTGTAAAATGTAGTTTATTGGCCAATATAACGACCAAATATAAAGTTCAAATAAAACGCGGATTACTTGTGTGAACTCCGATGTAGTTAATCTAACCCATTATATGGCCAGGGAGAAATTGCTATTTTGACATAATTTGGTTGTTTCAACTAAACTGGCTTTGTCACTTGAATCGAATTGTATTTCAAGCGAGTAAAATTAGGTTGCTTCAAGTTAAATGGCTTCAACTAAATGTACATAGTTGGTATTACCAATCGTTTTTCTGAGTGCAGGATGATTGCGTTGCAGTTGTTTCGTCGTTGTCATCATGATTTCGTGAAACCATCATCTTAATCTGCGAAAGGATGTCAACCGATACCAATATACCGTGCGGACTAGGAAGACGTATTTAAACCCTTTATTCGATGGTAGATATCTCTACGTGTTTTATACTTTAATACGGATAGCGGTCGCTTATGCTACATTGAAGGATAGCGTGCGCCACTAATTTCCAGTCAAAAGTCGCCATATTTGATTGAGACACGTACCTCGAAAGAGCAAGTGAAAAATGTATCGTGATCCATTTTTTTCCGGTGTGTGCTTTTGCACTCCTTCGATTTGAAAATAGGACAGTTGAAACTCTTTAATTGCTTACATAGACTTATGATGAGTCCTGACCATTCGAAAGTATGTTTAGAGATCGGTTTCGATCGTTCAAAAACGGAGATTGGGGCCCGTATGACCAACAATAACAAGGACAGTCGTAAAAGGAGTTGGCAAACTGCAACGTCTGCTGCATAGAACCTCTTCTCAAACACTTGAGGAGTGGGATAAACAGCTTGAGGTTGACAAGTCAACACTATCCCGACGTTTGCATGCCACAAGCAAGCTACAAAAAGAAGGGAAATGGCTGCTACACGGGCTGATTGAGAGCGCCATTGTGGTTCGGCTAAACATCACCATTTCTTTGCTTGCGAGGCACAGAAAAAAAGTTTCTTTTAGTGTATTGTAAAGAGGGATGGAAAATGGATTTATTTCGCCAATCCTAAACACATAAAAACATGTGTTGACAGCCAACGATCAACATAGATGCGAAAATGGAATAACCATGGTTACAAAGCCGTGCTGTGGAATTTGGAAGGGATATAGTGCTTATTTAGCATCTGATGGGATATGGGCGAAGAAGTGCTTTATGAGTTCTTGAAACCCGAGGGAATGTTCACTGCCGAACGTTACCAACAACAGCTGAAACGTTTAAAAGATAATTCAAATAGCATAAGACCGTCAGTACCCGTGTAGAAATTTGAGTCGGAAAAAAGTCCTGCCCCTGATCTGCCTTTCTTAAATAATATCAGGCCATGATCAGGCCGTCCAGCGTGGATCAGGTTCACCATGTAACAGGTCGTGGGCCAAGCCCTGATCCACCGTTCCCTTTTTCGGGAACTGATTAGGAACTGGACAGGGAAACGATCAAGTGCTGAAAGGGTTTTTGGCGGTCTGCCCGCGTGAAATAGATAGTATTAGGTGGTATGCTGATACTTATTATCCCTTTGCACTCGAGAGGTGACTCTTGCTCACTATCCGAGAAAAAAAGGTGCAGAGGTGGCGGATGGTCGCTGCGACGTACCCCCAGAAATGATTTCGTTATCCCCTAAAAATCCCCTGAACTATCCTCACCAAAGAGCCGGTAAAATGACCGTGGTTTTAAAATCTGCTGTTCATTTAAAAAAAGGACTACGGTGCATAAGACATTAATGGTGTCTTTAATTATTTCTAGGCTATTTTACGATTAATCTGAAAGGTATTATCAACAAACCCATTCAGCCTAAAGTACTGTCGAATGGATAATAAAATAAAACGAGAAATGTGCGCTTAAGGTGAAATGACGTACCGACTAAGGTACCGTGAGTGCTATAGAGATTACTATTCCAGCCATTCGAAGTTTTGTCATAAACACAAGGCTGAGACGACCGATGTTCCCAGCACTGAAAGTTTTTCGGCTGGTGTCAACGACATAGTCGATGCAGCGGGAAATAAAAAAGCGGCAATACCGCAAAACTCATTCTCTGGCTTTCTAGTTTGTCCTATTCGAATACTGCGTTCCAACGCACTTTTTTCACTATAAATATTGTCTAACACAAGTTATGAAACAAAATGTCGGTTGGAATGATTGAAGCAATTTTACAAGTTCGCTGAACTCTCAATATCGAATGCTTCAAATTTATACCAACAGCAGCGATGCTCAATCGCTTTAATTCCGAAATGGTGTATGCCATGATTAGCGAGAATGACGAGCGATTTCTCGATACGTTGTACAGCGAATGAAACTAAGGCAACAGCAATGGATTAAATACGCCGCAAAAATTAAGTAACTGCGCTGCAAGAGGCTAACATTTTAGGGGACTCAAACGGAATTGCCAAATACTCAAATGTTAAGACGACTGTGATCTGTAATAATATACAGGGTGTCCCTCTTATCTCTGCCACTCGAAATAACTCGGTAATTATCGACGTCACAAAAAAATGCTCCAATTTTTCTTTTATTTCGGCAGAGGCGCTGACGCACAGTGAAGGTCATCTCCACTTTTAAAATGGAATAATACATTTTTTTCAACCATCTCGTGATGCACCTCAAGCCGTATAAAAACATCGGGGGTCAAAGTCGTTGAAGGTTATTCGAGGTCGGTATCGACGATACAAATCTAAATATCTCGGATCACTACCAAATATTTGGTAGTGATCCGAGATATTTAGATTTGTATTTCATTTTAATAGGTGATCTTGAATGACCTTGAGCGACTCTCACCCCCGAATGTTTTTTATGCGGCTTGAGGTGCTCCACAAGATGGTTGAAAAAAAATCTACCACTTCATTTTAAAAAGTGGAGGTGACCTTCACTGTGCGTCAGCGCCTCCACCGAAATAAAAAAATTGATCGCATTTGATACCCCCCTTCACACCGTATAACTTTTGTCTGGAACATTTTGTTGTGATGTCGATAATTACCGAGTTATTTCGGGTGGCAGAGATAAGAGGGACACCATGTATAAGAACATTAAAAATGACAAAAAATAGAATTATACGCAGCTATAGATGAAATATTCTACATTCTATGGACAGGTATGTATGTGTATATATTTTATACACATATATGTTGTTCTCGCCCATTAAAAGAAAATATATATTGCTAGTATTCGCTAAACGAACTGTACTCTATAAATATTATCTACAATGAAAGATATATCATTTTTGTTCTGTAGTACGAAATTGACGCGAGTTCACTTTGCCATAAACGTGGTTTAACTGTCAAGTAACGACTAGGTATTGTGTATGAAAACACTTATGTACACGTGCAAAAAAGTAAGTGCTAAATATAATTTGCAAAACAGGATAAATGGTCCTGTGAATATTCCCCTAAAAATACCCTAAATGATTTTCTCCCCCCATTAACCCACTAACCCTACCGAAAAGACCCTGAATGGGGGGAATTCCTCTGATCTGGCAACACTAAGAAGGTGTCGAGTGCAAAGAGTTATTGGGAGTACAAATACGTCTCCGCCATTTGAAGAAAGATGGCTCCACTAGGAGGTTACCAGATGTAGAACATCATATGGTAAGGCTGGACATCCGGCAAGACCATAATCTTGAAATATTTGCAATTTTGTATCAGCATCACATAAGTTTTTTCTTGCGAAAATGTCGAGTATTTGAGCCGTATAAGCGTCATTTGCGGGAATTCTTGCGTTTGGCACGAATCTCCTTCCAACAATACTTCCAATTCTGTGTCTTCGTTTCGGCCTTCCGCTACGTTCTTTGTCTTCGACGTCAAACTCACCGTTTTTAAACCTTTTAAACCACTCACGACAACTTGCATCACTTAAAGCAGCCTCACCATATGCGTCTACAAGCAATCTATGCGCCTCAGCTGCAGATTTCTTCAAATTAAAGAAGTATAAAAGATTAATGAAGATCCCGAAAATGACGCTTATTCGGCTTACAACTCGACATTTTCGGACGAAAAAAATTATGTAATGTTGTTACAAAATCGCTAATATTTCAAGGTTATGGTCTTGCCAGATGTCCAACCTCACGATATGACGTTTTACATCTGACAATTTCAACCATAACCTCCTGGCGGAGCCATCTTTTGTCAAACGGCGGAGATTTATTTGTACTTCCAATATTTCACAAGAATCGCAAAAACGATTTTGCGATTTTCCCGGTTTGTTCCATGGGAGGGCCCAGTCAGGTAAATTAGACAAGGCAAGTCTCGTCAGGGCCCGCCACAAAGTCGGGAATGCCTGGTCACATTTCTTCACGGGTAGCCCAATATTGCCGAAACGTGATTTGGCTGTACCCCTACGTTGCATTGCCAGTAGAAAAATGCCAATAAAGCTGGAATTGGAGGTCTTCCCTCCACAGCGTATTCTCCTGTCCTTATCTCAAGTGATTATAACTTGTTCCGGTAGATGCAATATGCCTCAGGAGATACACACTTCCGTAACTATGGAAAAGTCCAAAAATAGGTGGCTCGCTTCAAAATACGGGGCATTCTCTCGACGCGTCAATGTAGCCTCCTAATACCAGAGAGAAACAAAGACAAAGAAGCAGCGGATTCGACTATCACAATACCTTATTTTATTCTATAATACTACATTGATGATATATTGGAAAAAAAAATTCCATTCGTAAAAATTAAAAAAAGAAAAGCGACAAAGCAAATCAAATATGTACAAATTACATAAGCGAAAAAATCTCTACGAGATGTACTGCTAGTGTGAAACACGTTTTTATTTATTTCTTCATTTGAAGCACATTATATCCGTGGACATATAAGCGTAGGAATGTTACGTTGTTAAAACGTGCTACACGCACACACGTGTGATACGGTATGAATTATGGAGGCAGCGTGCGGGGGCGACATCGAGCACGTAATTGAGGAGGTAATCATGTCTCATCCTCGCTTAACACCTCCGTTATGCTATATTTTCAACGCTCTACTCCTCTATTCTATGCCTATGAAACCAGTGTATGGAATTGACTGAGAGACAGAATAAAGCTTGATATCTGTTCAAAATCGCTGCAACTTTAAGCGATGATGTTTAAAGAAAACAGAATATCTCAAGCGCTATTCAGCCGAGGCCAACAGAAAAAAACATATAAAATTGAAAAAAACATTTTGTGGCATTACACGCAGTTCATTTACGTTATACAAACTTGAATGTCAAATTATCGAACGTATACTTAGTAGGAATACTTTCCATTTATATAACATGGATATATAAATTGTATTTATTGTTTCATGACAAAGTAGTTTCCCTTTAATATTATTTTTGTATATTGATCAGTTCCATTTTCAATCTTTTCAAAGTTTATAGAAATTATATATTTATAATCATTTTTCGTCCGTCAGACGGAATCGTTCGCCATGAAACCGAGTGCATATGAGAGAATTTCCGAAACGATGGAGAAGAAGTGCAATAATAAAGAGGGAGGGAAGAGAAAGAGAGAAACGGAAGGAGTGCCCGTCATCTCATACGCGTCTGCTAAGTCCGATAGAGATATCGGAGTTATTGATTTTTATTATACTGTGATAGTTGTTTATATGGACGTTGTTTATTATGGATAGTGTTATTATGGATAGATGTTTATATGGACGAATTCGAAATATATGTATACCAGCGTAACTTAATAACTAAATAATGTTTCCCGCATCCATTAAAGATCCTCATATCTTTTGATTATTTTTAATGACTCGTCATTTGTACCGTGAGCACCGCGAATCTTGACTGATTTTTTCGGAGTCGTAAATTCCGAACCGCATGCATACGACGACGCTTGCCGGGTACGTCACACTTTAAATTAATGAAGTGCAACCGTTTTCGTTGTAAATGAAATGGACACTGATATTGGAAAATATTGATTTTAATCTGAACAAATAAATAATACAGATCGGGTTTAACAATTTTAACGCGGATAATTAAACACAAACTTGAGTTAAAGATTAAATGAGATTTTCTGTTATATCGGTTGACGATTGGTTCGATTAGAGTTTGATACTTGATCGCTTAGATGGTTAGCAACGACTTGTCTGTTTGTATGTTGAGCGACAACTGACTCTTCTTCTCGATGATCGACTTGTCGCGTCCACTGCGAGGAGTAGCTCATTAGGAAAATTGAAACCCCCTTAATTTCTATTGGGTGGAAACATTTGCAACTTCCTTGTGGGCGAGTCCTTTTGCGACCAATCACGAGAGAAGACTTACAAAACCGGAGATAAGATGAAGATCTCAAAAACCCCAAAAAAAAGAGGGAAAACACCAGGCGGCAACATCTGCATGCAATCTTTTGAAAATCCTTGTACATTCCGAAATGTCACGAAACTGCAATTGACGGAAATTCTTTAATAGTGATGACGAAATGCGTACAAAAAATACTCGAGACATTTGGTTACCAAATGCGCCTTTCCCGGGATCGTCCCGCCGTTGTGCTGGGCGAAAGCCCTTAGACCCTTTTTTATGGTACTCAGGTCGAAGGAAAATCCGTCGACCGGATAGTGTGCGGAAGGGTTACGCTGGTAAAGTCGCATCTTAATAATATTATTTAATATATAAATATTTCTCAGATCGTTAATTAGACGTTGCGTGATGCGATACGCAACATCATTGTTTTCACTAGCATTATAACTATTTGGAAATTCATGTATTTCTGTCTAAAATAAAAGCAGGCCCTCAAATATCTTAAATTTGCGCAAAATAACGATCAAGATATTCAGGCAAATGCTTTGTAGAGCTGAAACTACAAGCTTTACAAATCTACAAGCGGGTTTGAGAAATTAGTTGTTGAGTTATTCAAGTTTAAACGTAAAGAGCGATATTTCGTGCGAATCAAATAGAGAAAATAATCATGTGGCGCTATGACTTAGAGAGCTCACATTAAGGCAAAAATTTAAAAATATATATTTTTTAAATTATTTTACAACCTTTCTGAATACGTCTGTGAAAGTCGGTTAATGATACTCATAAAATTAGATGAGTTATAGAAACTATAAGGAGTACGCTCGGGAAGCGGTCGAGACGCGGCGACTTTGAACGCGTTTTTCTCGACACGATGTTTTTCGAATCGGTAACCGTGATATCTTGATGACCAATCGAGCGATTGAGTTCAGATTTGGCATACACTTCCAATGGACTGGTATCCAACGTTGATAGCAGAATTGATTCAAAATAATTTTTTTTTAAATATAACTCGCAAAATGATTAGAAGAATAGAAAAAATTGATAATCAATTTGTAGCATACCGCCATTGTGTAAGTTTTCCTTTCTTTGCTGAATCTGGTACCAAACATCACAACACTGACAGAGATTAAGAATATATTAGTTTTTTCTTCGGATTCGTACGGCGTGCGGCGACTATAAACCGTACCGTTATAAACGATCGTACAAAAGTATCTAATAATTCCTTCTTTTTTGTTCCTTTAATTTTGTACATTTTCTTGAAAGATCAATAAAAATGTGTATTAATTTGTTTGTAGCTATTTTGCTAGTTACGCTGAAACCTCCAAAAATGGAAACTCTACAGATGCAATTGCTCCCCACTATGTGCCGAATATGTAATCAGTCACATCAGAATGTGTAATCAGCTACTCCAGTTGCGCGGAGTCCACTTGAGTGCGCAACCTCTCTTTTTGCAAGTGCAAGGCGGAGCCGATCCCACCGCTGTGACGATTAAAGAAGTTCCAATGTATTCCATCCTAAAAACGACCTCCAGAACAGAGCTCTATGGACAATAATATTGCTTTAATAATAATTTTTTAATGCCTAATAATATTGGTTAAAGTTGTGAAAGCCCATAATTATCATTAGATATTAGTTCTTATTAGATATTTCACCTTGTCGTTCTAGTGAAGGATCGAACGAAGGAGAATGATAAAGTACACGGGCCATGGTATTTTTTGGAAATACCCAATATATATTTATGTATGAGGCATTCCACGCCATTTCGCTCGGCCGTGACCGTGAACATTTAAACAAATTTTGAGTTTTTAAAATAAAATAGTACGCTATGCAAGGAGTATTTTCACAAATTTTTAATTTTCTATTGCATGTATTTCAGAAGTTACAATTTTTCGACAAATCTGGATTTCGGAAAGGTTATAACGCCGATATCTCTTAAATTAATCGATATATCGCAAAATGTCTATAGATCGATTTTTTTCATATTAGTTCACACTTTCATAAAAAAAGGAAAAATAATTAAATCATCGTTGTCAACCCTTTTTCAGCGTGTAAAGTGAAAACTATTTTTTTTAAAGATGATTGCCATTGTTTTTAAAAAAATTCTCTAAAATAATATGATGAATTATATGAATTTTAACGCTAGTCCCATTGTGGGCCCATTTTTCCTTGTATTTTTTTAAAAATAAATTCAATTTTTTCTTCTTTTTTCGCATTAATTTTTTTCGTCAAAAGGATTGCGACATCGATTAAAATGCACGTTCAATGCCATAGCAGTGACAAAAAACGATAGATTGGAGCAGATCATTCTTTTACTTTCGCACTTTTCAGCAGGTGAAGAGACTTGCTTCTGGCTGCTTTTACAAACTGTTCGAAACAACTCTGGTTTCGCGAGCTTCGCTCCTCGACAGAAGGAGACAATAACACTCCCGTATTTACATTTCAAACAATGTAATGTTTCAACCTTGGGATGTACGCTTGCCAAGTGTGGGCGTCATTTTTCTTAGAAATGGTAAACAAACACAAAAAAAATATTGCGAATACGAGAAATATGATTCTTACGAAACGCTCGAAATTTTCGTGAAAAAATTGAATTTATTTTTAAAAGATACAAGGAAAAATGAGCCCACAATGGGACAAGCTTTAACATTCATATAATTCATCATATTATTTGACAGAATTTTTTGGAAAAAAATCGCAATCATCTTAAAAAAAAAAAAATTTCACTTTACACGTTGAAAAAATGTTGACAACGATGATTTAATTTTTTTCCTTTTTTCGAAAGTGTGAACTAATAGGAAAAGAATCGATCTATAGACATTTTTCGATATATCGATTAATTTAAGAGATATCGGCCTTAGAACGTTTCCAAACTTTCTGAAATCCAGATTTTTCAAAAAATTGTAACTTCTGAAATACATCCGATAAAAATTTAAAAATTTGTGAATATACTCCTTGCATAGCATACTATTTTATAAACAAAAAAACAAAACAATTAAAAATGGTCAGGGTCAAGGCCTCAAGCTCTCATATATATTTTAACGGGTCGGAATATGTTACAATAAAGTTAATGTGTTCAGGACTCGATCAGTGAGGAAATGAATTGAGACTCTGTTGTTTTATTGTATTTTATAATAAAAAGCAATTTATTCAGCTTTAATGACTCGATAAAATATAAAAAGCTCACTGTGTACAAGTGTTGTGTGTTTTTTGTGCCGCTATGTGTGTCGTGTGCTTATTATACGCCGCTACTCCGTCGGTCAAATACTTGGATCGCGGATTGACTTGAATGATAAATGTGCATGAACGCGATCGTTTTACCGTGGGTTGGTAATTATCTTCCCCGTCTCCTATCGTACTGTCGCTCGCGGCGTGGCGTGTTGCGGCGCGCACTCGCCGTCGGCGCTAGGAGTTCGCGACGCGCTTCCCCCGCTTACGCTACCACCGGTCGGGGCGCGTGGATCCGAGCGCTGTCGCGATTGTCGCGCTACGGCGCGCTTTCTCCTAATTACTCTGCGTGAGCGTAATCGATTATCGCGCGTTGATAATCGATTATCCTAACTATGGTTCGCGACGTCAGAGGTCGCCTCGCACCTTGCAATGGTCAATGCTCGTATTTAAGATACACTCTTGACCATCAGGATCTCCTGATACACGTCCTTTGATATCCTTGTCGCTATGATTGTATGTTACATGTGTGTGTGAGTTTGTGTGTGTCTCGATCCCAAGTTTCCTACCTCCTCTCTCTCTTTATATTCTCCTAATACTAATTTTATATCTATCTTCTCGTAATTTGTTCCTCCTCCTTTTATTCTTAATGTTTTTTGGCGATCTCTTTTTTATTCTTATAACGCTCTGTTTTCGTATTTATAGACTAAAAAGTATGCCTTCGATTCGTCTTCTCTTCTTTTTGTCTCTTAAATTTTCCCTCTCTCATCTTTCCGCTCCAATAAGGAGGTACTTTCCTGAGCGGTACTTTTTGAACCCGCATAATCAGACTCCCGTGAGGCGACTTCTTTCTTCTTTCGTTTTTTTCAATGTTTTCCCTCTCTCAGCTTTCCACTCCAATAAGGAGGTACTTTCCTGAGCGGTACTTGTCGATCCACGAAGGGGGAAAGTAGTGACGTTCCTCCAAATTTCCTCCTCTTTTAATACCCATGTTTCATTATTTATTATTCCCCTTCCTTTACTAATTACCCATCATCCCCTTTATTGTTAACCTTTTTTCATACATTAAATAAATTTTACTTTCCCTTTATTTTTTTGTTGCTTTCTCGATTTTCTTCCCAACGTCTTTTCCCCTTCCCTTACTTATTACCTATCGTTCCTTTTTATACTGTTTTTGTTTGTTTTCTGTTTGTCTTTTTCTCTCCCCCTTAGTGTTAACTTTTTATACGTTTGACTGTTTTGTTCTCTTCTGTTTTTTCTCTCTCTCCCGTCTTTCTTCCTGCTCATTGTTTTGTGACCTTGTACACTGTTGATGTCCTTAAAGGTCGTACTTGTTATGATTTATTATTCCCCCTCCCCTACTCTCATAATGGGTCGGTTTGCTTGAATTTACAGTGGGGGTATCGCGCCTGAGACGGACCTGTATTTCTCAATATACGATGTTGGTATACACTGAGAAGTGAGTAACAAAATTATCGACAGCGAAAATTGCATTGAATCCACAAAGCCTAACGGTCTCATAACAATGATAGAGCCAAACCTTCCATCTTTTCTCAGGGCCCTACGGTCCTAACACATTGAGAGCAGTTCTTTTGATAGAACAGCCCATTGACAGAATTGCGGAAATTCATCGTGGTCATTCGAACTATGTGAAACTGATGCCGCAAACTTTCGTTTCCCTATCACCCACTTCGTGCGGTATCCTCGGAGCTCCAATCTTAAACTGGTTTCGCTCAAATTGCACACGGTTCATTCAGTCGCGCACTCACCACATACACATGTATATTTATATGTATATCCGAAAAATCTGAACAATGCTTATAGAGCAGCATTCTGAACTGCGAAAATGAGACTACATTAAGGGGCTATACCAGTGTGACACTTTTAAAATATCGATTTTTTTTGCCTCTTTCGACTGTTTATACCTTCAAGAATATCATTACCATTTATATCATTTGTATCAATATCATTTTATCTTCCAAAAATCGATAGTTTAATCTTTAAACGCGTTTTTTTCTGGAAATGAGATTTTTTAAATTTGCTGACATTGTAACTCAAAGAACAATTATTCGATTGAATTGAAATTTGAACTGAGTACTCTTGAATATGTTTACTTTACAATGATGTAGAATATTTTTGGTTGGATAAAAATTGACGATTTGGCATTGGAAAAAACGACCATTTTATAGGCAAGAAAACATACTTTTTTCTTCATAAGTACACCATTTTGTTAGATTTTGATATTTTTCGAAAATCCTACGTCATTGTACAG
This sequence comes from Ophion obscuratus, assembly GCA_964007375.1. NCBI lineage: Eukaryota > Metazoa > Arthropoda > Insecta > Hymenoptera > Ichneumonidae > Ophion > Ophion obscuratus. Next base: position 13,835,588 of record OZ023316.1, on the reverse strand, counting down.
GAAATACCTTCCAGTTCAACGACATTTTTGTCCTTTTTCGGTTTCAGCTATTCAATCGGCCGGAATCATGTCAGCAGTGGAGGAACTTTTTTTTGGCGCCTCCGAAGGCAGCGCACAAGTCGCTTGGATCTCAATATTTTTCTATGAAAAAATGATGTAATATAGCCCAATATATTCTTAATTTTCCGAAACATTTAATTGAGTACTTTTCTTCCAAAAAATCCCGAAAATCACCCAAATTTTCAGCGTTTACACTGGTATAGCCCCTTAAATTCGACTTTAGTTTATTCGATACCGAAATTTGGAAGAGCAGTAGCCTTAATTTATTCGATAACAATAATATATTGACATTTTAAGATTGTAATGAATCTCTACACGCCTCAATAGAGACACATGTAACATAGTATTGCATTTTTAGTATGCAACATAAAAAGTTTGCTTTGCTATTTTTTATTTATTTATTTTCATGACTAAAGAAAAAAATTGTAGTTTCAAGTCAAGACCTCTAATGAGGATCTCCGGGTCGAACCGGCGCGTTCGACCAACAAATCAATTCACAAGAACAATACACGAACCTCATCCTTGCTTTGCCACAACCCAAACGAGTACATACATTAAAAAAGTGTATCTAATAATCGACAAAATCCAAGGTTTTTTGTTCTCGTCCATGTTAGTCTCAGGCGGTCAAGATTTCTCAACGTAGTAACCAAAATCCATTTGTAGTTCTATTATCAGATTTATATACCTACGCGCCCATCTGCCATGTCAGAAACTACATCCCAAGAACGACCGACAATTCTCGGTCAATCGAACCAATTTAACGGAGATATCCTCCCCTATGGCGTATTTCCTCGAGCGTTCGGAAATCTCACAGTGCCAACGACCGCAGGAACAGTTGCTATACCGCGAGCTATATAACCAAACTACCTAGAAGCTCTGTACTATCTATCTGCGGTTCATGGTATAAATGCGAAGTGCATCGATTTTGCATGGAAGCATTCCTCGGGAAATCGATTTAAATTGGCAAATCGTGAGACTTGCTACAGTCAATGTACAATCCCAACTCTACACATGACAACCAAAAGAAACCTAATCTAGTAGCACGGCACGGTTTGAGACGGCAGTAGTGTTTGTGTGTGTGTGCGTGTGTGCGTCGTGTGTGTGTGTGTGTGTGTGTGTGTGTGTGTGTGTGTGTGTGTGTGTGTGTGTGTGCCCGGGCGCGCGAGTTTGTGTGTGTTTGAGATACACACTGAAGATTACTCAGTCGTGCGCCACAAAAAAGTAGCTATGGACAACACTCTGGAGAGTCTCTTATCAATTGGGACTAGTGAAGTGACAAGTATGGGCTAAAAGTAAAAGAATAGCGATCGTTAGAACCCACAAACGCATACGACGAAACGATTAGAAATCGATGAAATATAATTTTGATATATTTGAAATAATATATTAGTGTTAATATATTAAGTATGATGTAGTAAATATATAAAGAGGTGCGGCCACCGAGGCCACTCGACAAAAAGGCTATTTCTGGCAAAAAAAATGTATAATTTGGAAAGTAGGGAATGAAATTTATTAATTTTTGGACACACGGTAGTTCTGGTTTCATGGTCGCCCTCCATAATTTTTTTGTTAAATTATCCAAGAATCGCTTCGCCGTTGTCGCTGCCGTGGAGGTCCACTGCCGTAATGCGCGTAGCTGGATAGAGGGTAATCTCAGGCACGGATAATCTGAAAAAACATATTTTATTTTTAGAGAACGTAAGTACAACGTAGCATAGGATTTTTCTTTCTACTATTAGGGATATATTTGTGAGCCAAAGAAAAAAAACTACTATTTCGACACAACATTTAACAAGGCAAACCTGAATTAAAAAACAATAATCAACTTCTCGCAAAGATAGTACGCTAGGTTTTATATAGTGTATCTAAAAGTATTGTGCCCAAATTTTAAGTCCATCGGACCTGTAGTTTGCAACATTTACATGCAACAATGTTGAAAAATATAGCGTCGAGATAGACACAAAATAAAGTAAAAGTGCGGCCAGTCTAGCGCCGCTCATAGGGGTGTTTTGCCAATCTAGAAGGTCAAAACGATTTCTTGCGATGTTTTTATTTGTAATGACTCTCTAATTGACTTCTAGCTAGAGGAAGTGCTTTGCGATGAATAATATGTACTAAAATATTGGGTTTTATAGAAGAAAAAAACCACTACCATTATATTTTTAACTTTAATTTTTATTGTTCTCTGAAACGTCTATAAATCTCTATTAATATAATTTATATAACTAAGATGATGATGAGTGCCATGGCTCTTCCTCGTCCTGGCCACTCACTCACTCATTCTCGTATTTTTTTAATCTGCGCAAAACGTTTTGAAGGGGGGAAACGACCCTTCAAGGTAGGCGTGTCACCCCTTAATTTCATTTTTTTTCCAATTATTGTATAGTCGATTTTTCATCGCTTCACATTAGAAGACTTTTGGTTTTTGGTTCCTTCAGAGCGGTGGACTGCTTGTGGGTAAAACTGCAAAACCACCCCTCGATACACCTTTCTTTGTGGAGTGGTTTACCCCCTTAAAACTGTTTTTCCGCAGATAAAAAAATACCTGTCTAATAGTTTTCAATGCTTTATCACATATATGCATTTCAACAAAATCGACAGCGGACCCTTAAGTGATGTTCCTTGTGTTATCTTTAGAGTCAGGTTCAGCCGCAATCATCAATTCAATTGCATCCTCCGTGAAAGGCTGGATGGTAGCGTCTCATGCTAGTGATCAGTGGGCCGGAATTTAGCAATAGCCTGTTTATAATATCAAGGCCTGTTTATAATATCAAAGTGCGGCTGATTTGATGATTATATTGTATAAACTATCATCTCGCAGTAACAATTTAAATAATGACGGGGACGAACTCGGAAATACAACAAAAAGCTATAAGCGTAAAAATCTGGTAGAAAATTTAACACGCCGAAACTTTTTTTTTCACATGGCGTAAAAACAATATTCCATTAACAAATAACACAGCATGATGTTTTAAAAGTATGTCTTCTCACCGGCTCGATCCAAATCCATAAAAATATTTTCGAAGAAATTGGTTAACAAAAATGTTTACTTTTTAACTGAGACAGTCAAACTTAGAAAGCCGAGAAAAATACGTACCGACTAAAACTAGAGCGCGGGCGCAACCGATGAGAGACGGGGAAGGGTTGCTTATTATTGTCTAGTCATTTAACCACAATAATAACCGCGTTTTTCACCTGTGCCAAGTTTTAGGAATTGATTTATGACCGACTAGATCGTCAGAATGTCCGTATGTGCGCCGGTGCAGTTTTTTTTAGCTCACCTTTGAATAGCGATTCCGGGCCCACATAATTCTCCTTCGGCACCTGCATGAACATCTTGGGCCCTTTACTTGTAAAGGGCTACTAGCTTAGTGAGCCACGCCCATGCTATTCTGATTGACAACTGGTCGAACCGCGCGACCGAACGCTTGCAGCAGACCTCGACCTTTCTACCTACAGATACCTATAACTTTAGCAATATTTCGAATTTTAACAGTGGCGGCAGTTCAAATTGTTCATAAACTTCCCAGTTAATTGTAATGAAATAATGACGATTTAAGTGGAGGGGTATCTGTAGGCGAGCAAAAAATGTGCTGATATTCGTGATTTTTCTGAATGGAAAGATTTTTTCGCAATTTTCGAGACTTAGGGTATGTTTTATTACTTCTCTTGGCTGTAACATCGTATTTAAAAAAATGATCGACCATTCAATATGTCGGAGGTATGGCACGTTCTCCGAAACTGCATTTTCAAAACTGGCGTGACGTATAGCTAAAAAACTAATCGGCCGATTCTGATGAAATTTCGTATAAATATTGGGAGTACAACTTTGCAGTGACCGTTTTTTTCAAAAGTTTAAGGCTTTATTATAAAAAAGTGGCTACATATTTTTTAATCAAAGTACTGCCCGTCGCTAGCTACGACCTCGGCCCATCTTTCAGGTAGCATTCGAATCCCGCGTCGATAAAAGTCTTGGTCCTTGGAGGCAATCCAGGAATCGACCCAATTTTTGACTTCTTCGTAAGTACCGAAGTGCTGGTCAGCCAAATCGTGTGCCATTGACCGGAACAAGTGATAGTCGGAAGGGGCAATGTCTGGAGAGTACGGCGGGTGGGATAAAACCTCCCATTTCAGCGTTTCCAAGTACTTTTTCACGACATTTGCAACATGGGGTCGGGCATTGTCATGCTGCAGTATCACCTTGTCATGTCTTTCGTTGAATTGTGGCCGTTTCTCTTTGAGTGCCTTACTCAAGCGCATCAACTGACGTCGGTAGAGTTCCCCTGTGATGGTTTCGGATGGTTTGAGCAGCTCATAGTACACAACGCCCAGCTGGTCCCACCAGATACACAGCATCACTTTGGATCCGTGAATATTCGGTTTGGGCGTCGATGACGGAATATAACCAGGCAGTCCCCATGATTTTCGGCGTTTAGGATTACCGTAGTAAACCCACTTTTCATCTCCAGTCACAATCCGGTGCAAAAATCCCTTCCTTTGTTGTCTTTGGAGCAGTTCCCGCAAATGCTGAGAATTCGGCTCGTAGGTTGCCATGTTTGAGTGCCAATAACTTTATAATGCATACACGTATCCGTTAGCTTTTTAAAATTGTTTACATTGGCAGAGCCTCTAGTTTAAAATGCCACTTTTTTTATTGAGCTAGGGCCACGACTTCGGCCGCAGTGGCTCTCTAAGTAAAACGGTCACTGCAAAGTTGTATTCCTAATATTTCTAACCTTAATGCCTAAAACATGACCCTAAATGTTTTTGAAAAAAGAAAGTATTTTTTTATTTCAAAATGTAGCCATTTTTTCGGAAAATTCGATATTTTTTTCATTCTATCGATTTTCAACACATCTCACTTTTTTCTTGGTTCATATTCTGCGTATGAGTATTAATGAAAGAAAAATCTTGGTTGGCTCTTTTCAGGTTGATCCCGCCGACGCTAGGTGTTGCGCCGTCTGAAAACATCCGCCGCAACCCGTTTAGAAGACCGTGCCATATGTCCGCCATTTTTGAAAATTAATTAAAAAAATACCATGTCACAGCAAAAGTAGTAATAATCATTTCCTTTGAAAAAACCATGGAAATCAGCAATTTTTTCCTCGCCTGAAGGTATACCTGTATACCCCTGTAAAAAAATTGAGTCACATCCCTTAAAGATAATATTATATAGAAATACGTGTTGCTGTTAAAATTTCGTAGGTATATACAATATATACATATATATGTGTATATATATAAAAATATATATTGCGACGTATCCACGCTGAAAACGACCCAAAACATAAACGAGGCTCGCGAGCGATGGCTTTGGGGGAACGCGACGAAAAAAAAGAAACCGTCAGCAAAAAGTAAACAAATTCATAGAAGGAAGATAAATATTTATAGGAATTGTTGGTAGAGACAAAGAAAAGTGGAAGGAAAGACCGGGAAAAAGGGCAGGGTTTCGAGGGGAAAGACATTTCTTCCTTTCCTGGTGAATTGACGAGTACTAAACTGACGAGATTACTGGCCTTAGAGCGTTTGTCCCCTGCGGCCATCACCGAGAAACTATATTATTTCGGACCGAGTTAACAATGACGTGACGGCGATTGTGTGTCCACTTGGCCGATCTCGATGGTTTAGCCTAGCATCAGCAACATAAGGTAAAAAAAACCGTGCGCCATCGCCGACAATCTCGTCTGTAGTGGACAAATACAGACGTGTTTTGTATCGCCGGCACTTCGGTCCGTCACGATCTCGGGCCGAATTCTAGCGGTAGCACCGAACAACTAACAATTTCGGCGGTCGAGATGATGGACGTGCGGTGGATACGCATCCATAGTAATGTATGCGTCGCTACTTCGGCGACATCACCGAGAAGTGATATTATTTCGGACCGAATTCACAACGACGTGACGGCGATCGTGTGTCCACCGCAACCGGTCTCGGTGGTTTAGTATAGCATCAACACAAGGCAAAAAACAAGTGGACAAGTACCTACGTGTTTTGTATTGTCGGTACTTCGGCCCGTCACGATCTCAGGACGAGTTCGGCGCTACCACTAGAACACGACCCGAGATCGTAACGGGACAAGGCAAAAAGCCGTGCTGGTGCTCGTGATGCGTCGAAATTGTCATAAAAATGGCTAAACAATTAAATCACGATGTTCAAACGCTGATGGAACTTGTAGAAAGCAACGTATGTTTGTGGAATAAAACCACAGAAGTGTTCAAAAACAAGATTTTGCGGAAGAATGCGTGGCCCGATATTTGCGTCTTTTTGGATGGGCAATAGAACGAAAGACGAAATTAGGAAGTACATGATAATTTTATTATCTGTACCTTTAATTTACAAGTTTAGAGTTTATCCATCTGCCAAGGCAAAGAGCCTACTGCGCTTACAAAGTATTCAGAAAACTTATTTCTAATGTCATAAGCGGCACGCCCACCGTGCAGTACATTTCTTGCCCTTGGTACATCGGTCAATCCAGTATGCCCAATAGGCATGAACATATCTTGCCTTCTGTAGCCATCTCTTTCGCGAACGATGTTATGCAAAACGACGCATGCCTTAACTATAGCTTTGGTTTACGTTTAGAGGACGATGAAATATTCGCCACTTATCGGCCATAATGCCGAATGCAAATTCAACATACCTTCGAGCACGACAGTGTCGATAGATAGATACCCGTTATTTCAGATCTAAATGGTATCGTCCATAAGGACTTAATAAATGTTGAGTGAGCTGGAAAGCTTCGTCGCCTACTAAACCATATAGCAGTCTGTCATTTAGAGATGGGTGCAGAGAACCAGACGGAGGTATGGTCAACCTCCCTTCAGTGAACTATGTAATTCCTATCTATAGATAGGAATTTTATAGATAGGAATCTGTAGACAGAAATTCCTATCTATAGATAGGAATTCCATAGTAATACAGAAAATACACGTGACGCCAAAATTTTCAAAATGATGCCATCGTCGTCGTACATATGCCGATACTGATGCAAGTTGGATTCTAACCGGGATACCGGTTTTGGGGAATCCATGACAAATCCTGATCGGGATTTGATCGGACATAGGGTATCCCGGTCAAAATGTCTGCATGGGACGTGTTATAAATAATAGTGTTATTTACTTATCTCAAAGTTACTGCCAACATTTCAATTGGTGGTATGTATATCCTTTAGTTTGTGTATTGGCGTGTGATGGGATCTTTTATGTGATGTAGGATAAAACAGAATGTAGTTGGGGACAGTGGCGTAGCGTGGTGGGCGGGGCAGAGGGGACCATGGCCCCGGGCGGCGCAGATGTCGGGCGGCGGCGGCGGCAAGCGGCACTTAGTTGTGAAAATGGGGGGGGGGGGGGGGATTTGCAGTTGGCCCCGGGCAGCAAAAATCCATGCTACGCCACTAGTTGTGTACATCCTAAAGTAGTTTAAAAAAACTTGTCTTCGTGCTGTCGCAACTTGTTGTAAAGTACATAAAACGCTCCTGTGACGTATCTTTCCATAAGTAGCGGGTGAATTCAAAAAGCTTTGCATCGCCTACTCCTTAGAAACGTTACAATATACAGTATATATGTATGTATACATCGTAAAATTCACGGTCTAAAAAAAGAAAAGTTACGCCAAACGACATTTATCTTTCATCATAGTTTCCCTTAACTCAGCAAACTTAATCCGGGGTTCTGAAGAGCGCACTGTCAGTTTTCTCATACCCTCATGTTACAGTTTCTCAAGTAATATGTTGCGCACCCGTTCGTATGAAGTGCTAGTAGCTTCTGCTATTTCTCACAAAGTCAATCGACGGTCGTTCATGACAATACGGCGAAAATAACCAACCACCTTCTTGGTTGTTGCGATTCTCGGTTGGCCAGGGCATGTTTCGACGAACGTGCTCGTTCTCCCACATTTGAACTCAGCATTCCCGGTTTTCACAGTTGTGAAAGAACAGCGTCTCCGCAAACTGAATCTAATGCAGTTTTGATTGCGGTTGGAGATTTCATTGCGAATAAAATATGTCGATCACAGCGCAACACTCTAATCAACGCATTGTTGACAACATGTCATCATTAAGGGCTATCGGACCCAACCTAATTTCGTGATCGACATCCAACTTAGGTCTTTGTGTTTATTTCACTGCCATTTATTGGAAAAGTATTAAGATTTGACTGAAATCTTGTTCCTATCGGTCGGGTGGGAAAATTTAACCCACCCCCCATATCTATGAAGTTTTACAAAGCAAAAACTATAACAGCTGAATCTAAACATCACATAATCGCTTATTTTTTCTTTCCGGAACTAATACCCTAAATACCTTGATATGAAACTTCGACAAATATTTCCGCGTCGGTTACTTATCTATTTTATATACTTATCTATTTCATTTACGTATCAATTTTAAAATCAGTTTACCGTAAAAAGTAAAGAAATAAACATTTCTAGTAAAATTAGTAATTGCCGATTAAGTATTCTAATTGTGATTGACCCCATACGGAAAATCGAGAAACAATAGTACTTTGACACGGCCTGTATCGCGGTTGCCGATATCAAGTACATAAGACGGCTGCAGAAGTATTAAGTATAGCGGATTGATGCGAAGTCCGCTGCGTCAGAAACGTTACGCCCGGAAAATCCGCGGACTCGAAACCGAAATACCACAAAACGAGTGGATTAAGGTAGTTCTGTACTTTTGGTCAAATCTTAGGAATTGGCTGAAATTTAAGTATGGTGTAGATATGACCTTCATGGACTGATCCTCAGAAATTCAGTTCGATTCACCGTTTAGTTCATGAGATAATTGCAATTGAATATGCGTATTTTTGTACGCGATCCCTATACCTAACACGTAAACCGATAGGAGTTTGCTCGCATTTCTCGATATAGGTTCTAAACGGATCTTACGATTTAAAAAAAAAACACAAGTGTACGCAGTACTATTGAGGGATCGATTTGAAAAAAAAATTACAGACTTTGACCGTTTAGTTTCGGAGATATCGATTTATGAAAAGTGGTAATTTTATTCCACACCGAAATAGCGCCCAACCATCTGTAACGGAATGGCAACAGTGTACGCTGATCGGCGTACCAGCTGATCGGCGCGTGGTCTGGAAACTCGAAGCGTGTTTTTTTCCCGAGTTGTAGTAATTCTGAGACGGATATGAAATAAATGTGTTCTGCAAACAAATTTAATTTGTTTAATTTATGCATGTATTTAATCGTTTTATGTGTGTGTGTGTGTGCGCGCGCGCGCGTGTGTGTGTGTATGTGTGCGTATATATAAGTGTGTGTGTGTGTAAATATATTATATTTTTTAATTTATTAGTTTTTACAGCATAACGGTACCGCTTTTTACAACAAATCATCCTCATTACAACTACACCTAAATTATTTATTTCCATTTTGAACCTCTCTTAAAGTAGGCAGTCAACTTATCAATATATATTTATTATGAATGTTATCCTCGATATCATTCAAGACGCTCAAAAAACAACAAGCATCCGACGTCCTTCGACAGCGAATTTTTGTTGCTGATCGTTGAGGTTATGGGTGTTGTCATCGCGTTTGGCCGCATTTGCTTTACACATGGCTGCCACTGCCTTGAGTCTTTTAGCAAGCGCCTTTTTCCTTGTGAACTTTCCTTTGTATCTCATTTGGGTTGAGATTTTCACGCCTTGTTATTTATATAAAATATTTCGCGAACGGCGGATCGTAGGACGCTCAACGCTTTGACTGCAGGGAAATCGCGCTGTTGCCACGATGACAGCTCCTCTCTCTATACGAGTATGAGACGTATCTATGCATGAGGTGCGAATGTGTGGGACATGTAGACGGTACAAGCTCTGTCAAAAATGTACAACCAATAGCATCGTATAGGCATTGGCTGTTGCTATACGCTTCGACCGAAACTTTTGGCTCATACGTGTACATACAGAACTACCTTAATCCAATTCCATTCTCGGATTTGTATGTGTGAGTAAAGCAATAATAAAACATACTAACTATATACTATTGGTAAACCTATTGTGGCTGGACGAATGGATGACTCACTCGAATGCTCAAGGAATTTTCCTATGCACTATTGGGGATCATAAAGTGGATCGGCAAAGCAAATTAGAGAAGAAAAACCGATCCCTCGTAAATCTTGTATGAGACGACCAAGTAAAATTGGTCTTAAAAGCGAATCATTATTTAATATACATGTATTTTGGAGTACAATAAAGTTATGCACCAATATGTTCATTTCAATATAATCGTTTAGAAAAGTGGATATATTTTCTTTCGGCCCTAGTTTCTCAGACAACATATTTGTACCTCAAATTAAAAATGGTATGAGCCCTTACATTCTCATTGTTCTAAATGATATTCAGAATTACGATTTTTCTGCTGTCGAAGGATACAGGAGAAAAAAAGGTGAGTTGAACCTCGACACTCAGAGACGAAACAAGAGTCGTCCGAGCAAGAAAGGCTTTCCCTACCAGATGAAAACGACGTATTCTATTTAAAAAATTAAAACCAACAAACTTTCATATCCGTATTCCCCATACCCAAAAACATAAACAATAATAAAGATATTGAACCCGTTTCTAAATTTATACCGAAAATGTACACGGTAATTGTAGTTACTACTACTTTTTTTGTCTTTTGCGTTTCTCTCGTAACTATGTTAATGAAGCGGTGTAAGTCGTATTTCAAAATTCGATTCATTTCAAGTTCGGATGGAGCTTAGTTTACATTTACATATTTTATCGTACGAACGGAACAGTTTTTCATTTGTTTAACCATTTTTTAATGACGAAATATTAAAGTTATTTTGTTTTGGTCCAATGTTGAACTTTTTTTCTCCAGCTTGGCGTTTTGGTAATTTTCAAAACTTCATAAAAGTATCCGCTTATACAAGAGTGGATAATATTAACGTACATTCTTTCATTTTTATTCGGAATGACCCGCCTAGCTGCCAGAACCACCTACACCGATTGCCCATGCAGCAACGGCGGCACTTTGTTTAAATAATAATAATTTCGTTGTAAATCAATATTTTCCAGTAAATAAAAAATATGACATTTTTAGCGTATATATACCCCTGAAACCATTTTTGGCGTCGTGAAGATGCTTTTTATTACAACTTTCCGGGACAATGTTTTAAGACGAATTTTCATGCCATATCATTATAATAAATATTAGGGTGGCCCAAATGTGAGCTCTATTCTGTTCATTTTTCTCACCATCCAATCATCTTCTTTAAAGAAAAAAAAAATTATCGGCAAATCTGCGGGCAGTCAAAAAATATTCAGAGTTCGCTCAAGCCTCTCGGAAATTCGAATTTTCATTAATAAATCGATTCTTTTTTTCGTTCACTTCTCATCCTCGAATTTTACGCTTTATAATTTTTTAATTAACCTCGCCAAATTTCTAACCGGTTAATTAATATTTAGTGGTCGCCGAAGACCTTTGAAATTTCCAATTTTCGTCTTTTTTATTCATCTCACTCATAAATTTGACTTGCTTTGTAAAATTTTCAAAACAATGAATCGTTTTTCTTTAGAAACAGATTTTTCAAAGTTACCTCACAGTACTAACCTAAGAATTATATTCTTTGTTCTCATAAAATAATTCTTTAAAGCTCTTGTCCGTAAACAAAATCATAGGTACCCTGTTTTATCAAGTTAGAAGTGGGAGGTACATAAAAAAAAGTTTCTAAAGAAAAAAAAATTAATTGTTTTAAAAACTTCGCGACAATTAGAAATTTTAGAGCTCTTGAGCGACCACTGAATATTCATTGGGCCGCTAGACCGATGGCAAGCTCAATTAAAAAATTATAAAGCGTAAAATTTATAGGCAAGAAGTGAACGAACAGAAAAAAACTCTTTTTTTATGAAAATTTGAATTTTGTGACGCTTGAGCGACCTCTAAATATTTGTTGACCGCTCGCAGATTTCGCGACAATATTTTTTTTCATTAGAGAAGATAATTGGGTGGTCAGAAAAAGCGGAAAAATAGAGCTCAAATTGGAACCACCCTAATAAATATGTTACAATAGGTTTCTGGCAAACAGCTGTGATTATTGCGAATCGATTTATTCTCAAAATTGAATTACGGATAGTAATCATTTTTTTCCAACTTACCTAGTTATTCAAATTTTCTTGTATATCGAAGAAAAAGGAAAAGAAGCATTTTTTATGATGATATATTTGAATAACAAAAGTCTGAGCGTGAAAACACCCGTGTGTGGCACTATACATCATATTGAGTTTCACGATACACTTTCATCCCGCCAACCGCGAAATTTATATGCCTTCGCTTATATGGAGAAACATGTGTTACGTGTTATGGTTTGACTGGTCGACGCAGCAGCAGTTTCCATCGAAAAAGGTGTACCGTGTACCGCCAAAGAAAGCACACTTGTTACCGTTACGCATCGGATAGCATGTATGGAAATGTACGAGGATCCAAAACTAAAGAAAGAGAGAGAGAGAGAGCGAGAGAGAGAGAGAGAGAGAGAGAGAGAGAGAAATTTTAAAGGGTATCAAGGCATAACTTTCCCGCCACTCATACAAAGTGGAAGCCGTGCATATTTTATCCCGTCTAAGCGATGTATAAATTATCGTTACACATTTTTAAAAAAGTGCCCTCTAGGTGCAGACAGAAACATGTTTGGCATCTTTATAATTTGGACGCAAATCATTCGTCAAAAAATATAATATATTAAGGTCGTTGTTACGAGTCAAACGACAGTTTTCCTTCAATCATTTGATCAGAGTTAACAATGACATTTCTATTGATAGAATTTCTATTGCCTTTTTGTTCCAGCGAAAGAAGTCTCAAAAGCGGAAAATAAGCCGTTAGACTATTGTAAAAATGTCAAATACTCGTTCGTCGCTTGAGGCAACTCATATTGAAAAGGAAGGTCCAATATATGCTGCAAGAAGCGTAAATTAAAGGAAAAGTTTTGATTACAACGATAGAGCTGCTAGTGCAACTTTGAACACGTTTTTTCTCGAATCTATGTTTTTCACAACTGTGTGCGGGATTTCTCGACATATAATGAACAGACTGAAACTTGGTACATTTATTCAGTGTAATAGTAGTTTAGTCTTGACCGAGGTTTTTCTTCTTAACATTTTTTTTCTCCCATTAGTTATTAACAATAGTGGTCATTTTTACTCGAAAAATGGAGAAAAAAAATTCAAATTTCTTTCGCATCATTGAAACGCAATAGCAAATAAAAGTCGGTCAAGTTTTGGCCATAATTATCTATTTTAAGAAAAAAAAACTCGTCTTTTTGTTTTAGATCAAAAGTGCGGCGACAGTCAAGTACACCCAAGAGCGGTGTACTCTGAACCTCACGTTCAGAGTTCCTTCACGAGATTGTTTATAACTTCTCTACTTATTCGTATTTTCAATGAAATTTAGTACACAACTTCGTTAATGTACATACAAATAAATATCCAAACGATTTTTCAATCATCTTAATTATTTCAGCAAAATTATTATTTTTTGATATTTGTCGTTTTTGGGTCGTCACAGTAGGCTAACCCTTAGAGACTATAAATTATACAACAAAATGTCCAAACGATGTTTCAATCATCTCACTTATTCCTATAAAATTAATTTTTTTAATAACATTTATTTTTGGGTCATCACAGTAGTCTAATATTCCTCAGAGATTATAATATTTCCATCGACTTCGCAAAACTAGACTTTCGCTCAGTTAGTGGTAGCTAGTTTTGTCTCTTCAGAACCGCTAGTTCACTATAGCTTTCTCGATCTATTTTTTGAATGGACAATACATTGATCCGGGATTTATAAAAATTATTTTTAGAGCAGCATATATACATACAAAACTATAGACACGTATACGTTTCGATTAATCAGAGTGTTGAGATTACGCGAGGAGAGAAACAAGGAGAGATTCCGAACGAAGCGGAGAATGAGGGTGAGGGAAAGTCGTTGTATACGTGTGTATGTGTGTGTACGCGCATGTACGGAGAAGCAAAGCCTCCAATTATGGGTGGACGCAAGCCTAATACCAATCGAATACGATTGATCAAGGAAAATCGATATTTCCAGTAGGTTAGGGTGCGTCAGCCGTAAAGACAAGATGGAAGAGAGAACGAGAAAAACAGAAAGAGAGAGGGCCAAAGAATATAGAAAGACACGCACACCGATGAAAATTATTCATGCAATGAATGCTCAGTTCAATATAATATTCTATGTACGTGAGCGTCTGTGTTTACGGTGCCAGGAAAGAGCCCGCAATAATTACTTATCAAATTAATCTCCGGTGAGTCAGGATAGATTGATTTCACCATGAGGGAGAGAGATATTGTACGATGCGGGTCCACTACGGCCATTTTTCTTCATCATTCTTACTTGAGAACTCACGAAATACCACGATTCCTCGTACAGACAAGAAGCGTACGACGAATCTTTTTAACTCGAAAAGCAAATAAAAAATCAATTCTCTCAAACTCTCAACGTGTATCACAATATATACAGAATAAATTAACTTCTGAAGAGGACCCGAACCGAGGGCCGAAATGTAAAGAAAAACATCCTCTAGTTCTATTGACTTTGGAATAACCTTCATTGGCCGGACCGAAGCCGAATCCACACGATCAACTCTCAACGTACTTTTCTAAAGTATTTGACGTACAGCAGTTTTTCTTCAGTCTTTTCGTACGCTCTTCCCCAAAACACCTTTGGCGCAGTCACATATTTATTATTCCTTCATTTTTATTTGAAAGTAACAATTACTTTAGATTGCCCATTACAAACTTAGAGCTGCGATGGAAGTACAGACGAAAAAATGACCAATTTTTGTCTCATATTTTCGTCATCCTTATTATCCATTTTATTTTCTACTCGATCTTTTTAAACTTCCAACAATGGCTCTTCTTTTTACAAAAAAGATACGGCGGTCACCGAAAATCGAGAGGAAATGACAATGAACTAAATATCACACACTGTATACGGTCTGCAGTAAGAAGTACTGGACTGAAAAAATCGAAATACGGGAGTCGATGTTTTCGTTCATGTTTCGACATATGACAGATGTAGTAAACGGTTATTTGAGATTTAATTTGCGAAATAATGTTGTTATAAATTACAAAGTACCGTATTTATAATGGTTTCAAAATACCCAAGAATGGAACACAATATCCTGTTTGAAATGAACGACGATCGTTCCTACATGTCCCAGTGACAATAGTCCGTCATCATGATGTTGAAGTTGCATCGTTGGAATGGAACGGAAAACATTATTTTTAGTTGTTGATTTTTTTTGCTGTAAAATCACTCAAACCGTTTTACGTATTCCCAGTAAAGGTTTACGACCTCAATTTGCAACAAGGCTAAGGATAAGCATAAAAATGAACGAACAAAATCGTTGCGCTCCAATGATGCAAACGTCGACGTTACGCGTCTTCCTTTTCTTCAAGCATTTCCAACCTTATGAGAGATTGTGTCCATCATGGAGAGCATCAAGTATTCCATATTCCTGATATATGTATACATTTCAATTTATTAATAAAACGTATTATTTATTTTAAAAGTTTAAATATTTAAATTTTGAATACGAGGTACAAACATAGAGGTTATGTGTGAAGCACAGTATCCAATAAATGGCCGTATCGTCCCTGTTTGAAAACGTTCACTCTTTCAACGAAATTTTCAATCACATTTTGGCATAATTGCGGACTAATTTCATCAATGCACCCAATTGCACCCTTGAGCTCCGGAATGGTCTGTGGATCATTGGCATACACTTCTCCTTTCAGAAAACTCCAAAGAAAGAAGTCGAATCGCGTGATCCTGGTGGCTAATTCACATCACCGCGGCCCGTCATAACACAACCATGAAACTTCGTCTGTAATAACTATGCAGTAACAATTCAGCAAGTACCCATTTTCCCTTGAACAGTACATAGTGTATCTCGTTTCGAGCCAAACGCTCCCTTTAAAATGTTGTGCGACAAAAACTTGCCGACATACGTTCGAGTCTACGTTTATAAAAATAAAATTAGTGTTTTTTTTGTAAATAAGCAATATTGTTTGACAATTTTTGCTTATTATATAATAATTCGCATAGGCGAATGAGTAATTCAAAAAATGCGTACTGTTGTTCCATAATCGACGTACTGAAATAAATTCGAAATGAGTCATGGATGAATTTTGAATGATTTTTTTCGAGTCGCTGACGGCTGTACTTCTGGGGAATCTGAATTCTATTATTACGATACTGTGAAAAGTCTTTGGTGTTCGCTCAGTAAATGTTTAGTACGCGTTGTGATGGTACTCTGGTAAAAAATGCGAGTTGAGTGACGAATCAACGCAACCGAAGGTTGCGTTGAACACGAACTTCTTTTTTCGGAAGTCATTATCTTCTGTCATTGGTTATACTGGTCAAATGTATTCGTGTACGGCCTTGGCGCTTGGCCGACTTGAAAATTATTAGCCTTTTGATTGAATTAATATATTCCATGATCAGTTACCGAATTTAATATACAATCATTTGATATCTCGGTGCATAACTCCGTCGGGATATTTCAGATGATGATTTTTCAATGTGTTCGTTCGCCAAAGTGAACAATTGGATAATACGATAAAATTATTGAATAATATTGTATATTGTAAATAAAATTATTCGTGCACATCGTATTATACCGAAAAAATGCATTTGCCCGAACGTGGATACGGGAGGGCGGTCTCAACCCGAAGTCCTATGGACAAGCTTTAATTAACCAATTACCACGGCAGTATCGCTGGTTGCGACCGCGTCACGATGCCCAACCAATTGACCCTAAGCCCGTCTCGTTGATTGGCCTGAATTACGGTTTCGATTCTCTCTCTCTCTCTCTCTCTCTCTCTCTCTCTCTCTCTCTCTCTCTCTCTCTCTCTCTCTCTCTCTCTCTCTCTCTCTCTCTCTCTCTCTCTCCCTCCCTCCCTCCCCCCTCTCTCTACAGGGGTTCTCACAATTTAAGGAAAACCGCTTAATCACGCAATGTGATTCGTAGCTACAGGCTAAAAAAAGTTCAGCTATGTTTGCCAAACTCGGACCATTGTGGCAATATGTAAGTCGGTATTCTGATCACCGTGCGGCTCAATGCCACTTACGCTTCTCACGAATATTCGATATCAAGTCTTCTGCGAAGAGAGGAAATAGTGATAGCAAAAGGAAAAATCCCAACTAATAGAAAGATTATCGATGAGCGGCTAGAGCAACATTAGCAGCAGCGTTGATCGAGCCACGACATTGGCAACAATGACCCTAATAATAATGTAAACGATCACTATTATGCCAATAGTAATAATTACAATAATAAATAATATGAATGTACAGATCCAAGGATTGTAATCGAAGATTGTGGAATATATGAATACGTACGTGCGCGCATATGTGTTTCAGTGTAACAGGAGTGCAATCCAGCTACCATAAACGAATCCGCGACCAGAATAAGCTTACTGGGTAATCGGATCCCTACTGCCGTCTTGAATCACATTGAGGGCGCTTATTTCGAATGTAATATTAGGAAAATAAAACGCATCATGCGTACGGTGTACTTCAAAAATCGCTTTTCAATTATCACAGGAACGTGATGATCTTCGAATAACTCATACAAAAACCATCTCGTATTTTCATATAGAAATTTTCATTCGGAAATTTTGATATTTTTTTATTTGAATGATTTTGTCGTACATAATTGCATGCAAAAAAGTCTACGACTAATTTTTACATTTTTCGAATTACTTAATTAGTGAGCATTAATAGATGGATGAATTTTTTCATTATTCGTCAACCTCTTCCGATGCCTTCAAATCGCACCAACTCGGAAATCACGAACATCACACAAAAATATTCACACCGTTTTTATTTCGGTTTCTAACATGCTATCAAAATGAATTCGATCCGAAATTGTACAGAAAAGAAAATACATTTTCTTACATATCTTTTTTTAAATACGTTGTTCCATTTTCGAAAAATGAACTATTTTTTAAAGTCAAACAGCTACTTAGCGTATAACAATTATTTACGTCCATTAAAAATCGATAACGTAATATTCTTTATATTTGTTTGTTATATTTTATAATAAAGTTTGTCGAAATATTAATATTAATAATTAGTTTTATCATCTGACCTCATATCCGCGATTTACTTTGGGGTGTGCATTGAAATTAGATCACCTTGTCTAGATACATTAGACAAAAATCTATGGTAGTTACAACAAACGTTGTCTGCAGAGGAAGTTTTATATCCAGATAATATTGGAACAACGGTCGGAAGCCGACTACAGGCTCAGCAATATGACTACAACAAAACCGTCCACGGTAAAAGATAGTATCGTCAAATTAACTATAGTTAATTGAATGGAAAATCATAGTTATGACTGTACTATGATCCTATTTGTTTTCAATGTAGTTTTTGTCAAATCTATGTCAAGTGTTCCATGATATAGGCTAATTAAATAAATACTCATATTATTGGAATACGTTGTAGTTATAAATGCATAAAAAATACCTTAATTTGCGTACAGTAGGAATACTTTTTATTCAAACACATTGTTATTTCGAACATACAAAAAAATGTATTCCTATCAATAGAATATTTTTCAAGCGACAAATTTATGGTAAGTATGTTCCCTATGAACTAAGTCCAACAATTAAAGGATTACTTGTTTTCACCAAAATTCCAACCTTTTGTGAACCGCTATATGTTCGTGACGAAAAAATGCGAAAAAAACCATAAAGAAATCATATTGAAGCGTACATCTCCGTCTAATGAAGCGGTCGTTGAATTTTTTTTCGCATTTCTTTTATAAACTTCGCTGAACGACGAAGAGCAGCAATTAAAAAAAAAAAGCGCAACGTTAAGGTTGTGCACGGGAAACATGATTTCGGCATTTGAAAGAACATACATTCCGCTGTCAATTAATCTTTTCCGAGTTCTGGGCGATTTTTCTTGCCGCGTTATGGACTACCAAAATAAAAAGTGCATATTTCGACTTTCGACGGTCATGACTTGGGCACAGGCCTGAATGACTAAATCGCTTTTTCGTATCCGAAAACGGTTAACCGGCCATTTTGTGAGAATCATTCATTCGTTTTGCAGTTTGTAAACGTGAATTCGGATATTTAACCAACTCGACCAATTCGCCAAAGTCGAGATCTAGCTATATCAAGCTTGGGTCCGAAAATGTTACTTCCCTCCATTTTGTTACATCCTCGTGCTCATTTGCGGCTTACAGAGATATATTGTATTATTTAACGCCCTTAATCATTGCCTCCAAAGTCACGATAGAGCCGAATAGCTTTTTTGAACCCAAAAGCCATCAATCACTCTTTTTTATTAAAATATTTCGAATTGATTTCAGTACAAATGTATTCAATTATCCTTAAACCATCGTGATCAGCTTTCGTGCAGTCGTGGTCTAGCTCAGTCGCCATCTTGCATCCGAAAAAATGTTGAGCTTTAACTCCGTATAATCAAATTCCTTACGCTGATTCTTAACCCTTCCTAACTCAACAACGTAAACATTAAAAATAGTTGACTTCATGGTAGGTTTTAATAAATAAATACAAAACACGTATTATTTAGGTTTTGAAATATTTAATCAGGACGCTAGTTAAAAAGTAGTAAAGTGCGTGTGACAGACATGTTGCACTGTGTCGTAACATTTCTTTACGATGTGTGGAATGCTTTGAGACAATTGTTTTGCACATTGTAGCACAAAGTCTTCGTTGCTGATATCGACTTCATTGTCGTTTTGACATTTCTTTTTATTTTCGTAAACTTACACATAGTTTGCATGAGTTGCACTAAAAAAAAAACCCCATATCACAGTTTGTAGCCATTGTTACATTGATTTAAAAAAAAGGATTAACTGTCAAAATGGGATTTTGTGAGTAATTAGATGGTTTGTTATAGAACCGTTAGAAGGTGATATAAAGGGTTAAATAATCTGGTTCCTTAATCCTTTCCATCAATTGTCGATATGTCGATATCGAGCTGTCTCGCGCCCAAAAACGATACTTTCTCCATTTCTTCCAAACAATTGCGCTAGTTTTCTTTTTATCGGAATGAATGTATTCATTTTACCACCCCTCAATCAATTTGAAAAAAATTGAAATTTAGCCGAACGGTTTTCTTGCATCCAAACACCCGTGACTCACCCCATGCAAGTAAGATCAGTTGGCTCTCATCTAGTTCGACGAAATTGATTAAATTATATACAGGGTATCCCTTTTATCTCTGCCACCCGATATAACTCGGTAATTATCGACGTCACAAAAAAATGTTCCAGACGAAAGTTGTACGGTGTGAAGGGGGCCATCAAATGCGGTCAATTTTTTTTTAATTTCGGTCGCACAGTAAAGTTCACCTCCACTTTTTTTTAATGGAATGGTACATTTTTTTTCAATCATCTTATGGAGCACCTCTAGCCGCATAAAAAACATTAGCGGGTCAAAGTCGTTCAAGGTCATTCAAGATCACCTATTAAAAGGAAATGCAAATTTAAATATCTCGGATCACTACAGTACAAGAGGCGCTCTACAAGAAGCTTGAAAAAAATGGGCTCCGTTACGCGAAGTCTTCCTTCGCGAATGCGGAGGACTCGTCGGCAGCCGAGGATTGCCGACAGAGCCCGAGCACAAAAGATGCCGAGAGGAAACGTAAAAAGCGCATGATCAAGAGTGAGCACGCCGCATACTCACACCCGCAAGTGGCACGCCCCATATAGGTTTCGCCAATCGAACCGTAGCGGCCAATACTTGGACCAATGTTGGCGCGACAATGATCGATTAAACAATTGTACGCCAATGCTCGGCTGAGTATTGACTAGCCAACATTGTTTTGCTGATACGAGGCCAATGTTCGGCCAAATATAGACTCGCTAATCATTGGCTTGTCGATACGAGGCCGATGTTTGGCGAAGTATAGATTCGCCAATCATTGGTTTACCGATACGCGGCCAATGTTCGGCCAAACGTAGACTCGCTAATCATTGGCTTGTCGATACGAGGCCGATGTTTGGCGAAGTATAGACTGGCCAATCATTGATTTGCCAATGAGAGGCCAATGTTCGGCCAAGTATAGACTTGTTCATTATTGGTTTATCGATATGAGGCCGATGTTTGGCAAAGTATAGACTCGCCAATCATTGGTTTGCCGATACGAGGACAATGTTCGGCCAAATATAGGCTCTCTAATCATTGGCTTACCGATACGAGGTCGATGTTTGGCGAAGTATAGACTCACCAACGATGTTTTTGCCGATACGAGGCCAATGTTCGGCCGAGTAACGCATGATCGAACCGCAATTCATATATTGACGATTCATTGTTTCGCGTTGAAGTCATTGAGAGACGAGATAAATACTTTTTACGAGTCCATTGGACATTATTCTTAACAAATATACTACCAAATCAATGCACTCATTGTTGGCCGATTCTCGAACGAGCTCATACGCGATATTCTGCCGATTTTTATGACCCATCCTACACTGACAGAAAAATTCTATTAATATTAACTAACCGCGTCTATTTGTTTATTTTTTATTTGAATTAACCAGATTTTTCGTGAAATCAAATTTTTCCTATTGCATTCCATTATTGGAATTATTCATTTTAAATATATTTGTTTATTCAAATTAAACTTGAACTAATGAACTAATGGTCTGTCTTTATTGCAACACACATATTAACGGGTTGTGGGGGTAGAGAAGGTGGAGAGAAAGGGATTATATATATAGGTTAGGTTTGAAAATTCTATAACATGTCGTTCGATAACACTCTCTAATTATCACAATGATATTAACTAATTGATATAGTTTATGTGATACAGATAATGATGAGAATCCATTTGGTATCTTATGCCATATCTGCGATTCAAATGTTACAAGCACTCGGTAGCATAGGGGCAGCGTGTTTGGCTATGAGTAGGGAAGTTCAAGGTTCGAGCCCCATATGGGTGAAATATTTTCTGCGAACTAATCATTTCGAAAGACCAGGTAATGACGAATTACAATACAAAAATAATTAATTTTTTTTTTGGCAGTGCAGGACCAATTTTGGTGATCTATATTGGGTCACAATTATCCGCCAAGACTCCGTCGATAATCAGGCCAATCTCGAGTGCCAATGATGGCAATCTTGAGGGGGCTTATTGTTGGCCGATTATCGAATGAACTCCTACGCGATGCTCGGCCGATTCTCATAAGCCATTCTAGGGCCAATATTGATTGCGAATATCGGGCCGCTCTTATCATCCAAGGCTCGGTCGATGATCGGGCCAAGCTCGAGTGCCAATGTTGGCAAGCTTGGCGTCGAGCATCGGCCAATCATTGGCCATTACCGATCACCCTACATGGGGCATATCGAGGAAAAACGACATCGTCAAGAACGTAGCAAGGCGTGCGGGTGCGAGTAAGAATCATTACCCGAAGCGTTGGAACCGACGTGAGTGAGAACAAAAATGGACCGTGGATCGCAGCTACATTGAGGCGCGCATCCTATACGATTAAATGAGCAGTAGTTGTGTGTTTTCATGTGTATTTATTGTACATTTTTAGATGTCTCTTAAGAACGAAGAGCGAGAAAGAATTTTACGATCTTAGAGCTATGTACCGTTTGCAGATGCGAAAATGCGATTTAACTACATTATGATTTTCGGAAAATCCAATAAAAGGGTTAAAGAACAAAATTCATGTCTGCGAACTAAACAAGTGTATAAGAATTTTGACGGAATGGGAGATGTGTTAAATATCCAAATTAATTCTGACGAACTAAACACGTGCTTTGCGATTTTTACAATCTAGCAAACCTAGTGTTTCCGGTGTCTCTTTCTGATTTCGATTCATTTATGATATTTTATTCTTCGTCGAATTCTAAACTACAGGCATTTTTTAGCTGGTGTTCCAAATAGCTGTTAGCCCCGATTTGGCTGGTGTTTTCTAGGGACTTTCTTTATAAGCCACCCTCTTAATGGATTTTTGCCACATCGCAATAGTTTGTGAGTTATGGAAATTTGAAATTTTATAAATTTACGCGCGTACATATCTATATTTCCTATAGTGCGCTACTGTTATCCCTACTTTAGTGACACGATCGGGTACACATCCGGGGTGTCTCGCGCCCACACCAGTATTACACGCACCCCACGTTTGTACACGCACATCCGAGGTGATCCGCCCTCACACCGGTATTCCACCCACCTCACGGCTACACACGCACATCTAAGGTGACTCGCGCCAACGCCAGTATTACACGCACGCCACGGTTCTATTAGATAGACAAACTCACCATATATCCCCGTCTGTGCAACATTTCAGCTCAATGAGCCATTGAGGCTTTTCGGAATTTTATTCCCTACTTGTGTTTGTTTGGGGTGTTTGAGCTTTGTCAATTAAAGAAATTCGATATTTCGGAATCTATTGCGATGCGCCAAAACTCCATTAAGGGGTTTTAGGTTTTCGAAAAGAAAAAATCCATTTATTATCCCAAAAATCCATTTGGGGTATCTTATGTTTTCGAAAAGAAGATCTGTACGAAATTTCAGCGAAATCGGGGGCATAAATAACTGTTATATGGTGCATATGGTATAAATTACGATTATATGGTAAAAACTATTGCGAAGCGCCAAAAAATCCGTTTAAAAAATGAATTACATTATACAAAAAAAAAAATCTGTGCAAAATTTCACCTAAATCGCTGGTAACAGCTATTCGGAAGTACATCCGGAATTACTTTTGTCTCTTATGCCATATCTGTGCTAAAGATGCCAAGAGTACTCGGTAGCGTAGTGGCAGAGTGCGTAGGATAGGCAGGAGGTAGGCAGTTAGGTTCTAGGTTCGCTTTCGATTAGGCGAAACATTATCCTCAAAATAAATCATTACAGGAGGTCAAGGCATGGCAGCTTATAAAAAAATCATCGAGGTAAATCTCTCAGTTGCGTATTTTATTTTATTGGATTTATGAAATGTTCTATGCACTTAGTAGACGAGCATTGATGCCTTGTACGAACACTTGAATGACACACCGAATACGTATATAGCAGGTCGTATCTTATTTATAATATGGTACAAGTTACTATATAAACATCGTCGTAAGTCACAGGCAACATTTTTAATCAGTATATTTATATTTCAGTTCACTATTAGAATCACGGGGAAGTACATTTTTGCGGTATCAGGGAATATCCATTTTATGAAAACCTACTATATTATATAGCATTGAAAAATAAACGTATGTGTGTGAGATTGGTGGTTACGGTTAACATATGTGCATAATTCATGTAACTGCTAAAATATCAATAAGGAGTACAATAGGTTTGGCCGTAACTATCGCTATAGAGTATTACCGTCCTCTCAGGTAAATATATTATATAGTTAAAATATGGTTAAGAACACCATATATTTCTCTCAGTGTATACGTTTTGGTCAGTTTACCTTGTCGGAATTGAAATAAGTCAATTTTCCCTGAGTCGCTATAGGCATTCTTCTCTAATTGGTTTTATTAAATATCTCGACTAGAAATGTGCGAAATCGGTCAAATCACGCTGAAGATGAATTTCACCACCGTTCTTTTGCCGATTAAAAAAGATACAGATAATTCAGATTTCGATGAAAAATAACATTTCCCCAATTGATCGAAATGGGAACACTACAAACGCATTCCTTGTGAGATAGAATATCTTACGAAAGTTCTTGACAATTTCTGATTTTCATTATTATGCAAAATTAGATGTTCCAAATTTGTTCTAGATCCTTAAATGAGAATCCTGGAAAATGTTCGCATTATTTTCATAGCTCAAATCTGCCAAAGCAAATTTGGATAACTAAAAAAAATCATTTTCGTTGCCGTCCAAAGAATGCGAACTTCGACGTCATAAATATTTATTAAAGGCTTAAACGGTCAAATTCGTTTCTACGGACCGAAAATTGATCTAAGGATTTAGAAAAAAGGGGAAATGTCTGTATTGTTTTCGGATGAGAGAAAGACAATGCACTCGACCTTGTCTTTGGAAAACCAATTAAACGCGCGTTAACTGAGCAGATTATTCTCGACTAATCAAAATTTTGCTAGCGGATTTTTACGATACGGGACAGTATTCCGTTTTCGAGTGCGAGAAAGCGATTCAGCAAGTTGGCGCCCTTTTGAAAAACTCCACTTAAAAAATTATAGCACCAGCGTCATTTATACAAACTAACCATTTATCAATATTAGAAACAATTCGTTTCCGATTAATCGAAATCGAAAACAGATGGCGATATTTTTCACGCGGGATGGACGATTTTTTCAACTCCCACCGCCCTCACCTAGTGTAACAAGGGTGGAATGGCGAGAATAATAATAAATAAAAAAAGCGTTAAAAGTCTAGTTGGCTATTTTGGAGCCCCGGTATGGAGAGTTTGAGATTTCTTCAGCAAGGGTGACGCGATATTTCTTCTACTTTCATCCCCCTAAGGGTAGATTCTTTTAGGCCAAACCCTTTAAAACGTGAACAACGTACAGATCTGTAAAATAAAATCAAATAACAGAGCAAAAAAACAAACGGAAACGAGAACAGCTTCGCATAGTTTTCAGTAGATATAGGCAGTTCTTTGGGTTTTGGGTCACGGGAAATTATGTCCCCAAGATTTCGCAGGGCCTTGAATCATTCTCGTGATTCCCGATGACACGTCATATATGTGTGTTAAGCGCCATTGTCACAGAGTCGAGTTTTCAGCGCGTGTGTATAAACGAGGCCTATACAATCGATCGATGCAACAAGCGCGAAAAAAAGGGTTGGTCTGTACGAAAAAAATATATGACGTTGGGAGTGCGAAATTAAAAAGCAGACTACATGAAGAGCGTATGTCGAATCGCCATAGAGGAGTGCACCACTCGGCTGATACATACGCATATATTGCACATCCATACGTACGCGTATGTAGATGCGTGAGTGTGTTCGGTGTAAGTGTGCATTATATAGGAAGTAACCACGAAGTACATAGTACGAAGATCGTGGAGTGCGTGTTGACAGTGTGTGTGCGGTGCGCTTGAAAAACCGGAAGCAAAGGGTCGTATGAACGGTTTTTTATGTTATTTTTTATTCATTCGACAACTAGCTTTGTTTCGTTTGGAGCTGCAACACGTGAGAGCTCCATCGCGATCAGCACTCGCCGGGTAGCCATATATGATGCGTAATCATGCACGTGAAACAAAATCACTCAACCAAGTGTACAGTTTTGCGCACTCCCGAATCCAATTAGTTTTTCAATATTTTCTGCAGTCATTGTTGGTTCTGATTTCAAAGTCGACCATTAGAATTGGATATTGCGCAATTTTGAGCGAAAATATTTTTAAAAAGCACCAAGTCAATGGATGCAGACGAATTTGATTGAATTAGAATTACAAGACCTGTACCGTTTTAGAAGCAAAGGTTTAATTTCGAGAGAGAGAAAAAAAAGGATTACTCGGCTTTATTTCGACCAGCAAAGTTCTCACCCCACGAGCTCTACAATCTGTTGCTGACTTCGTCTTCATTCCGATAAAATAGCGTTCATCACTATTCCTTCTTTCTGACGAAATCATTGCTCATTAGAACCCAGTCAACGCTCCCCATTCCCAAGCGTCACATTTCTTTGCAAAATAAAAAATGTATTGTGTAGATCAAAGATGGAAATGAAAAAGAAACCGAAAACCATCTGAGGGTCGAAATTGATCGTCAAGAGTTAAAATGTCTGATATATTTCGAAAAATTGTGCACTCTCACTTTCGGCTCACACATACAATGAGAGGTGAGAGAGCTTTTTTTCGGTCTATCGGTATAGTAGCTTGATGCGACGATCGATTATTCAAGCAAGTTAGACGGAGTGCGAAAAGTTCAGTGGAAAAAGATGATCCCGGGGATAAAGGGAGAAAATTGTTAGCTAACAGAGAGAGAGAGAGAGAGAGAGAGAGAGAGAGAGAGAGAGAGAGAGAGAGAGAGAGAGAGAGAGAGAGAAGCGAATGGAAGGTTGGGGCAGGCATGAGTGAGAAGAAAAACCTCGCCAAAGGAACGACGCAGGGTCAATGTACCGTGTAGAATATAATGCGACGTTGAGGGGCCTAGGTGTATTTTATAGTGGTTTTATAAGGGTGTGTACGTGTGACGGAAAAAGGGTGAAGCTTACAGTTTTGAAGGTATCTGAACCATAAACTTTATTCTTGACATGTTTTACACTCGATAAAAGGCACTAAATGTCGCGATACCAATTCTTCCGTCTTGATCACTATCACGACGTCCTTCTATCATTTACCCTTCTGCACAAGTATCCACGACTTATCACCCGTAAAAACAATCCTCGGTTGCACAATATAATAGAGAAAGCTATTATTGATTATTTGTATGTTCGTTTTCGTATAAAATCGGTATAATTACATGAGACTTTGTATATAATTACAACGAAGTGGACATTTTAAAAGCGGCCGAATCGCTGTCGTTATAAACTTATAAGCATAATAACATTTCAGGGTCATTAAAAAATGTTTCCTTCCCTTAAAAAAGACAAAAATCTAAAAGCATCCTTTTCGTTTTGTTTGGTGTATCTCTTTCTTAACCGGTGTACCTTCCTTTGATGTTATGTAAAATGTGAACCGTGAACGCCTCAACAAAATAAGTTTACCTCAAATAAAACATGTTTTTCGACTAGTTCATTTTTTTCAAAAGTCTCTTCGTATACTTCGATTCACCATCCTCCTGCCAAAATGTGCTTTGCCCTATATGCCTCAGATCAAAAGCAAAATAACTTTTTACGTACAGGTCAAATTCATCATGTTTTTTTTTGGATATTGGGTATTGTTTTTAAAAGCTTCCTATAATAGAAAATCTTGCTTTCCAAATTCGGAAAGAATGTGCCGTAGGTACCCTAAAGGATCCTTGAAAATTTGTAAAAAAAATTAATGGTAAATTAAATTGCCGGAGTATATCTAGTTACGAGGTTTCATAGATTTCGAATTTTCTTGGATATAAATGTACGGCCTGACGTTCCGTTTGTTTTTCTTTTTGGATACTTCGTTTTTCTTTGTCCTTCAGCGCCACTTTGTCAATCTTTTTCTCGCTCCTTTTACGACGCCTCGGAGCACTCGAATCACAGCCCAAACAAGAGAAAGAGAAGAAACTTTGGGCGAGGAGTGTGTATAAGCGTTTTTCAGACTCGAACAGAAATTTAAAGTTTCAATAAAGTTTTATTTCGTTCGCACTTTCTCTTTTTCCCTTTCCGTTCCTCCTCCTACTGGTTGCGTCGCAAAAGTTCTGTAAGTAGCGATCGATAGATCTGGCAAATCATATCGTAGGGAGCGTCCATCTCATCGATTTCTGCCAAAGCGTTTTCGATTTGAAGACAATTCTGTATCGATATAAAGAGGTGGAAGAGGTAATAACTCAATTATTGGAAAGAAAATTCGGCGCATATATATATATATATATATCGAATTTATTGAACGTTCATTTATAATTACTTTCTGTTCTCGCCTCCCACCATTCCTTGATAGTCTATGCCCTTCCCTTCTCTCCCTCCTATTTATAATCGACTCTGAAGAAGTTGCGACCTTTTGAACGTGCATCTCCCGTCTTCATTAATGGAAATATCTATCGATATTGATCGCTCATGTCCAAAAATGACGGAAAAGAAATAATGATCTACCCCAAATTTATTATTTTAACGTGGAAGTTATATAATCGACACTAATAGACAAAAAGAGTCACCGCTAAGCGCGGATATAAGTTGTCGGAAAAATTAAAAAACCGTTGAATACGTGTAAGGGTCGAACTGATTTTAGAGATCGAAAATATAATATTTGACTGTTTCTTTCATTTCCTTTGAACTGTTGCTACCAGTCGAAAAAACAATTGAGGACGATCGTACATCTTACGGATGAGTGTTGAAAGATACTGATTTTTTTTAGGCAGATCCGTCCAATTATGGCTGAACCTGCAACATTCTTGTTTGCGAGATAAAAATGTATGAGAGAATGTACTTATATAATATATCTTAGTCATTGGCGCAGTGCCTGATAGAAAATTGCAAATGTATGACGTTTCCTGTCAAACCCTGAAAAATTGTGTAGGTGTTCAACTTTTTCTCGAATACGATTTATGACCTGTGCACACGGCGTATTTTCTACGCGCAGACGACGCCATACACATGCGATCGGCTATACACAATCTGCTTTTTGGACTAAAAAACGCGCGTTGTCTGCGCGTAGGAAATATACCGTCTGCACACGCCCTTATAAGAACGTAAGAAAGCTTCCAGATTAAATTTTCATTAAACGTCTAAGAAAATCAAGTTCCCTCAACACTCATCAGTGAAACTCTGTTCCACCGTCCTCAAGCTTGCAAATGATAGGATTTCGTGAGGTCTGAATTTTCCGACCAATTATGGAAAAATTCTGCATCAAAAACTCTTCAACGATACTAAAATTTAGACATCGCCACATTTTGCTTTGTTAGTGAAACCGTTCCTACAAATATGAAGGCGCTTCAGTACTCTCCTTTTTTCCAACGAGGAAGAGTATAGATGTTGCTTTCATTAAAGTGTAGTGAAAGAAAAACACATTTAACCACAGCAGAAAATGTAAACCATCAGCGGAACGTCATTTATTAATTTCGTTGGGGTGGTAATGCGTTTTACTTCGGCCGTGTGTAGTAGGGAAAAAGGGTGGAGTAAATTTTAGGTTGATTTGGAAACAGGGCGCGCGGACTTATATATTTAGAAAAAAAGCTGCCTGAATTCAACGTTTTTCAACCTTGTTTGCACATCGGGTGAGAACACCAGTACCCAGCCCCGAATCAGTGGTCGACGACTTCATATTAAATTATATCTATATATATTTTGAGGCAATGTTAAGGTATAGGACCGGCTGACTGCTGGTTAGGGGCTGGGTACTGGTACTCTTACCCTATGCAGACTTTTTTCAATAATGTAATCAGGCCCTTTTTATACCAGTTCAAGCTCACTGAGAAACAAAGGAATATACAGATTATAATACTTGGTTACCTACTCTTGAAAATATACATTTATCTAAGGGAACGAAAATTAGTCATATTATCTTTATTATTATTGTTTTTTCTTCCGCGAAGTGCAGCTTTTCTGAAACAAAAACTAGAGCCGTTTTTTTGTTCGCTCGTTTTGTTAGCTCTGCGAACGGAAGAAAGAATAAAAGGAAAGATAAAGAGGGAAAGGCCTCTACACGACGAAACACGGCTGCGTCACCGTCCTACTCGCTGAACCCGCTACATACGTGTACGAAACGAAGGAGAACACCAGAGGATTCGTCGGAAGAACGGGGCAAGAGAGAGTGAGAAGCTGAACCAGGTACCTTTAACGAAACAGCGTTGAATTCCAGGAGTTCCAAAGTTACTCGCAATGCCGAAACTAATGCGCTTCAAGGGCACATTATTGCCATTTTTACCATTTACTCTTTCGCGACTAATTTATTATTATACTCTTCTTCGTGTTTACTTTGGCCAACTTGTCGGTCAGATTTATATCTCATGCACTTCTCCGTAATACGTTTGTTTCCGGTAGGGTTTTTGCCACTTGTCCCTACTGCGGAAAATACCCAACCTTAGTTACACATTCCACGCGTGGGAAAGTTATGATTTACTTCTTTTGCATCTTTGTAACACTGTTACGGCTACCAAGGTTTTTATTTTTTGAGCTCCCTAAACTTGAAACTTGGGCAAAAAAACCTTCGGTATGATGGTCTTTACTTTGTCACAGTATTTTGTGGTCACGGTTCGATGGTTTCTGAAATTTTTAACCGAAAAACATATCGGAATCCATAATATCGAATTGACTATTACTCCCGTAATTTGAAACTATATTCCACGATCTTTTAACCGAACTCTGAAGGACGAAGACGCTGAATATTTTTTAAGTACGGGGTACGTTGAAACAGCAAGTAAAAAGATATTCGCCAACTATAATTGTCAGGTTTTCTCGTATTCTTTATCCACAAAATCGTAAAAACTTTACTGACCTGAGATAGATCGGAGGCTTCACGTATCTTCGTGTCAACAGTGATGGAATCGACATCGGTGGACACCTGGAGAATGACGAGCAGAATGCCACCGATCACAGACAACGGCACCATTTTGTAATTTATTTTTTTCCAAATGTGCCGATTTTTTCTTCTCTTCCAATGCACTTCGTCTTTTAAAACACCGAGCACAGAAAACACAGAACTCTCACAGAAACGAAGAACCAAAAGAGACCTTTTCGCGGAACGATCGTTTGGCGATATACGCTCGGCCCGATACCGGCCGGTTTGAAAAAAAAATCGCAATCTTACTGGCCGACTTTTTTACCGTTAATCTAGTTGTAGTCAATTTGAGAAGTTTCGAACACACGGGTCGTAACGTTTTTTTTTTTCTTGCGGCGAATGATACTCAGGAAAACGTGTTTAATCTATCCTTCTTCGACTGCCCTGTTCTCGCTACGGAAGCGACGATCCAAGTAGCGCAGAGTCAGACGAGAGACTGAGTGCCAGTACGTTCGGTCTAACGCTGCCCGCTCGGCGCCTCCCCCACTCCGCTTATTCTGTCGCCACCACTCCGACTTCTCTTCTCTTTTGCGGGCGACCGAGAACGACACTTCAGTCTAGCGACATTGCGCCTTATAAACATTCGGGAGTTTACTTTTGCGAAACGCATAGTGTGCTCATGAGAAGTGTTCGTCCACGGCCCAACAATTTTTCGATATTACTCTGGGACAATACTTTGTTGATTTTCATTTGTGTTGTAGCGCACGAAAATGTTGCCCTGCTTTCGAACCTTTTTCTACTCGACCGCTTTTTTCGCTCTTATATAGAAGTTACATACACTGCCCCTCTGGGAAGTCACGTGACACGCCGATTGCAATTAACAACCTGGAGTAGAGATCTTGCGCTTTGGCGACATTTTTTACATGAAAAAGGTCTGGAAGTTCAGTTTGGTAGCCGGGTTAAAATTTATGATGCAACGAAATTATACCGAATTTTGAGGCGCGATAACTCGGTGAATAATAATCCGCTTGCAAAGAATCGGGTAAATTCAGAAAAATGACATCTGTCTCATTGCTAACGCCGTTCTTGACGCGTGTGGCACAATCTTTTCTTGTCACGGACGCGCAAGAGAGAAATGGAAATATAGGGACGTGCCTACGTTGCGGGCAGTCTATCTTGCGTTCGTGTGAAGTTTGGAGGACGATCGAAGAGTCGTTGGGAAGCGCTTGAGATGTCCTTCCTGAATCTAGTGATATCGGCTTCAATATTTAAAAATCAAAATTTCACACGAATGTCCTTAATATGGAACGAAAATATGAGCAGAATTGAAGAAAACAGCAATCAGCAAAAAAGGGGCGGAGGAACCCAAAAGCCCCCAAAGTCTAGCACCGAGCGATCGAGAGAGCTAGGAGCGCCGAAGAAAATTAACGACGGAGACGAATTCCACTGTCGGCGCGCACAGTGAGCTGTACCCTCTACCAGCGGGACTATTTCGATTTATGTGAGTGTAGTTGAGTGAGTTACATGTACTTGTATTGATAAACCAATATTGTGTAGAATGTAAGCCTAGCATAGTGACTTAACTGTTCTTAGTATAAAGAAAAGTGAACAAATTGTATCGAAACAAAAGGCTTGTATTTGTTCGACTAAGATCCCAAAGAAGCGGAGGAAATCAATGATCGTGAGGTTTTTAGGAAAAAATAAGGCTCAGACACAAACTGAGCCCACCGCGATTGTGGAGCTTTTTTCACTAACAAAAATCGTCAAAGTGCGTGCATAAATATACCACGAAGTGAACAAACTTCCGGAAAGCATACATCTTGGATACCGCTAAAATGGGCAGAGCTTTTTTTCATTTCACAAATGAAAACCGGGAAACGATATCCGGCGATGCGGCTCTTTTCATTTTTTTTTAGATACAGCGAAGCCTCGCACAAAGGTCTAGCTCAATCCGACGCTTATGCTTTTCGAAAGTTTGTCCAATTCGCGAGACATGCACGCACTCTTACATTTTTTTGGAAAATCGTGACACAATGGCCCGTCCACAATGCTACGAAGGGCGTGAGTGAATTGGTTTCGTCGTTGTTTATACGAATTGTATCGATTTGTTCACGTGAAGGTTGTTATGAGGTCTGAAGTACGTTGTATTTCATCGTACTTCACCCCGTTGCACAGTAGGAGAAAAGCCCAAAAACCTGGCCAAAACCCCAAAAAATAAATTTTCGAAATAGGGTCAGTTGAGTAGTCATTCAGGTAGAGGACTAGTAACTGCATTCTATTGTGGAAGGGAAAGCCCTTTAAGTGTATACCTGCGCCGCAGCGTCAGTTGGCAGTTAGTGTTCGTGAAGAGTGTACGTGTCACGCGCTGAACAGACGAAAATAACGCTGACTTCAAAAACCCATAATTTTAAAGTGACGGGTTTAATTTCAATTCTGCAACATGGATACGACTTCTGGAGGTATGTAGAACATGTTTTTACATCGGTTGAATCTAAAGTTTATGTATAAATGATTGAAATGTAGTATAGCCTTCGGCATAAATAAAATTGAATAATTTTGAAAACTTATATTTTCAACGGTCCGAAAAGTTATATATTTTGTCACATTTTGCAAAGCTCCTAGTCTCGGCCTTTAGTTTAATGTATAAGCTTTCGAAATTTACAAGAGTTACCTGCGGAAAACGTGCGTCTTGTCCGTTATGATTTTTTTCGCATCGTGCGGTAGCCGAGCGTGCACGCGGCACTATTGAGCAGCCTCTGCGCCTCTACCTGAGAATGGGTGAAGTAGCATCATAACGGACAAGACGGCTGTTAAACGCTTGAAATAAATTATTTTAATATATATGTATGTGTATATATATATATATATAAATTTTCTGTGATTTAATTATGATATATACGTATGCATATATATATATACATATTAAAATCAACCACATAAAAATTTCTTAAATATGAATGAAATGTTATAACATTCAAATAAAATATTTGAATATATATATATTATATAGTAAGCAAAGCTTTCTTTTAACCAAATCCATGTCAATATTTTCTGTCTAATTTTCTTAAAATTATTTCACTTATTGCGGTTATTTATTTGGTAAAATAATGTACATTGTTGAAGTTTTTGTATTAATTGAAAATTTTATCTTTTCCTTTAACACCAATTTTTTATTGTTTATCTATTCCTTTAACACCAATTTTTTATGTCTTTATTACAGGATCCGGTTACAAAGAATTGGTGCTGACAAGGAAAGAAATATTTCTGATAATCAGCGAGCATTTATCCGATAAATTCGCTTCCTTGATCGAATTTATGGTAGAAAAAATTTCCAAGGACACCGGACGTACAGTTGTAGTGCCTGAGGACTCGAAACAGACTTTTTCGATACTCTTCAATCAAATGAGAACGAGGTGGCAACAAGCTCACAGAAAATCCTGTGTATTTTTCAAGAATAACGGTGAATGGCTTAGCAAGCAGGTATGTTTTGCCGCACCTACTGTGCGTAATAATAATTGCGTAGAATACACTGTTCACGTTTATTTTATTATGATGATTTTTTTAAATATATTAATTTATCTATTTAGCAGGATACTCGGCCATTTTGTTTATATCAATTTGCTGTAAGCTCTTTGTTGCAAGTTATAAACAATAGATATCGGATTGGTAATCAGCGACCTTGAAAACCCGTATATACCAATTTTTGTCAACATCTGGTAACTTTTTAACGTTCATGTCGGCCATATTGGATCGGCCATTTTTTTTACGATAATTTGGCTTGCGGATTCGTAATCAGCGACCTTGAAAACCCGTAAATACCAATTTTTGTCGACATCTGGCAACTTTTTAACATTCATGTCAGCCATATTGGATCGGCCATTTTGTTTACGATAATTTGGCTTTCAGATTCGTAATCAGCGACCTTGAAAACCCCTGTAAGCCAATTTTCATTCCCGTCAAAGGTCATTTGAGGTTTTGGCCAGGTTTTTGGGCTTTTCTCCTACTGTGCGTTGGGGGTGAAGTACGAGGGGAGCACTCTATGCTTATGCATGGAGCCGATTGGCCGTGGCCACAGTGCCGGATTTATATTTTTCTTAAGTGTCGGCTACTTGACTTTGTGTCGCCCCTCCTATCTTAATCACTTGCACTTACCTAGGCCTTTTTAGGTGCCTCTAAAATCCGCCGCCCCCTAAAGCCTGCCACCCCTAGGCAACTGCCTATGCGGCCTATTGGCCAATCCAGGACTGCGTTACCAACCATCAGCTATCAAATAATCGTCACTTTAAGGTATTCCTTTCACGGAGGGCCGTATTTTGTGGGGGCAGAAGCTGAATCATTGGTAAATTTCAGTAGCGCGCGATAAAAACAAGTCGCAATCAATGATTATACCCAACAATAAGCTGGAATAAAAAATTTCGCACAAATTTAGTAGAGTAGAGACATTTTTACATTTTCTCTAAAAAGTCGTGGCTACGAAAATTCTTTTTTTTTACTATAGCTAGTCACATTTTTCTAAGTTTCATTATTAATTATTTCTTTAAAAATTCGGTACCCGAGTCAAAATTTTGTAGCCACCTCTGAACCCTCACAGGACCCATTTCTTTTGTAATACATAAGCCGCCAGCCTCCGTTGAACCTGCCAAACCCTATTTGTTGAGTTCGGTGCCATAAAGAAACGTGCAGAACACACGCCTCCTTAACCTGCTTTCGGCCCAAATTCGAAATCTCCTCCATCATCACTCCATTGTGACCTGATCGGTGACCCGTTCGATGACGAAAATAATACGTTTTCCCTGATTATCGCCCGAAGAACGATACAGGTAAATATGCATTATCTGATGATGAATAAATACAACACAATTAATAAAAATACATCGTCATCTTATTACATTATTAGTGCAATATTAATATGCGAAAATAATCAACATTTCTCAATATCGATTTATTATCATTTTATAGACGATTCATAAAAGAATGCTCGTATATACAGTCTTACTCCAATTCTATCGGATTAATGGGCGTCACAAATTTTTCTGTGACGAAAAATCTCACAGGAAAATTCTTAAAAAATGCCAGGCTATCCAGTATAAACTTACGCTACTTTTTACATCCTTAACATTCCGTCTTAAACCCTCTAGTTCTTGAGTTACATTGGATTATCTAGGATTAGTATTTTTCAGCAAAAAGTGAAATAATTTTGCAATGAAAATTGTACGAAACTTTAAATAAAACAAAAATCGCGCTCCTTCTAACCAGTTCAAGTTTATCATAGATAAACATGACAATTGTTTTTGCATAAACCCAATTATCGAAGGTCGAAAAAAGCCAAAAAACAGTCACGTACAAAAGTGCGTACCGGGTCGGAAAAAAATTCATAAAAAAATATCTCAAAAAAGCAAAATAAAGCTGAATTTGTTCCCTTCACAACGCTGTTCGGTAAATTTGGTTATCTTTTTTTCACGAAGCTATGTAACTTTCAGTGCAGCAAGAAATATAGACTGGTGTACCCAAACTTTTAAGCGGTGGTGTATATTATATAATACTATATATATAAATATATATATATATATATATATATATATATATATATATATATATATATATATATATAATACGTAGTTGCGTTAATATATTCGAATATACACTAACAGCCAAAAGTATTCGGACACTTCAGATAATTGCAAAACCTTCAATCACTTTGGATAATTGAAAAAATCATGGTTGAATACCTATTATTTTATGAAGATATTATAAAGCTCTCTATAATTAATTAATTATATAGACCTTTATAGTATCTTCGTAAAATAATAAATGAAATAAATTATATTACTCTAACATTACTTGGCCATTATCTAGCCCTCAAAAGTTTTGCGATTATGAGGAGTGTCCGAAAACTTTTGGCTGGCAGTGGAGATCTAAATAACATATAATGTTGATGATTATATGAAACGTTAGGGTGTTCATTATAGTCTATTTTTTGTTCTAAAAGATTGAAATTGTCGGTTTGGAATTCAACCTCATTCAATTTTTTGTTTTTTTCCCTTTTATTTTTGTTCTGTTTGTGCTTTTTTGCTCATTCAATAATGAGTCGATAAATGACGATGACCGATTATCGTCGATTTCAAATAAATTTTTTTATTTTTATAGGTTTTCATTTTTAGCACGTCGAAAATAAAAAAATAAATATTTCCACGTGTGTGTGTGAAGCATATTTTTATTTCTTTCTGCTAAATATTATTGATACTAACTAACCGCGTCTATTTGATTCTTTTTTATTAGAATTAAGTAGATTTTTCATAGAACCAAATTTTTCCTATTGTATTCCATTATTAGAATTATTTATTTGAAATATGTTTATTTATTCAACTCAATCTATTTGATGTCGTCCAATAACTAAATATTTTATTTTCTCCTAATAAATCTGTGATTCGGTTTCATCTGTTCGAAAAACAATTTAGTTAAATTCACTAAATGGATCTAGTTAATTTTTTTTTATTTAAATTAAATAAAACTTTCGTAGAGTCAACCATTTTTCTATTTGATTGAACTAATGGTCTATATTTATTGCAACACTCATATCAAAGGGGCATGGGGGTAGAGAAGG
This sequence comes from Ophion obscuratus, assembly GCA_964007375.1. NCBI lineage: Eukaryota > Metazoa > Arthropoda > Insecta > Hymenoptera > Ichneumonidae > Ophion > Ophion obscuratus. Next base: position 13,797,935 of record OZ023316.1, on the reverse strand, counting down.
TGTAGAGAGAGGAATTATAAATATATATATATATATATATAGGTTATGTTTGAAAAATTTATAGCATGTTATTCGATAAAACTGTCTAATTATCACAATGATATTAACTAATTGATATAGCTTATGTGATACAACAAATAGTTATAGGTATTCATTTGGTCTCTTATGCCATATCAGCGACAAAAATGTTATAAGCACTCGGTAGCATAGGGGCAGCGTGCGTCGCTGTGAGTGGGTACGTACTAGGTTCGATTCGCATACACTAGGTGCGCAACTAAGTTTCCGGGCTTTTTTTACTAATAAAAAATCGAAAATTTCAAGACCAATACAAAAAATGGTTCGTTCGAAGTATTGTCCCTAGCTATTTACACATTTTTGCCATCTCTCTGGCAATAGGGGCCTGGTCCGGCGAATCCAAACGCAGAGCATTGTCTTTTTTCCGAAGCGATTTGGCCGTGCCGTCGACGTTGACGCTTCGCCAAGTGAAAGCCACGATTTTCTGCGTTGGGAATCCTCGGAATATATCCAGTTTTCATCGCCAGTAACAATTCGATTTAGGAAACTCTTTCTGTTCTGCCGCAAAAGCAAAATTTCGGAAGTGGCTCTTCGATTCTCCATTTGTCTCTCAGTCAACTCGTGCGGCACTCACTTTCCCGCCTTATGAATTTTTCCCATAGCGTGCAAACGTTTCGCAATACATTGCCGAGTCACATTTAATGCCTCGGCAAGTTGATCTTCTGTTTGAGTGTCATCTACATCCAATAACGCTTGCAGATCAGCGTCCGCACATGTTTGCGGTCTTCCCGAGCGCTCCTTGTCCCCAGTCTCGAAACCGCCACTTCTGAACCGCTTGAACCAATCTTCACACGTTGTTTTTGATGGTATATGTTCGCCGTAGGCCTCCTCAAGTAACCGACGTGCTTCAGCTGCTGTTTTTTGTTAGGTTGAAGTAGAAAAAATGCTTCCCGCAAATGATGTTTATTTGGCACAAACTTTGACATTTTCGAGGTTAGAGAAAAGGTCGTTGTGTTCCGATATTTGTTTATAAGGTAAACGTCCCAATTATTGAACAGGTCCCAATTATTGAACACTATCTTGTATTTTTATTATTTTTCATTCACCTGCATGCATTTACTTATTTATAAAATTTCATTACATATATGGGACTTTTAGCTATCGAAATGTTACCTCACTTGTGCAAAAAAAGCTTTAATTAATAGAGAAAAAAATTATTTAATCAGCAACGGTGACCCGATTTGACGCCTCGTGGTAACTGCTTATCGTTTTTGCTAAGACGCGCCGCTTCATGCGTAAGGGCATAAAAAATTCAAAAACTGTCGCATCTCAAAAAGTAAAGGCGTTCCTCAGAAAATTTCTTACAAATAACAATTTTTATGAACATTTTTTATTTAATTGTTCGTTAAAAAATACGGTGTTCGATCATTGGGACATAAAAAATGCAGTGTGTCCCAATTATTGAACACTCGAATTCTCCAAGTTGGCGTCATTAAACCCATCAAAACATCGAGACAGTTAACGTGTGACAGATCGTGTGAATCGGATTTATTCAAACAAAAACTCTAAGTTCCTGAATAAACTTACCTTTATTCTTTTAATAATAACTTTAAGATCGTCAAATATATTTTTTATTTGTATTTTCGTGCAATAAACATAAAAAGGAAAGTAAAAAGAGAATATAACCTAAAAATACGAATGTACTGTTCAATATTTTTACTCTCCGATATTCCAGGGAGCCAAGCTGCGACAAAATCAAACAAAAACAGAACATGAAAACGAGGAAGCTAAAAAGAAAAATAAAATAAAGTTCGAGTTGAAAAGCGAAAAAAAAACCAAATTCGAATGAACCAAAAACCTGTCAAAAGAAACTAAATATATATTTTTGTATTTTTACATGATTAACAAAAGATTATTTAAGTGCTTGATTTTGCTTTTATTTCTTAATATTGTACCCAAAATAATATTTTTAGTACGGAAAAAGAATTCTCGAGAATGTTCAATAACTGGGACATGCCTGTTCAATATTACGGACATAGGCACTTCCAGTGTTCAATAATTGGGACATTTGCATTCTTCACATTGTTATTCTTTTTTTTCATTTGAAATCATTTAAAAATAGTTTAAAGGGTGATTTTTCGAAAGTAAAAATATCAAAGTACCATTTGAACCTGAAAGCGATGGTTTTTTCTTGATTTTATATTTTTTTCTCACCGGATTCAATCCCCCAGATCCTCAGCTGTTCAATAATTGGGACATTTACCTTATTACGACTGGGTATTCTTAACAGGTGTCCAAGCTATAAATATATCCAATTTCAGACCTGTAAGTCGACTACATGTGTCGCTAGCGCCATCCATGTGTGAAACCCGGGAACTTAGTTGCGCATCTAGTAGGGCAAATATTTTCTTCGAAAAAAGCATTTCTACAAGCCAGGGAATGGTGAATTACGATGAAAAATTGTTGTGTTAAAGCTCTCAATTAAGTGATTTATTTTATTTCCGATTTATGAAATATTTTATGCATATAGTGCACTTAGCTTTACAGTGCACATTATAAGCAAATAAAGATTCATTTGAGTCTCATCTTTATTAATATATGAGGCGATCCATGTCACTTCAGCCAGTAAAAAAAAATCCACAATTAATTTTGAAAAATCGAGTTACTTTATTGAAAAATGTTCGCCGAGTGGCGAAATATTTTTAAAAAAATTCTGACGTTTTTTCTCGTTGATTACCATTTTTTAACATTTTTCCATTCAAATGGCAGTATCTTTAGCAGGATTTGACGTATTTACATTTGTAAAAAACGAAAATGTGCGTCTTTTTATTAATTACTTCACGGTGTTTAGGAATCCCATAATATAAAAAATACCAAAAGTCCGTTTTTCGTATTCACAATTCGGGGAAATTTTAAAAAATAAAGTAACGAGTGTCTTCCTTTAAGAGAAGACAGTAGTTATACTAGGGGAGTTCTAGAAAATATTGTGGAGGGGGAAGCCGATGGGAGGGGTTCGGCCATGTGGTGGGGGAAGTGGTTAGTCTATGGAGAGGGGGAAGTGGGTGGTGAGGAGTTTATTGAGAGGGGGAGTGGGTTGTGGGAGAAGTGGGTGGTGGGGGAAGTGTGTGGTGGGGAGTATGCGGCGAAGGGGAGGAGGTGAGGAGTCTATAGCAAGAGGAGGGAGGTGTCTGGCTGTCTCGCGAAGGTATAGAGACCCGTTTGGGGAATTGGGGGAGGGGGATCTGTGGCTCGCGGAGAGAGGTGCGGAGAGTGATGTCACGCGGGGAAGAGGATGCCCAAAACTATGGGTCAATGCCCAAAAGCACGAGAGGATAACAGTTGTAGGTGCGGGCCAAGGGGGCACTGGCAGCCAGGGGACATTGTAGACGATGCGTCGCTTTTCTAAGGGGGCGTTATTGATACAGGTGAATTTCTCTCAAACATGTGGATATGCATGTGAAAGCCAGCGTCTATGATACACTCTCGGCAACGTAAGGCAATTGCTAGTTGTCAAATGAGACTTTACAGATAAACTTTTTATGCATCTATAATAACGGTGGCCCTTATAAAATTACATTGCATTCGGTCTTGTATTCATTCCGAAAGATAACGTCGAGATGTTTGCATGTGCGAGTATGTATGCAGTGCACTCAGCCAAGAACCCGTGGGACTTGACGAAGAATGAGCTCGAACACGTTCCAAAGACCTTGCTCATAAAATATTGGAGTCGACACATTGGTATGCTGTGGGATCGTTTGCCGGAACATCATCGAAACGACAGTGAAATATTATCATATCTTCCATGCATGAAGCATTACAATACACCTGAGATGTTGGATCATATTGATGGCCCCCCACCTCCGCAGCGGAATTGTGAAAAGTGTTGTGAGGGAGACAATACTATTCGCGAGAAGAAATAAACGTTCCTCGACACATTTGAAGTTGTTTCGTCGATGAAAAATGGATTTCTCATTGTCAGCAAAACGGTGGAATTCTTCCCAACGAAGAAGCTGTCTCAAGGTTCCATCGTGTTATCCAGTCGCCGACATGAGGGTTGCCCACACCAAATTAGCAAAGCGTTACGTAGTGGACATCATGGACGAGTTCGCCGTCTTCTTACCAGCACGGCTTATGAAGGCCTTCAATCAGGGTCCAAAGATGTTCGAGAATATATTGGAAATAGCTCGCAATGACGAACATGAACTATTATGGCGGACAATACAGCAGCATCGCATTCAATAAACAGTGAGCACACTATTGTGCTGTTCGGAAATTATGAGTTCAATGGTATCATCGGTTGCTACCATCGTTGAGTTTTCAACATGCTCACCACAATGTATAAAGGATAGCTTTCATCGAGTATAAAAATGTTACAAGTTGCTGTTGGGTGTAAAAAATAAATACAATCGGAAAAGATATATATCAAAAGGTTTTTTATTTAAAAATCCTCCGCTCACGCAGCGCTTCATATACGCTCAACCAGCTTTTCAGTGATTTTACATTCGCATTGGCGCATTTGTATTTCATATTGAAAGAATGATGGGGACATTCGAAGTCGGAGATTTTTGACAACTTCTGCAGCGAGGGACAGTCCAGGGTCTCCAAGTCAACAATTTTGGTTGATGGATCCGTGAATCTTGATATCCATGAACACTTTTCGAATCCCTTCACGTAGATGGTAGGAGCTCCTTGCAAGATGGTCCGAATTATCGTTCTAGCTGCCTCGTATGGTATACCACCGTGATCCCATCGTAATCCGAGAAAATTACGTTCCAACCATTTGTTTGTCTTTTTGTATTTGTCTGGTAACGAGTTCCATGCAGATGGTGCGTTGAAGACAAACGTTAGCGGTTCAGCCGTCTTGTCGTGAAGTTTGACGATGGAAATCTCCTTCAGGACAAAATCGTTGATGGGTCTCTTAAACCCCTGCACATCGACGACGAGCTCCATATTGACTAAAGAGTCCGCAGACAGTTGACAAGATTTATACCAATTTTTTAACCGCACCACTAATCGGATTGTATTCGACAATACGATCATGGAGGATTAAACAGAATGCAGCAGTTTTCGGGCGGAATATTCGTTTTCAATTCAAATTCGAGACGCACATCCACGGGGCCGGCCTTAAGAGAATCATTTTGCTTTGAGCAGTCAATGATGGCGAGGGGGGCTTTTTCCAAGAATTCCGTCTTATTTAGCCATGGTTCAGCTTCTTTGTTGTGATAGGTGAATTGGAAGTTTGTATACATCTCGTAGAGTAAAGCATACTGATTTTGATTGATATTTAGGTTTAGATTTCCATATGGATAGCATTGGGAGTTTAGGTATAGCTTGACATCGCTGATGTTGCAATGATCAAAGTTGCTCGCATTCCTCTCTTTTATATTTTTTCGCCCCGTCTGCAGCGCGAGAATGACATATCGTGGTTTCTCCAACTGATTGGAAGTCTTGACAGACCACACATGCTTAGAGGTGACGGGGAGTAGTGGATATTCATACAATTCCCACGTCCGAAAACTCATGGAAATTGGTGCATCTTTGGCGAGAAATTTCAATAGCTGAATTTTTCGTTGATCTGAGACTGTTACATACGGTACAAGCCATTCGATTTTATGCAATACGAGTTTGTAGTCTTCGGGAGCTGTTTGCATGATGGCATTATCATCAGTCTTCGATCTCGTAAGAATTAGCTCATGCTTGGCATTTACCACAATTTTCCGATAATCTTCGGCAAAACCAAGTAGCATGCTCAGTGGTATATACATCAAAATTTCCCGAAACATCAACAATCTGCTTCGTTTCTTCAACATCGAGCCATCCCGTGTTCTTGAGCATAGAGCTCTTAGCTGGACTGAGGGACGAATATCCTTTAATTACACTCGTAATACCGACATTCTTATTACGATCGATTTCTATGGCATTCAACTCATATCGCACTTCTTCAAACAAATGGCAGATGGCATTGTTGACGAGACTTGTGGCAGCGGTTGGCATCCCATCACGCTTAGATAATTTTCCACAAATGTGCAAGGAACTTTTGCTTGGCAGGATGGATAGATCTTGATTTTGAATGGCAAATATATGCCATCGGTGTGTGAAGTTAACACAATTACTATATTGTCATATGTGCTAGACGAATTAAACAACAATCCATTATTTCGCAGGTGTCCGCATTAATTTAGATCAACGGATAAACTGCAATCACATGAGATCGGTTATGGAGCAATAAAGAACTGCGCCATCCGACTATCAAGTGATACCAATAAGTGGCTCCAAATCATCAACTCCAATCGAAAAGCAACACGTCCATTCACTGTAGATGCCTATTTGGGGTGTTTTTTTACTAATTATAGAGAGAAGATGAGAGTGTGCAAAGACTGATGGGAAGAACGTAGCAGAGGATATATATCAATATCATGAAGCATTTACTATTGATTACCACATGTGTTTTTCATATGATGAATCGCTATCGTAGTATCGATCACATCACAGCGCCGATTACATATCATAGTTTGTGACAAAACTGAAAAACTAGTGCTGTGCATAAAATACATTTTCTATGAAAATTAATGCTCGTCATGAGTTAATTCTAATAACTTCACGCTATGGCAATAATTGTGCATTCAGTCATCATCAACCACTAGAGGTAGAAGTTGAATTACTCAAGATACAATGGCATATGCCCCACATATTATTAGATGAGATCAATAAATTATCATTACTTCGAACATTGGACAGTGGGCGATACTTGAATATGAGTTTTCGCTCTTGGGATCTATACGACTGTCCATCGCTTTAAAGCACAACGAAACATTCATGGACCGTAAAAGCTGCCTCCCAACTAGAGAAACCAAAATATGTAATTGGTGCGTTGCAGACTGGTAAAAGATAATGTACGGCAAAGGACATTATATTATTCACCGACTGCAAACTCACAAGTGCTAAACTTTATCTCAATTCAGCATTCTTTTCTCAAGATGATTCGAATTTGGACTTCAAAAAAGTTTCAACATTTTGTTCAATATGTACTCTCGTTTTTGTAAATACCATTATGACTGCAATAGTGATCGTTCTTTACTAACCATTGTCATGTGTTAATGTAACGGCCCTCCCACGGTTAATGATTGATCGCATCAGAGCGAGCCTGTAAAAAAATGCTACCGTAGATGTGTGAATAGAGTTCGAATGCAAAGAAGATTCACCACCGAATACAACTGCATATAGTTTTAATCTTACATGATCGCATTGTTGAATATTGTCCATTGACCGACATTATCCGTAAAATTGCATAGATCAGCAAAATCTGCGAGATACGAAGTATCATGGTTGATTGGCAATCATTATGGTCTAAAGTGGGCATATGGAAACGTTCCATATAGCATGGCTGAATGTTCAATAACAACTGGAGTTGAAGGTTAAACGAACGGCGACATGTGTCCTATCGTATATGGTACGGGTCATGAAAAACGAGAATGGCTAGCTGATACAATAAATATGAAAAATGAGCTATTTATTGAGTCGTTGAATATAGACTTTGACGATATGGATGTCTCAAATTAGATGGAAGTTTTAATCTACGGTGTGAAAAGCATAAAAACAGTTGTGGCTTACAAAATGTATTTAAAATATTTAATTGGTGGCTGAATCATAAAGATTCATGCAAATAAAAGAAATGTAACATTATGTACTTTTTATTCTCCTCACCCCGTACTTAGTTATGTCACCTGATATCGGATTGTGCAACTGAATACAATTTTACTTTCAAATGTGAAACTCATTTTTTGTATGGAATTTGATTGAAAATAAATTAATATAATCGCCCAATGATAATCGAAGACATTCATCAGTATATGTTCGTTAGATGTTCGTGAACCGTTTGTTGGAAGTTTACGAAGCATTCGAAGATTTTCGATAGTCGTTCGTGAAACGTTCCAGAGACTTCCGAAGACATTCATAAGACGTTCGAAGCCATTCAAGAGACGTTCGAAAACATTTATAAGGCGTTTGAAGACACGCATGAGGGGTTCAAAGAGTTTCAAGAAACTGTCTACGACGTTCATAAGACGTTTGAAGATGTTCGTGAGACATTCAAGAGACTTTCGAAAACGTTGATAAGACGTTTAAAGACATTCATGAGAGGTGCGAAGACCTTCGGAGATTTTCGAAGACGTTCAAGAGATCTGCGACGATATTTATAATACGTTTAAAGACATCGATGAGGGATTCGAAGACGTTTAAGAGACTTTAAAAGACATTCACAAGGGGTTTGAAGACGTTCAAGAAACTTTCGAATACGCTCGAGAGACTTTCAACGACATTCATAATACGTTTGAAGACATTCATGAGGGGGTTCGAAGACGCTTAAGAGAGGCTTTCAAAGACATTCACGAGGGGTTTGTCCAAAGATATTCATAATACGTTTGAGACATTCAAGAGACGGTTTGAAAACATTCATAAGACGTTTGAATACACGCATGAGGGGTTCAAAGAGTTTCAAGAGACTTTCTACGACGATCATGAGACGTTTGAAAATGTTCGTGAGACATTCAAGAGACTTTCGAAAACGTTCATAAGAAGTTTGAAGACATTCATGAGAGGTACGAATACCTTCAGAGACTTTTAAAGATATTCAAGACATCTTTGACAATATTCATAATACGTTTGAAGCATCGATGAGGGGTTCGAAGACGCTTGCAAGACTTTCAAAACATTCACGAGGGGTTTGAAGATGTTAAAGTAACTTTCGAATACGTTCAAGAGACTTTCGACGACATTCATAATACGTTTGATTACATTCATGAGGGGTTCGAAGACGTTCAAGAGACTTTCGACGGCGTACATAATTGGTTTAAAGACATTCACGTGAGGTTTCAAGACGCTTAAGAGACTTTCAAAGATATTCACGAGAGGTGCGAAGACATTCAGAGACAGAGACAGTTCAGAGACAGTTTTGGTGGAACGTGTTTGGGTTTGTTTGGGCCCCAAACAAACCCAAACACGTTCCACCAAAACTGTGAAAATCCCAAACAAACCCAAACAATTCGAGTGAAACTCATACGTCATGAAAGTCTTTGGTTTATGGATGTCGTCGAAGATTTCTGAACGTCTTCGAAAGCCTCTTGATCGTCTCCAAACCTCCCGTGAATGTCTTTGAAAGTCCCTTAAGCGTCTTGGAACCCCACATGAATGTCTTCAAACGTATTATGAATGTCGTCTAAAGTCTCTTGAACGTCTTCGAAGCCCTCGTGACTGTCTTTGAAAGTCTCGCAAGCATCTTCGAACCCCTCATGAATGTCTTCAAACGTATTATGAATGTCGTCGAAAGTCTCTAGAACGTATTCGAAAGTTATTTGAACGTCTTCAAACCCTTCGTAAATGTCTTTGAAAGTCTCTAAAACATCGTTGATCCCCTCATCGATGTCTTCAAACGTATTATGAATATTGTCAAAGAACTCTTGAATATCTTTGAAAGTCTCTGAATGTCTTCGCACCTCTCGTGAATATCTTTGAAAGTCTCTTAAGCGTCTTGAAACCTCACATGAATGTCTTTAAACCAATTATGTACGCCGTCGAAAGTCTCTTGAACGTCTTCGAACCCCTCATGAATGTAATCAAACGTATTATGAATGTCGTCGAAAGTCTCTTGAACGTATTCGAAAGTTACTTTAACATCTTCAAACCCCTCGTGAATGTTTTGAAAGTCTTGCAAGCGTCTTCGAACCCCTCATCGATGCTTCAAACGTATTATGAATATTGTCAAAGATGTCTTGAATATCTTTAAAAGTCTCTGAAGGTATTCGTACCTCTCATGAATGTCTTCAAACTTCTTATGAACGTTTTCGAAAGTCTCTTGAATGTCTCACGAACATTTTCAAACGTCTCATGATCGTCGTAGAAAGTCTCTTGAAACTCTTTGAACCCCTCATGCGTGTATTCAAACGTCTTATGAATGTTTTCAAACCGTCTCTTGAATGTCTCAAACGTATTATGAATATCTTTGGACAAACCCCTCGTGAATGTCTTTGAAAGCCTCTCTTAAGCGTCTTCGAACCCCCTCATGAATGTCTTCAAACGTATTATGAATGTCGTTGAAAGTCTCTCGAGCGTATTCGAAAGTTTCTTGAACGTCTTCAAACCCCTTGTGAATGTCTTTTAAAGTCTCTTAAACGTCTTCGAATCCCTCATCGATGTCTTTAAACGTATTATAAATATCGTCGCAGATCTCTTGAACGTCTTCGAAAATCTCCGAAGGTCTTCGCACCTCTCATGAATGTCTTTAAACGTCTTATCAACGTTTTCGAAAGTCTCTTGAATGTCTCACGAACATCTTCAAACGTCTTATGAACGTCGTAGACAGTTTCTTGAAACTCTTTGAACCCCTCATGCGTGTCTTCAAACGCCTTATAAATGTTTTCGAACGTCTCTTGAATGGCTTCGAACGTCTTATGAATGTCTTCGGAAGTCTCTGGAACGTTTCACGAACGACTATCGAAAATCTTCGAATGCTTCGTAAACTTCCAACAAACGGTTCACGAACATCTAACGAACATATACTGATGAATGTCTTCGATTATCATTGGGCGATTATATTAATTTATTTTCAATCAAATTCCATACAAAAAATGAGTTTCACATTTGAAAGTAAAATTGTATTCAGTTGCACAATCCGATATCAGGTGACATAACTAAGTACGGGGTGAGGAGAATAAAAAGTACATAATGTTACATTTCTTTTATTTGCATGAATCTTTATGATTCAGCCACCAATTAAATATTTTAAATACATTTTGTAAGCCACAACTGTTTTTATGCTTTTCACACCGTAGATTAAAACTTCCATCTAATTTGAGACATCCATATCGTCAAAGTCTATATTCAACGACTCAATAAATAGCTCATTTTTCATATTTATTGTATCAGCTAGCCATTCTCGTTTTTCATGACCCGTACCATATACGATAGGACACATGTCGCCGTTCGTTTAACCTTCAACTCCAGTTGTTATTGAACATTCAGCCATGCTATATGGAACGTTTCCATATGCCCACTTTAGACCATAATGATTGCCAATCAACCATGATACTTCGTATCTCGCAGATTTTGCTGATCTATGCAATTTTACGGATAATGTCGGTCAATGGACAATATTCAACAATGCGATCATGTAAGATTAAAACTATATGCAGTTGTATTCGGTGGTGAATCTTCTTTGCATTCGAACTCTATTCACACATCTACGGTAGCATTTTTTTACAGGCTCGCTCTGATGCGATCAATCATTAACCGTGGGAGGGCCGTTACATTAACACATGACAATGGTTAGTAAAGAACGATCACTATTGCAGTCATAATGGTATTTACAAAAACGAGAGTACATATTGAACAAAATGTTGAAACTTTTTTGAAGTCCAAATTCGAATCATCTTGAGAAAAGAATGCTGAATTGAGATAAAGTTTAGCACTTGTGAGTTTGCAGTCGGTGAATAATATAATGTCCTTTGCCGTACATTATCTTTTACCAGTCTGCAACGCACCAATTACATATTTTGGTTTCTCTAGTTGGGAGGCAGCTTTTACGGTCCATGAATGTTTCGTTGTGCTTTAAAGCGATGGACAGTCGTATAGATCCCAAGAGCGAAAACTCATATTCAAGTATCGCCCACTGTCCAATGTTCGAAGTAATGATAATTTATTGATCTCATCTAATAATATGTGGGGCATATGCCATTGTATCTTGAGTAATTCAACTTCTACCTCTAGTGGTTGATGATGACTGAATGCACAATTATTGCCATAGCGTGAAGTTATTAGAATTAACTCATGACGAGCATTAATTTTCATAGAAAATGTATTTTATGCACAGCACTAGTTTTTCAGTTCTGTCACAAACTATGATATGTAATCGGCGCTGTGATGTGATCGATACTACGATAGCGATTCATCATATGAAAAACACATGTGGTAATCAATAGTAAATGCTTCATGATATTGATATATATCCTCTGCTACGTTCTTCCCATCAGTCTTTGCACACTCTCATCTTCTCTCTATAATTAGTAAAAAAACACCCCAAATAGGCATCTACAGTGAATGGACGTGTTGCTTTTCGATTGGAGTTGATGATTTGGAGCCACTTATTGGTATCACTTGATAGTCGGATGGCGCAGTTCTTTATTGCTCCATAACCGATCTCATGTGATTGCAGTTTATCCGTTGATCTAAATTAATGCGGACACCTGCGAAATAATGGATTGTTGTTTAATTCGTCTAGCACATATGACAATATAGTAATTGTGTTAACTTCACACACCGATGGCATATATTTGCCATTCAAAATCAAGATCTATCCATCCTGCCAAGCAAAAGTTCCTTGCACATTTGTGGAAAATTATCTAAGCGTGATGGGATGCCAACCGCTGCCACAAGTCTCGTCAACAATGCCATCTGCCATTTGTTTGAAGAAGTGCGATATGAGTTGAATGCCATAGAAATCGATCGTAATAAGAATGTCGGTATTACGAGTGTAATTAAAGGATATTCGTCCCTCAGTCCAGCTAAGAGCTCTATGCTCAAGAACACGGGATGGCTCGATGTTGAAGAAACGAAGCAGATTGTTGATGTTTCGGGAAATTTTGATGTATATACCACTGAGCATGCTACTTGGTTTTGCCGAAGATTATCGGAAAATTGTGGTAAATGCCAAGCATGAGCTAATTCTTACGAGATCGAAGACTGATGATAATGCCATCATGCAAACAGCTCCCGAAGACTACAAACTCGTATTGCATAAAATCGAATGGCTTGTACCGTATGTAACAGTCTCAGATCAACGAAAAATTCAGCTATTGAAATTTCTCGCCAAAGATGCACCAATTTCCATGAGTTTTCGGACGTGGGAATTGTATGAATATCCACTACTCCCCGTCACCTCTAAGCATGTGTGGTCTGTCAAGACTTCCAATCAGTTGGAGAAACCACGATATGTCATTCTCGCGCTGCAGACGGGGCGAAAAAATATAAAAGAGAGGAATGCGAGCAACTTTGATCATTGCAACATCAGCGATGTCAAGCTATACCTAAACTCCCAATGCTATCCATATGGAAATCTAAACCTAAATATCAATCAAAATCAGTATGCTTTACTCTACGAGATGTATACAAACTTCCAATTCACCTATCACAACAAAGAAGCTGAACCATGGCTAAATAAGACGGAATTCTTGGAAAAAGCCCCCCTCGCCATCATTGACTGCTCAAAGCAAAATGATTCTCTTAAGGCCGGCCCCGTGGATGTGCGTCTCGAATTTGAATTGAAAACGAATATTCCGCCCGAAAACTGCTGCATTCTGTTTAATCCTCCATGATCGTATTGTCGAATACAATCCGATTAGTGGTGCGGTTAAAAAATTGGTATAAATCTTGTCAACTGTCTGCGGACTCTTTAGTCAATATGGAGCTCGTCGTCGATGTGCAGGGGTTTAAGAGACCCATCAACGATTTTGTCCTGAAGGAGATTTCCATCGTCAAACTTCACGACAAGACGGCTGAACCGCTAACGTTTGTCTTCAACGCACCATCTGCATGGAACTCGTTACCAGACAAATACAAAAAGACAAACAAATGGTTGGAACGTAATTTTCTCGGATTACGATGGGATCACGGTGGTATACCATACGAGGCAGCTAGAACGATAATTCGGACCATCTTGCAAGGAGCTCCTACCATCTACGTGAAGGGATTCGAAAAGTGTTCATGGATATCAAGATTCACGGATCCATCAACCAAAATTGTTGACTTGGAGACCCTGGACTGTCCCTCGCTGCAGAAGTTGTCAAAAATCTCCGACTTCGAATGTCCCCATCATTCTTTCAATATGAAATACAATTGCGCCAATGCGAATGTAAAATCACTGAAAAGCTGGTTGAGCGTATATGAAGCGCTGCGTGAGCGGAGGATTTTTAAATAAAAAACCTTTTGATATATATCTTTTCCGATTGTATTTATTTTTTACACCCAACAGCAACTTGTAACATTTTTATACTCGATGAAAGCTATCCTTTATACATTGTGGTGAGCATGTTGAAAACTCAACGATGGTAGCAACCGATGATACCATTGAACTCATAATTTCCGAACAGCACAATGGTGTGCTCACTGTTTATTGAATGCGATGCTGCTGTATTGTCCGCCATAATAGTTCATGTTCGTCATTGCGAGCTATTTCCAATATATTCTCGAACATCTTTGGACCCTGATTGAAGGCCTTCATAAGCCGTGCTGGTAAGAAGACGGCGAACTCGTCCATGATGTCCACTACGTAACGCTTTGCTAATTTGGTGTGGGCAACCCTCATGTCGGCGACTGGATAACACGATGGAACCTTGAGACAGCTTCTTCGTTGGGAAGAATTCCACCGTTTTGCTGACAATGAGAAATCCATTTTTCATCGACGAAACAACTTCAAATGTGTCGAGGAACGTTTATTTCTTCTCGCGAATAGTATTGTCTCCCTCACAACACTTTTCACAATTCCGCTGCGGAGGTGGGGGGCCATCAATATGATCCAACATCTCAGGTGTATTGTAATGCTTCATGCATGGAAGATATGATAATATTTCACTGTCGTTTCGATGATGTTCCGGCAAACGATCCCACAGCATACCAATGTGTCGACTCCAATATTTTATGAGCAAGGTCTTTGGAACGTGTTCGAGCTCATTCTTCGTCAAGTCCCACGGGTTCTTGGCTGAGTGCACTGCATACATACTCGCACATGCAAACATCTCGACGTTATCTTTCGGAATGAATACAAGACCGAATGCAATGTAATTTTATAAGGGCCACCGTTATTATAGATGCATAAAAAGTTTATCTGTAAAGTCTCATTTGACAACTAGCAATTGCCTTACGTTGCCGAGAGTGTATCATAGACGCTGGCTTTCACATGCATATCCACATGTTTGAGAGAAATTCACCTGTATCAATAACGCCCCCTTAGAAAAGCGACGCATCGTCTACAATGTCCCCTGGCTGCCAGTGCCCCCTTGGCCCGCACCTACAACTGTTATCCTCTCGTGCTTTTGGGCATTGACCCATAGTTTTGGGCATCCTCTTCCCCGCGTGACATCACTCTCCGCACCTCTCTCCGCGAGCCACAGATCCCCCTCCCCCAATTCCCCAAACGGGTCTCTATACCTTCGCGAGACAGCAAGACACCTCCCTCCCCTTGCTATAGACTCCTCACCTCCTCCCCTTCGCCGCATACTCCCCACCACACACTTCCCCCACCACCCACTTCCCCCACCACCCACTTCTCCCACAACCCACTCCCCCTCTCAATAAACTCCTCACCACCCACTTCCCCCTCTCCATAGACTAACCACTTCCCCCACCACATGGCCGAACCCCTCCCATCGGCTTCCCCCTCCACAATATTTTCTAGAACTCCCCTAGTATAACTACTGAAGACATATTTTTGCATATTTTGCCCTGAAACGGACGTTCGACTTGCTCAATAAAATCTAAATTAATTTCTTTCTGGAAGGCCATAAGAAGACGCATATTTTCGTTTATAAATACGTTTACAAATACGTCAAATCCTGCCATAGATACAGCCATTTCAATGGAAAAATGGTAATCAACGAGAAAAAACGTCAGAATTTTTTTTTCGACACTCGATGAATATTTTTTCATGAAGTAACTCGATTTTGAAAAATTATTTGTGGACTCTTTTTTTACTGGCTGAACTGATATGGATCGCCTCATATATCATATATCTTCGAAACAAATATGATCGTAGTAGGCTGTAAGACAAGGAATAAACGTATTTTATTTGAATAGATCCTATTCAAATTCATTTTTTTTGTTTAGCAGTGTACAGTAAGCCGAAAGGGGGGGGGGGGGTGCAGAGGTTCCGCGGAAGCGCTAGAAGTAGACCCACTTGATGTTCCGTAGGTTCAGTTGTGGTCCCCGTTGGCCTCCTTTCAGTGAAAATGTCCAGTTTCTGCTATGCCGGAGGTTCATCGGAGGCCCTAACGCATGGTATTTCCAAACACTGTACCCTCCTTTAGATACCCGATAATCCGCTATCGCCGATTTCTGCTCGGGAAAGGAAGCCTTTATTTTTCGGGTTGAACGCGGGTCGAAAACTTTGCCTCGGGCGATCCCCGGTTTTCATTGTCGTTATGGAATCATTAGAACTTTTTTAACACGCGTAAGGAGTTCATATAAGACGTTTAGAGTTATTTAGTGTATAAATTATTTAGATAGAAATGTGGCCAGTGTGTCATTTCCATACAGCGTTGTATAAATCAGACGATGTTTAGGGTTGTAATAGTTCGTTAAAAGTTCGGTAACTTGGCTTGAAATTTGACCAGTTTACTGGGATGTATTTTCACTTGGTTATAGACGAACATCAGTTAATTGTTAAATATTCGGGTTTGTGAAAGGAAAACTTAAACGTACGTTTCCGAACTATTTTTGCACATCTGTTTGTAAAAAATACATTTTCGAACATTCGGTGATTACATTAAATGTTTTCATTACTTTGTATAGTTATTTTCTATGACTTTTTCTCGCTCAATAAACGCGAGATGAATTGGCAATGTCGTAAATCGTAGTATATAATAATTCGCAGGTTGGCAGAAGTGTCGCGAAGTTAGAGACATACGCGCCCCGTGCGTAACCTCAATATCGGTCCAAGCAGCTGTCAACAATAAATATCGGTTCGAGTCAAACGAAATTCGCTGGAAAGTAAAGGTGTGTACTAAAACTGTCTACAATCTGGAAGGAATCACAAACTTTAA
The DNA here is from genome assembly GCA_964007375.1 of Ophion obscuratus. Taxonomy (NCBI): domain Eukaryota; kingdom Metazoa; phylum Arthropoda; class Insecta; order Hymenoptera; family Ichneumonidae; genus Ophion; species Ophion obscuratus. The sequence goes on along the minus strand of OZ023316.1, from coordinate 13,781,115 downwards.
TAATTTTCCAGCAGTCTAAAAAAAATTATCTGTGAAAAAAAATCCGCTTTATTTGGTTTCTGCCTAGAAATTTATAGAAAAATATAATTACTGAACAGTTACCAAAACTATATTATGTAATTATTACTAATTAAGAGAATAATAACAAATATTATTCGTTGTTTATTATCCTGACGGAGTGGTTTGAGACTCCCGAGCATAATTTCCGAATACGGATGAGGTAGGTAGCATGTGTGCCGTCTACGACGTGGCCATGATTGCACAGCCTAACATTTTGTGTGCTTGATTTTCGCATAAATTCGCTATTAAAAACAATAATAACTTTATAACGGTACTGTGAATCCTCATTATTACGGTACCAAGGGTCCGGTCATTAGTGGAACCGTACCTATTTGTTCGGCTCCGTTGTAGCATTTTCTTAGCAGATGTTAATAACATATTGTAAAATGATCGGGAATATGCCATGACCGTAGTGTAATCAGCCCATGAAATGCGTCGGGTTTCCGATTTTTCCCCTTAAAAAACGGTACTGGATCGTATCCAAACTGCACAGGATGATCAGCAAAGCGGTTATAAATGTCTAGAAAGAATTTCAGCTGGCTAGTGACGTGTTGAACTAACCCCATACAACCTTAAAGGGTAACACCACCATGTTAAGCATGGAGACTAGAAGGAAGGAGTTCAAACTTGGCATGTTATGTCTAGACATAGCATATGGTATCTAATGGAAAGTCACAACTCACCTACCTAACCTTAATTCATGTTTAAGCGTCTGAGTTATGGTAATATCCAATATGAAGTGATACGATTATTGGTACAAACGTAAGGTAGTTGGCCCCGTATTCGTCACCTTAAGCAAATGGATTGACTTTGCAAGTTTATATAGCTCAACTTAGAAAACGGGTAGAAGTTATTTTGAGTCATTCTTAAGGTTGTTATAGGCTCTAGCCATCGGGGATGGAGTACGCGGGGAGCCGATTGACTATTACCAACTGTTAGCTATCAAATAATCGTCATATTTAACGTACGTTTTTGAACTTTTTTCTACATCTATTTGTACAAATATGTATTTTTGATCATTCTGTGATTACATTAAATGTTTTCATTACTTTGCATATCTATTTTCTATAACTTTCTCTCGCTTAATACCGAATGATACCTCATCGCGGTCGGTATGGTAGAACAATTATAGATACCCAAAAATCTCTGAAACGGCTCTTCAGATCCCGTCGAAACTTTGCCAAACGACGTCAAATAGACAGACGAACAGCTGTCGGCCCCTCAAATTTTCCGAATTTGAGAAAAAAAAACGTAGATTGGCTTATGATAAGCCAATCTACGTTTTTTCTCAAATTCAGGAAATTTTAGGGGCAGACAGCTGTTTGTCTGTCTATTTGACGTCATTTGGCAATGTTTCGACGGGATCTGAAGAGCCGTTTCAGAGATTTTTGGGTATCTATAATTGTTCTACCATACCAACCGCGATGAGGTGTCATTGCGTCTTAAGCCCATGTGCCACACGCCAGCAAATTTCGACGCGGCCTCTTGTTACGTCGGTAGGGCAGATTTCGTAGTTTTTAGCTACGAGTCACTACCGACGGATGGCGCAGCGATCGCGAATTCGGTCGCTGTCAGAAGCCAAACAAACGGCGATCACTGAGCGCGCGTGCGTGTGTGTGTTTGTTACGCCGACCGCGTGTAGAAAGAACGAATACATTGTCGCACGCGATTCGGTCGTACGCAAGCACCTTACATCTATGTGTGTATCACACAATTCACACGACTATGCGTAGCGACCATGGTACGCTTGTATTGGAAGCATGCGCTCGCTCGGCAGGAGAGCGGTGAAACTTTGTTGCATTTTACATTGTATATGCAGCCACCGAATCGATTTTTTTTCGACGACGGCCACAACCAAAAGACAGGTATTTTCCCATACTTTATTAATTCATTTAAACAAATAAGTTCGAGCACAATTTGTAACGTCGATACCGCTTATCGTTAACGATATCGATTTCTGCCAAAATTTCGGGCGACCGAAATTGTTCGAAACTCACTCTACAAAAGAGTGGTGAAATGTTACAATACTCATTATTGAAAGAAATGCGTTTAGCATTTTTATCTTTGCCAGGCTTCATATTTGGCAGCATTTTTGCTGGTCAGCTTCTCGAACAATCAAGATCGCTAGCCTCGCTCTACGGAAGAGCGGTGAAATTTTGCGATTGCGCATTGTTTAAACAAATGCCCTCGAATCGATTTTTTTGTCGACGGCGGCAATGGTGGAAATTTCTTTATGGTTGAACTCTCTAGCAAACGGGGTTTGCTAGAGACTCGTATGGTGGAAGGGTGCTAGCATTTCCCCATTCTTTTTTGATTACTTTAAACAACTAAGCTCGAAGACTATTTGGCATCTCGATGTCGCTCATCGTCGACGAATTCGATCTCTGCTAAAATCTCGACCCACGACCGAGATCGCTCGAGACTCACTCTACAAAAGAGTTGTAAAATTTTACAATGCTCTTTGTTTAAACAAATGCGATCGGCATTTTTTTCTCTGCCATGGCTTATCTTCGGCAGGTTGTCTGCGGCTGACCAAATTCGCGAGCGAACGAGATCGACCGGGTCTCACTCTGCGAAAGAGTGGTAAAATTGTATTATTACTGCAAAAAAAAATTCGTTTAGCATTTTTTCTCCTTGCCGGAATTCATCTTCGGCAGGTTTCTCCAAGGATCGAATTTTCTAGCAATGACGATCGGAGAAGTCTCGCTCTACAGAAGATCGGTAAAATGTTACTATCGCGAATTGTTTAAACGTCATCGGTGTAAAATTTTTGAAAAATCGCTTTGCTGGAAGCACTTTTAAAAAATCCTTGGAAACGTAAAAAAATTTACAATGCTCTTTGTTTAAAAAATTGCGTTTGCCATTTTTTTCTCTGCCATGGCTTATCTTTGGCAGGTTCCTGCAAGGATCGAATTTTCTAGCAATGACGATCGCAGGAGTCTCGCCCTACAGAAAAACGGTGAAATTTTACGATCGCGATATGTTTAAAGGAGGACACCGGTGGAAAATTTTCGAAAAATCATTTTTGTGGGAATACTTAAAAAATCCTCATAACCTCCAAAAATATGATGAATATTCCTTTAAAGCCGAAAAAAAAACAGTTTTAAAGTGGTTTTCGAGCTATTTTTATAGGGGAGTCTCCAGCGCTGAAAAGCGTCTTCGGCGATGCCATGCCGGTAGTCGCAAATCTCAACTCTTGTAAGCCTATTATTTATGGGGATAAATTTACCGACTAAAAATAGTTTTATTTTCGACCAAAAGGTGGCATTAGATTACGGAAACAAAACTTCTTCAGCTCTATCGTCTAACCGTTGACTTTACACACGTTTTTCTCCAAACCACGTTTTCGAAATCGGGACGCAGCAGAACTCGAACAATTTTCGTCCAATAGACTAATCCAATTTCTTCAATTGTTAAAAGTGTTTTTTGAAACGCTGTATCAATGTGAAAAATGGTCGCATCGAGATGAAAAAAAATAATTATGAAGCTATAAGTTTCTAGTTTCGAGATCTGTTGTCAAAACAAATTTGTGAGCTACTGTAATCGCGCAATAATAAAAAATAGCGAGAGAAATTTTGTTTCCAAATTTTTTGGGTTTTTTTTCTAGAGTCCACGCGTTCGAGAATGTTATTTCAGTTACATACATGTATAGGTCAGTTAGCTTGTTTATTCAACTTCACAATTTAGTTTATTTTGTCTCTCTACGTCAATTTGTTGCTGAGATATCCGATTTTGAATGTAAAAGATCCTTTTGTCTTCGATCACCGTTATCTCAGCATCCAATGACTGCACGGGCAGCCTTGAAACCTTAAATAAACTTCCTACACGACCCTTTCGTTAATTTTCTGGAAAAAAAAACATTTTTTCACCATTAATATTAATTTGAAACAGGACAAAAAAATGACTTTTTATGGTTTTTAAGTAAATCTACTACGACTTTATATATTATAGTAAATGTACAATACTTTAAGTATTGATGGAAAGACTAATGTTGCCCGGTTGTTTTTCTGCTTAATGTACCCCCAATAGCCCTGTAAATTTTCAATTTGATCCATCGAACCATTTTTTCGGTTCGATTCATCAAAGTTTTACAAAACAAAGGATGAAGTGTATTGTTCTCAAACATCGTGTAATCATAATCAGAATGGAAAAAAAAAACAATTTTCTTCGACTTTTTTCACAACTTTGCCCTAGTTGCTTGTTAAAGTCAAGAAAAAAAAATTCGAAAAATTTCAATTTTTTTTTCTCCAAATTTGTCAAACTTTTCAAGAAATAATACTAACTCATTTTTACACGATTCGACCTTTGCGCACCACAATTTCACTCATCTTTAATTGCATTAATTCAAAGTTGATACCCCCAAGCTGTATTCACTAGTCGATCTGAGAACTTGTATGAGATGAATTCTCGATATTTTCTGCGAAGGTTATTAGGGTTACAAAAAAAAATTTCTTTCAAAACTGATCTTTTTTTTCGGAATAAACCAATTAACATTTTTTTTTACTAATCTTTTTTCGTATTTTTTTCTACGTTTTGGTAAAAAAATTAATCTAAAGTTTTTGTAAACTTTAACTTTTTTCAATTTTTGTTCATGCCTAGTTTGAAAAAAAAACTGTTTTCTGGAACCCTAATAACCTTCGTCAAAAATATCAAGATTTAATCGCATAAATGTTCTCAGATCGACTATTGAATACAGTTGGGGGTTATCAACTTTTAGTTAATGCAATTAAACATGAGTGAAATTATAGTGCGCAAAGGCCGAATCGGGTAAAAAAATGAGTCAGTATTGTTTCCTGAAATGTTTTACAAAGTTAAAATTCTTAAATTTAACAAGAAACTAGTGCAACTTTGTGAAAAAAGTCAAAGAAAATTGCTCTTTCCATTTTGATGATGATTAGACGGTGTCTAGAAATAATACACTTGTGCCTTTTATTGTTCTGTAAAACATTGATCAATCAGTCCGGAAAAACGGTTCGATGGATCAATTTGAAAATTAACATGGCTATTGGCGCTACATTACGCTTGAAAAAAAGCGCGGCAACATTAGTGTTTCCATCAATATTCGTAACGTAGTAGTAGATTTACTGACAAATTATAAAAAGTCACTTTTTGTCCTTTTTAAAAATAAATGTTAACGGTGAAAAAATGTTTTTTCTGAAAGATCAACGAAAGCGGCTGGTAGGAAATTTATTCAAGTTTTCAAAGCTGCCCGTCAATTCCAGTTGCAATCATTGGTTGCTGAGATATCGATGATCAAAGACAAAAGGATCTTTTTTAATTTAAAGTCGGATATCTCAGCAAAGAATGGATGTAAAGAGACAAAAAAACCAAATTAAAGCTGAATCAACAAGTTAACTGAATCAACAAGTTAACTGACCTACATTGAGTTACGTGGAAAAAAAATTAACTTGCCCGTGATACCTTGAAAAAAAAACAAATAAATTTGGCAATTTTTTTCCTCCGCTATTCTTATGATAGCGCGATAACCGCAGCTCACAAAAAAAATTGGCCATCAAATCGCGAAACTAGAAAATTGAAGCTTCAAAGCCTTCTTTTTATCTCAATGCCACAATTTTTTACATAGATACAGCGCTTCAAAAAGCACCCCAAAAAATGAAGAAATGTTCTGTTCCTTTAATTTGTGGAGTAGTATATAAAAATTATGGTAAAAAACAAGAACTTTCCTTCAAACTCGTTACTATTTTTTAAAATTATTTTGAAATTTCTCCCCGTACTTTACTTCTAAAACTAACATAATTAACGAAAACATTTCACTCTTAGTTCCAGGATTAAATTTACGATCGTTCTACTGCGCTCCGCGGCGAGAGTATGAGGTTAAAGTTTGCATCGTTGGAACGCAACGAAAACTAATATTTGTGAATTCCTTTAATTTATTTTGGCAAACTTTGCTCACGAAAATCTTCTAACCATTTCTTAAAATGTTTATTTAGCTATCGACAATATAAATATTTTTATAGAAGATTTTCTATAACCATAGAAATATAAAAAATAAAATGTAAGCAAGAGCTTTCGTTGCGTTCCAACGATACAAACTTCAAGAGCATGGAGAGGGTTGACTGAAAACCAGTAGTGCTGTAGCAACTCGTGCACCGCGATTTTCTATTCTTTTGACAAATAAACTCTTTTTACATACTTCAATATATATCTAATAAAGCCTAAACATTCTTTTGACCATGTATTTTATTACGTTCTTTTAAAAAAATCTTTAAAAAACGGTCGAAAATGGGTAGTGACGTTGGTGTCCTCCTTCCTTGATACACTGCGTCATTTTGACCTGAACGAATTTCAAATAAAATGTTGACCTTCCCAAAATTCAAAGTCTTCAATAATTTTTTACAACAATTTAACTTTAGGCTTTCCAAGTTGCTAAAGTTTGACCTGTGGAAAGGTGGTGACATCTTACCATCGGTTTTAATAAATTTAAACAAATACCTCGACCACGATTCATATACACTTTGTCCACCGCTCGCCTCACGAAGGCATGGGTACGGTGCTGATGCCATCAGCCGACGGAGATACAGCCCAGACAGTGGTTTATTCTCCTCGAAAAGTTTCATCAGAAATATTTTGCCCATAGTCCACCAGGGAACAGAGAAGAAACTCTGCGTTGCGCTGGTTTTTCTCGAAACACAGTTTTTCAAAACGGCACTCAGCATAACTCGAACAATTTTCATTATTTTCACTTCAAATTTCGAGTACATGTTTAAAATACCATTCCAAAGAGAAACACGTACGGGGTTTTCTATGAGTCAGTTATAACATTAGCTATTACCATTGATTGTCTTTTTTTCTCTCGAAAATTGAGTTTTTGGTTTAATGCTTCTCAATTACACAAAAATTTATATTTTCACAAGTCTCTACGTATTTTTCTAGCTATAATCGTGTAAATAAATAGAAATTTTTAAATTTTATTCTAAAATCAAATTTGCGTCAGCTATACGGCGTGCCGCAGAGCGTCTCAAATTCAACATGCCTCGCCAGAATGGCTCCAGCGTCACCTTTTGGCATAATTTTTTAATATAAATTTCATTTTGTTCACTCGAATATATGACTAATAACATCCTTGAATATTAATATGCTCTTATTTGTCTTTCTACAAAAAAAATCGCGAAATATCACTCAATTTTTTACGTTTACAGTGGTGTAAGCCCTTATGGTAAAAGGAGCGTGCGCTCTTGATTTCTATCGATTTTATTCAAATTTTAACCAGACATTGTTGATATCATTATGCAAGTTTGCGTGAAATTTCAGAACAGTTGACTATTTAGATTGGGAGATAATAGATTTTTTAACAGCAACTTTTAACCGTTGACCATTCAATTCTATGGGCTGGAGGTTTGGACCCATTGACTCTGAGTATGAGATGATGGTAGCCGTAACCACTGAGATACGAGAAGGCCCTAGCTTCCTCGCCCTTTGTCTTGAAACGTACATACGTAAGCGAAAGGCCTTGCACAGATTGGTGGTGCAATCCATGGCGAGATATTGTTCCTTGAAGTCAGCCTCGCTGGTGCTTTCGGAGAGATTCGGGACAGCGGTGATATTTTCGCGACACTGCGACTGTATATTGTGGCAGTGGCGATTGACGTGGTTTCTCATCCTCTGCAGTATGTACTTGCTGCCGTCGATAAATTCAGTGGTCCATCTAGATGGTAAATCCGACGCTACATTAGTTGGGGTTCCTACATAATACCTCAGGTACCACATCTACCACCTGTGTGCGTACGGTATCGGTACCAGTATTAGTATGGGCAGGATACAGAACCCGTATATTTTACTATTGCACAGTGTACTGGTACCATTCTAGTAACACCTACATTTGCATGTAGCGGTGTACTACCATACAGGTACACCGTAGGGTACTATCTCTGTATGCCAGACCAATAGTACGCTCGGTCATCAGGGCGAAGCTATCGAGGAATCGCCACAGGTCGACAAATCATCCGTGTTTAAGACGTGACAGTTTAGCGTTCGTAGGCAAAGGGTGTTGAACTTTTGTGCCTCATTTTGGTCGCACACAGCTCAGGAAATCGAAAATATGCTGTCTGCGATTTTGTCACGAATAAATACCGAGGTATTTCTGCGAAGAGCAAATAAACTTGCCATTCGTGCATCGGAGCCGTTGGCTATTTGACACATCGGCGACCGGGAAAGCCATCCGAGGGAAGATCGTGAGTAGAGGAGCTATACCGATTCTGACGCAAAAGGAGGTCACCGGGTCGAGGGGAGGTCGCCTGGCGCGTGTGACGCCACAGGGGGGCCTCGGTGGAGGGCCATGTGGTCCGTGGCCCATGTGGTCCATGTGGTCCTCGCGCGATCTATGCGTTATTGGGAAATTCCGTTTTCCTGAGAGAGAGGGCCGATGTTTTTCCCCGAAGGCCTTTTTAATGATCCGCTCCGCTCAAATCTGGCCACACTTTATATGAAGCAGTAAGTCTGTTAACATCGTGGAAGTTTTTTCGTACTCATCAACATGGAACAAATCTTGCATGACCGAGCGGTGCTTTTACGCTCGTTCGAAGATTTTGCCGCGGGGGAGCAACGATGCGTCGAGTTCATCGATGGGCTGGAAACGCAAAGCCGGATTAAGCGCCCGCGATTATTAATTGGACATCAACAGTCACTAATAGCTCAAATAGCGCGTCTGGAAGGATTGAGGAATTGTGTGCGGAGTCGTTTCATACACACGGGCGCAGGACATGGTGATCATGAGTTAATTTGGCGGGAGATTGAAACATCCTTCGAGAGTCGCATATTGACCGGTTCCATCATCAATCGCAGCCACATCGAGCCGAAATACTTTCTAACTGATGCTCGCGTCCTAGTGCTTCATCATGTGCAAAATATTATCGGCAAGCACAACAGCATCAAAATTAATACAGTGTTTAATGGTGAATTCGCGAGCGGTGACAAACATGCGAATAAAAGTGTCAACACGCGAAACTGCGAAGTATTTAGCACAAGCGATTTGAACGAGTGGTATGAACAGCGTGTTGTGGAGCCCACTTTAACATTACTTGATGAATTTCAAGAACGTGATAGTGGCTGGGCTCTGCAGAAAATACTTAACCTCACGATAAATGTGAATAAGTATAATCCGATGCGTGCCGGGTGGATATCATTGCCGCGGGAAATAATGTTGAAGAAGGCTGTGGTTAACGTCAAATCCGACGATAACGCATGTATCGCATGGGCAGTTGTCGCTGCTCTATACCCAGCTGAATGGCACAGTGCCCGTCCATTTTCTTACCCTCATTATTCGACAGTACTGAATCTCCAGGATATCGAATTCCCGGTGACGATACATCAAATTAAAAAAATTGAAGCTCATAACAACGTATCGATCAACGTGTATATCACCACTACCAAAAAGGAGATTGTTCCGATACGCGTAACTCAACACAAGAAGGAGAAGCACATCAATTTGCTGTACATGTAGGATACTGAGGACAGCAATGTGGGACACTTCGTATGGATCAAGAACCTGTCGAGACTCGTGACGAAGCAACTGACCAAAACGGGGCATAAAACATATATCTGTGATCGGTATGTAGTTGCCATAATATATAGGTAATTAGATATGCTAGACGAATTAAACAAAACAATCTTTTTATCTTTGCAGATGCTTGCACTACTTCGGATCAGAGGAAAAATTGCGATCACATGAGGTCGACTGTGGAGTGATAAACGACTGTGCAATTCGACTACCAAACGACACCAATAAGTGGCTCCAGTTCAGCAACTTTAGCCGGAAAGAGCGACATCCCTTCATTGTGTATGCTGATTTGGAGTGTTTGTTGGCAAAGACCGATGGGGAGAACCAAGCGAAAGATATGTATCAGCATCATGAAGTGTTTAGTATCGGATATTACGTGTGTTGTTCATATGACGATTCATTATCTTCCTATCATTCACGTCGCAGTGCTGATTGTATACCGTGGTTTGTTGAAGACCTACAAAGTCTAGCACTGCGGATAAAAGAAACTTTCTGTGATAATGTACCAATGATACATTATCACAGATAATGTACCATTATCTGTGATAATGTACCTAGTTTAATGTGAGCTAGTTTTATAGCTCGTGAGTGAGCTATAAAACTAGCTCACTCACAACACCGAGTGACTGAGCTAGTTTTCGAGCAGCGACTCAATGTCACATATGTGAGAAACCATTTGCGCAAGAAGATGTACGCGTTCGAGATCATTGCCATCTGACTGGGCGCTATAGAGGCCCCGCTCATTCCAACTGTAACTTAAATTACAATCAGTCATTTTTCATTCCAGTAGTTTTCCACAATTTATCCGGTTATGATGCACATTTTATAACCAAGGAAGTAGCCACAGCATTCGAAGGAACAACCGATGTGCTTCCAATCACAAAGGAGAAATACAGATCCTTCACGAAGCATGTTAAAATTACAGACGGTTCAAAACACAAGATCCAATTGCGCTTTATCGACTCATACAAATTCCTCAACACTAGTCTCGACAAATTAGCCTCATTTTTGACCGAGGACAAACTAAAAAATTTACGCACACAATTCCCAACTCTCTCGACAGACGATTTCAGTTTGCTGACGCGAAAAGGGGTCTTCCCTTATGAATATATTGATGACGTGACCAAGCTAGATGACACTTGTCTACCACCACGTGACGCATTTTACAGTTGCCTGACAGATGTTACAGTATGTGAGAGCGAGAACGCACATGCGGAGAACGTTCGGGAGCGGTTCTCCAGTCGAACGCTGGGTGACTATAGCGATTTGTATCTTAAGACAGATGTCTTATTATTAGCCGATATTTTCGAAAACTTTCGAAATACATGCGTTGAGAGCTATGACCTAGATCCCGCGTATTACTACACATTGCCCGGATATACCTGGGATGCAATGTTAAAACACTCGAATGTCAAGTTTGAATTACTAACTGACATCGACATAGTTTTATTCATTGAGCGGGGTATACGCGGTGGTCTGAGTCAATGCTCGAACCGATATGCACACGCTAATAACAAGTACATGGAGTCGTTTGATCCATCCAAAGCATCATCATACTTGATGTATTTTGATGTCAACAATTTGTATGGATGGGCAATGTGTCAACCCATGCCATATGCAGATTTTCGATGGGTCAACGACGTGTCCAATTTCGATCCATGATGCATCGCGCTAGACTCACCTATAGGCTACATCCTTGAAGTCGACTTGGAATATCCCCAATCTCTACATGACGCGCACAAAGACCTACCGTTTTGTCCAATACATGAAAAACCGCCGGGTAAGCGGGAAGAAAAGCTGTTAGCAACCGTCTGTGATAAAAAGCGCTACATCATACACTACCGGAATTTACAACAGTGCTTACGCCATGGGCTTCGCCTCATGAAAATCCATAGAATCCTACAGTTTACCCAATCCCCATGGCTGCGTTCATATATTCAGTTGAATACCCAGTTTCGAACGCTTGCCAAAAACGATTTTGAAAAAAATTTATTCAAATTAATGAATAATGCGGTGTTTGGCAAAACGATGGAAAATGTGCGCAATCATGTAGATGTAAAGCTTTTAACAAAATGGGAGGGCAGATATGGCGCAGAGGCAATGATCGCGAAGCCAACCTTCCATAGCCGAAGTGTTTTTTCGGAAAACCTCGTTGCCGTCGAATTGCGCAATCTCGAGGTGAAATTCAACAAGCCGATATATGTGGGTATGTGCATACTCGATATATCCAAAACGTGCTTGTATGGATTTCATCACGAGTATATGGTACCTCTGTATCGAGATAAATGTAAAATCATGTATACCGATACGGATAGATTCATATATAACATTGAAAGCGATGATATATATGCCGACATGAAACGCGACATTTTAAAATTCGATACAAGCGATTATTTGGCGGACAATAGGTATGGTATACCGCTCGTCAACAAGAAGGTACCCGGTCCCATGAAGGACGAATATAATGGAGCAATTATGACTGAATTTATTGGACTTCGATCGAAAATGTACGCGACTTGTGTCGAGGGTAAGGAAGACACGAAAAAAGTTAAAGGTGTCAAGAGTAGCGTTGTGGCTAGGACAATCACATTTGACTATTATGCTCGATGCTTGAGGGAAGAAGTTGAAATGGAGCGTAATCAAACGTGTATTCGATCAAAGTTGCATAAGGTCTACACCATTCGCGAGACGAAAATTGCTCTCAGTCCTCATGATGATAAGCGGTATATCATACCTGGGACCTCTGATACCCTACCATGGGGGCATTATAGAATACAGTCGTAAAAAGTTTTGTAAATTTTTTTTCTACAACCATGATGTAAAATTTTGTACATTTTTGTGAATATCGATGTATAAAACTCGCGAAAATTATGTATATATTGTGTTCACTCGATGTTAAAATTATGTTAGTGGTTGTAAATATTTAATCGTGTAAGAATGGATTTATTATTTTCTGTAAATAAAGAAACAGACATTTTATAATCCCATGTGTTTGTTCACTCTATCCATCTCCTCGTACCCACGTTCCACGAAAAAACATGCATAATGTGTTCAAAGAGTTTCAAGAGACTTTCTACGACGTTCATGAGACATTTGAAGATGTTCGTCAGACATTCAAGAGACTTTCGAAAACGTTCGTAATACGTTTGAAGACATTCATGAGAGGTTCAAAGGCGTTCAGAGACTTTCGAAGACATTCAAGAGATCTTTGACGATATTCATAATACATTTGAATACATCGATGAGGGGTTCGACGACGTTTTAGAGACTTTCACAGACATTCACGAAGGGTTTGAAGACGTTCAAAATACTTTCGAATACGTTCAAGAGACTTTCGACGACATTCATAATACGTTTGAAGACATTCATGAGGGGTTCGAAGACGCGTGAGAGACTTTCAACTACATTCACGAGGGTCTCGAAGACGTTCAAGAGAATTTTGACGACATTCATAATACGTTTGAAGATGCTTAAGAGACTTTCAAAGATATTCACGAGAGGTGAAAAGACATTTAGAGAGACTTTCGAAGACATTCAAGAGATCTTTGACGATATTCATAATACGTTTGAAGACATTGATGAGTGGTTCAACGACGTTTTCGAGACTTTCACAGACATTCAGGAGGGGTTTGAAGACGTTCAAAATACTTTCGAATACGTTCGAAAGACTTTCCACGACATTCATAATACGTTTGAAGACATTCATGAGGGGTTCGAAGACGCGTGAGAGACTTTCAACTACATTCACGAGGGTCTCGAAGACGTTCAAGAGAATTTTGACGACATTCATAATACGTTTGAAGACGCTTAAGAGACTTTCAAAGATATTCACGAGAGGTGCGAAGACATTTAGAGAGACTTTCGAAGATATTCAAGAGATCTTTGACGATATTCATAATACGTTTGAAGACATTGATGAGTGGTTCAACGACGTTTTCGAGACTTTCAGAGACATTCATGAGGCGTTTGAAGACGTTCAAGAAACTTTCGAATACGTTCAAGAGACCTTCGACGACATTCATAATACGTTCGAAGACGTTCATGAGGGGTTCGAAGACGCTTGAGAGACTTTCAAAGACATTCACGTGGGTTTCGAAGACGTTCAAGAGACTTTTGACGACATTTATAATACGTTTGAAGACGCTTAAGATACATTCAAAGACATTCACGAGAGGTGCGAAGACATTTAGAGAGACTTTCGATGACATTCAAGAGATCTTTGACGATATTTATAATACGTTCGAAGACATTGGTGAGTTGTTCAACGACGTTTTCGAGACTTTCGCCGACATTCACGTGGGGTTTGAAGACGTTCAAAATACTTTCGAATACGTTCGAAAGACTTTCCACGATATTCATAATATATTTGAAGACATTCATGAAGGGTTCGGAGACGCTTAAGAGACTTTCAAAAACATTCACGAGGGGTTTGAAGACGTTCAAGAAACTTTCGAATACATTCAAGAGACTTTTGACGACATTCATAATACGTTTGAAGACGCTTAAGAGACTTTCAAAGGCATTCATAGGATGAATGTTTGGGATTCGCCCAAATATTCATCCCATGAATGTCTTTGAAATTCTCTTAAGCGTCTTCGAACCCCTCATGAATGTCTGAAAAAAGGATTATGAATGTCGTCGAAAGTTTCTTGAACGTTTGAAGACATCGATGAGGGGTTCAACGGCGTTTCAGAGACTTTCAAAGACATTCACGAGGGGCTCGAAAACGTTCAAGAAACTTTCCACGACATTCATAATCCTTTTTTCAGACATTCATGAGGGGTTCGAAGACGCTTAAGAGACTTTCAAAGACATTCATGGGATGAATGTTTGGGCGAATCCCAAACCTTCATCCAATGAATGTCTTTGAAAGTCTCTTAAGCGTCTTCAAACGTATTATGAATGTCGTCAAAAGTCTTTTGAATGTATTCGAAAGTTTCTTGAACGTCTTCACACCCCTCGTGAATGTCTTTGAAAGTCTCTTAAGCGTCTCCGAACCCCTCATGAATGTCCTCAAATATATTGGGAATGTCGTGGAAAGTCTTTCGAACGTATTCGAAAGTATTTTGAACGTCTTCAAACCCCTCGTGAATGTCTGTGAAAGTCTTGAAAAAGTCGTTGAACCACTCATCAATGTCTTCAAACGTATTTTGAATATCGTCAAAAATCTCTTGAATGTCTTCGAAAGTCTCTCTAAATGTCTTCGCACCTCTCGTGAATGTCTTTGAAAGTCTCTTAAGCGTCTTCAAACGTATTATGAATGTCGTCGAAAGTCTCTTGAACGTCTTCGAAACCCTCGTGAATGTCTTTGAAAGTCTCTCAAGCGTCTTCGAACCCCTCATGAACGTCTTCGAACGTATTATGAATGTCGTGGAAAGTCTTTCGAACGTATTCGAAAGTATTTTGAACGTCTTCAAACCCCTCGTGAATGTCTGTAAAAGTCTCTAAAACGTCGTTGAACCCCTCATCGATGTCTTCAAACGTATTATGAATATCGTCAAAGATCTCTTGAATGTCTTCGAAAGTCTCTCTGAATGTCTTCGCACCTCTCGTGAATATCTTTGAAAGTCTCTTAAGCGTCTTCAAACGTATTATGAATGTCGTCAAAATTCTCTTGAACGTCTTCGAGACCCTCGTGAATGTCTTTGAATGTCTCTCACGCGTCTTCGAACCCCTCATGAATGTCTTCAAACGTATTATGAATGCCGTCGAAGGTCTCTTGAACGTATTCGAAAGTATTTTGAACGTCTTCAAACCCTTCGTGAATGTCTGTGAAAGTCTCTGAAACGTCGTCGAACCCCTTATCGATGTATTCAAATGTATTATGAATATCGCCAAAGATCTCTTGAATGTCTTCGAAAGTCTCTGAACGTCTTCGAACCTCTCATGAATGTCTTCAAACGTATTACGAACGTTTTCGAAAGTCTCTTGAATGTCTGACGAACATCTTCAAACGTCTCATGAACGTCGTAGAAAGTCTCTTGAAACTCTTTGAACACCTCATGCATGTTTTTTCGTGGAACGTGGGTACGAGGAGATGGATAGAGTGAACAAACACATGGGATCATAAAATGTCTGTTTCTTTATTTACAGAAAATAATAAATCCATTCTTACACGATTAAATATTTACAACAACTAACATAATTTTAACATGGAGTGAACAAAATACTACTGTGTCCAAAAAAGAAGGTGACATTGTATTTATTTCGAAAATTCTAAATTTATTTTTCCAAATCAATTTCATTCCCTGCAAAGTAATCCCCTCCCGATGCAATGCACTTATGCCAACGGATTTTCCAATCTTCGAAACACTGATTGTAGTCACTTTCCGGGATGGCCTTCAGTTCCGTTTTCGCTGCGGCTTGAATCTCCTCTATCGTATCAAAACGGTGTCCCCGGAGCGATCTTTTGAGCTTGCTGAACAGCCAGAAGTCGCACGGCGCCATATCAGGTGAATACGGTGGTTGCGGAACGATGTGGGTTGAGTTTTTGGCGAAACGCATCCGCAGCAGAAAATTGATTCCGCAAACAAAATTTAATGCAAATTCTTTGCTCAACAAATTTCGACATCGCAAAAAACGAAAAACTCACTTTTAGCAACTCACAAAACGACGCGTATCTCAAACACTAATGAATATTTTGACATGAAAATTTGACATAGATGTCACTGACAGTACTACCAACCTAAAAAAAAAAATTCTCCAAATCCTTCGACGCGCGCAGTTTAAATTCAAATGTCACCTTATTTTTTCGACACAGTAGTATATACATAATTTTCACGAGTTTTATACATCGATATTCACAAAAATGTACAAAATTTTACATCATGGTTGTAGAAAAAAAATTTACAAAACTTTTTACGACTGTATTCTATAATGCCCCCATGGTAGGGTATCAGAGGTCCCAGGTATGATATACCGCTTATCATCATGAGGACTCAGAGCAATTTTCGTCTCGCGAATGGTGTAGACGTTATGCAACTTTGATCGAATGCACGTTTGACTACGCTCCATTTCAACTTCTTCCCTCAAGCATCGAGCATAATCGTCAAACGTGATTGTCCTAGCCACAACGCTACTCTTGACACCTTTAACTTTTTTCGCGTCTTCCTTACCCTCGACACGTGTCGCGTACATTTTCGATCGAAGTCCAATAAATTCAGTCATGATTGCTCCATTACATTCGTCCGTCATGAGACCGGGTACCTTTTTGTTGACGAGCGGTATACCATACCTATTGTCCGCCGAATAATCGCTTGTATCGAATTTTAAAATGTCGCGTTTCATGTCAGCATATATATCATCGCTTTCAATGTCATATATGAGACTATCCGTATCGGTATACATGATTATACATTTATCTCGATACAGAGGTACCATATACTCGTGATGAAATACATACAAGCACGTTTTGGATATATTGAGTATGCACATACCCACATATATCGGCTTGTTGAATTTCACCTCGAGATTGCGCAATTCGACGGCAACGAGGTTTTCCGAAAAAACACTTCGGCTATGGAAGTTTGGCTTCGCGATCATTGCCTCTGCGCCATATCTGCCCTCCCATTTTGTAAAAAGCTTTACATCTACATGATTGCGCACATTCTCCATCGTTTTGCCAAACACTGCATTATTCATTAATTTGAATAAATTCTTTTCAAAATCGTTTTTGGCAAGCGTTCGAAACTGGGTATTCAACTCAATATATGAACGCAGCCATGGGGATTGTGTACACTGTAGGATTCTATGGATTTTCGTGAGGCGAAGCCCATGGCGTAAGCACTGTTGTAAATTTCGGTAGTGTACGATGTAGCGCTTTATATCGCAGACGGTTGCTAACAGCTTTTCTTCCCGCTTACCCGGCGGTTTTTCATGTATTGGACAAAACGGTAGGTCTTTGTGCGCGTCATGTAGAGATTGGGGATATTGCAAGTGGACTTCAAGGATGTAGCCTATAGGTGAGTCTAGCGCGATGTATGATGGATCGAAATTGGACACGTCGTTGACCCATCGAAAATCTGCATATGGCAAGGGTTGACACATTGCCCATCCATACAAATTGTTGACATCAAAATTCATCAAGTATGATGATGCTTTCGATGGATCAAACGACTCCATGTACTTCTTATTAGCGTGTGCATGTCGGTTCGAGCATTGACTCAGACCACCGCGTATACCCCGCTCAATGAATAAAACCATGTCGATGTCAGTTTGTAATTCAAACTTGACATTCGAGTGTTTTAACATTGCATCCCAGGTATATCCGGGCAATGTGTAGTAATACGCGGGATCTAGGCCATAGCTCTCAACGCATGTATTTCGAAAGTTTTCGAAAATATCGGCTAATAACAAGGCATCTGTCTTAAGATACAAATCGCTATAGTCACCCAGCGTTCGAATGGAGAACCGCTTCCAAACGTTCTCCGCATGTGCGTACTCGCTCTCACATACTGTAGCATCTGTCCGGGAACTGTAAAATGCGTCACGTGGTGGTAGACAAGTGTCATCTAGCTTGGTCACGTCATCAATATATTCATAAGGGAAGACACCTTTTCGCGTCAGCAAACCGAAATCGTCTGTCGAGAGAGTTGAGAATTGTGTGCGTAAAATTTTTAGTTTGTCCTCAGTCAATAATGAGGCTAATTTGTCGAGACTGGTGTTGAGGTATTTGTATGAGTCGATAAAGCGCAATTGGATCTTGTGTTTTGAATCGTCTGTAATTTTAACATGCTTCGTGAAGGAGATGTATTTCTCCTTTGTGATTGGAAGCACATCGGTTGTTCCTTCGAACGCTGTGGCTACTTCCTTGATTATAAAATGTGCATCATAACCGGATAAATTGTGGGAAACTACTGGAATGAAAAATGACTGTAATTTAAGTTACAGTTGGAATGAGCGGGGCCTCTATAGCGCCCAGTCAGATGGCAATGATCTCGAACGCGTACATCTTCTTGCGCAAATGGTTTCTCACATATGTAACACTGAGTCGCTGCTAGAAAACTAGCCCACTCACTCGGTGTTAAATGCACCATTGGTACATTATCATAGAAAGTTTCTTTTATCCGCAGTGCTAGATTTTTTAGGTCTTCAACAAACCACGGTATACAATCAGCACTGCGACGTGAGTAATAAGAAGATAATGAATCGTCATATGAACAACACACGTAATATCCGATACTAAACACTTCATGATGCTGATACATATCTTTCGCTTGGTTCTCCCTATCGGTCTTTGCCAACACACACTCCAAATCAGCATACACAATGAAGGGATGTCGCTCTTTCCGGCTAAAGTTGCTGAACTGGAGCCACTTATTGGTGTCGTTTGGTAGTCGAACTGCACAGTCGTTTATCACTCCACAATCGACCTCATGCGATCGCAATTTTTCTTCTGATCCGAAGTAGTGCAAGCATCTGCAAAGATAAAAAGATTGTTTTGTTTAATTCGTCTAGCATATCTAATTACTTATATATTATGGTAACTACATACCGATCACAGATATATGTTTTATACCCCGTTTTGGTCAGTTGCTTCGTCACGAGTCTCGACAGGTTCTTGATCCATACGAAGTGTCCCACATTGCTGTCCTCAGCATCCTGCATGTACAGCAAATTGATGTACTTTTCCTTCTTGTGTTGTGTTACGCGTATCGGAACAATGTCCTTTTTGGTGGTGGTGATATACACGTTGATCGATACATTGTTATGAGCTTCAAATTTTTTAGTTTGATGTATCGTCACCGGGAATTCGATATCCTGGAGATTCAGTACTGCCGAATAATGAGGGTAAGAAGATGGACGGGCACTGTCCCGTTGAGCTGGGTATAGAGCAGCGACAACTGCCCATGCGAAACATGCATTATCGTCGGATTGGACGTTAACCACAGCCTTCTACAACATTATTTCCCGCGGCAATGATATGTAGCACCCGGCACGCATCGGATTATACTTATTGACATTTATCGTGAGGTTAAGTATTTTTTGCAGAGCCCAGCCACTATCACGTTCTTGAAATTCATCAAGTAATGTTAAAGTGGGCTCCACATCACGCTGTTCATACCACTCGTTCAAATCGCTTGTGCTAAATAGTTCGCAGTTTCGCGTGTTGACACTTTTATTCACATGTTTGTCACCGCTCGCGAATTCACCATTAAACACTGTATTAATTTTGATGCTGTTGTGCTTGCCGATAATATTTTGCACATGATGAAGCACTAGGACGCGAGCATCAGTTAGAAAGTGTTTCGGCTCGATGTGACTGCGATTGATGATGGAACCGGTCAATATGCGACTCTCGAAGGATGTTTCAATCTCCCGCCAGATTAACTCATGATCACCATGTCCTGCGCCCGTGAGTATGAAACGACTCCGCACACAATTCCTCAATCCTTCCAGATGCGCTATTTGGGCTATTAGTGACTGTTGATGTCCAATTAATAATCGCGGGCGCTTAATCCGGCTTTGCGTTTCCAGCCCTTCGATGAACTCGACGCATCGTTGCTCCCATGCGTCAAAATCTTCGAACGACCGTAAAAGCACGGCTTGGTCATGCAAGATTTGTTCCATGTTGATGAGTACGAAAAAACTTCCACGATGTTAACAGGCTGACTGCTTCATACGAAGTGTGGCCAGATTTGAGCGCAGCGGATCATTAAAAAGGCCTTCGGGGAAAAACATCAGCCCGCTCTCTCGGGAAAACGGAATTTCCCAATAACGCATAGATCGCGCGAGGAACATGAGACAAAGAAAAGGAAGTTGGGATGCCTCGGGTCGAAAGATTTTATGGGTCCTGCAGCTCAAGTGGTCCATCGGCGCCAACGGCCCTTGATCCCTAAAGTTTATAGTTTTTCCAAGAAATCCTGACTTGTCGAGACCTGTCTAAAGTGTTGGCAGGATTCGCGACAGGAGTGGACACGCATGCAAACATCTTGACATTATCTTTCGGAATGGAGACCTCGACTTTTCAAGAGCTGCGCTCAAGTGGTCCAGCCGCGGTCCCTTTGATCCCTAAAAATTATAGTTTTTTCCG
The DNA here is from genome assembly GCA_964007375.1 of Ophion obscuratus. NCBI lineage: Eukaryota > Metazoa > Arthropoda > Insecta > Hymenoptera > Ichneumonidae > Ophion > Ophion obscuratus. Next base: position 13,760,506 of record OZ023316.1, on the reverse strand, counting down.
ATGAACCTGTCAGGACCTGTCTGTCGGCGAGCTTTGAGACGAGGCGGATGCAATAGACTTTGTCTTTCGGAATGGAACCAGCTGCATGTCGTAAATAATGGGCTTTAAAAGGCGCCGCCGTTTGTGTGGCCCCTAGCGTTTTCATATTACCGGAAATGTTCTGACCCACATATGGTTGTCATGCACGCTTTTCCAAGAAACCTGTCAGGACCTGTCCGTCGGCGAGCTTTGGGACGGGGGGAGGGGATGCAATTGACATTGTCTTTCGGAATTAAAACAGCTACATGTCATAAATAATGGGCTTTGAAAGGCCGCCCTTCACACAGACACACACACACACACACATCCACACACAAACACACACACACACACACACACACACACACACACACACACACACACACACACACACACACACACACACGCACGCACGCACGCACGCACGCACACACGCACGTACGCACGCACGCACGCACGCACGCACGCACACACACACACACACAAAAGATATATAAAATTTGAATATTTTTGATAAACCATTGTTTCATTGTGCTTTGATTAAAATCACTCCCCCCCCCCCCCCCCCCCCTAACACTAGTCGACAGTGGCTTCCTTCTCCCAGTAGTCACTCATCGGACCACATGGCCCTCCACCGAGGCCCCCCTGTGGCGTCACACGCGCCCGGCGACCTCCCCTCGACCCGGTGACCTCCTTTTGCGTCAGAATCGGTATAGCTCCTCTACTCACGATCTTCCCTCGGACGGCTTTCCCGCTCGCCGATGTGTCAAATAGCCAACGGCTCCGATGCAAGAATGGCAAGTTTATTTGCTCTTCGCAGAAATACCTCGGAATTTATTCGTGACAAAATCGCAGACAGCATATTTTCGATTTCCTGAGCTGTGTGCGACCAAAATGAGGCACAAAAGTTCAACACCCTTTGCCTACGAACGCTAAACTGTCACGTCTTAAACACGGATGATTTGTGGACCTGTGGCGATTCCTCGATAGCTTCACCCTGATGACCGAGCGTACTATTCGTCTGGCATACAGAGATTGTACCCTACGGTGTACCTGTATGGTAGTACACCGCTACATGCAAATGTACGTGTTACTAGAATGGTACCGGTACACTGTGCAATTGTAAAATATACGGGTTCTGTATCCTGCCCATACTATTACTGGTACCGATACCGTACGTATCGTACGGTAGATATGGTACCTGAGGTATTATGTAGGAACCCCAACTCATCACCAAAGCGTCGGATTTACCATCTAGATGGACCACTGAATCTATCCAGGGCAGCAAGTACATACTGCAGAGGATGAGAAACCACGTCAATCGCCACTGCCACAATATATAGTCCCAGTGTCGCGAAAATATCACCGCTGTCCTTCCCGTAAAAGCACGGCTTGGTCATGCAAGATTTGTTCCCTGTTGATGACTACGAAAAAACTTCCACGATGTTAACTGCCTGACTGCTTCATACGAAGCGTGGCCAGATTTGAGCGGACTACTCTACTATCGTGGCAAATTACAAAGTACGTGAATTAAGGTTTGCGGGTTATAGCACATACGTACCTTGACTTCTGGTGTTTTTTCCTTCGGCTTCTCGCTATCACTATGTTCCTCGATCTTCTTCGTGTAATCGGCCGCGGCGGTTTTCTCGTCGATTATTTCGTTCTCGGGATTTCTCGTCGGTGGTGTGCCGGCGTCCTGAGGCGTTCTTCACAGCAAAAAAAAAACTTACCAAAACGCGACAAAAACAAACTCCACTCTATCACACACTATTCACATTCTATATCACACTCTATCACACACATCGTATAAAATATAATTCGAACGAATGTGCGAGGTTTTAGCTCCGGCTTTCGACCTGTCAAAAAATAAATTGTTCTAGAAGGAGGCGAGCGCGGTCGGTAAAAACAGGTCGAAGTGAGCTGCGCGCCGCCAGTTGTTGAGCTTTGTTGGTATATTATATTTTGAGCACCTGATATTTTGAGCTTTGTTGGTAGATTATTGCTACATTTATGTAAAAATTTCAAAATGCTTTTTCTCCGCCATTTGTTCATGAAAACAGGTAAAACAAAGCTCAAAATGTGTGCTTTTTCACAATGGTTAATAATTCAGTCCTGCACATAGTATCCAAAAACTGCAATTTTTTTCGAAATTTTGGAAAAGGGCGCAAATTATGCTCTCGGAGCAAGCGTCCTGTATGCACACAACAAATTTTATTCTAATTGGTTGTTCCGTTCGGGAGAATTCCCATTTCAAAATTTCGAAGCGGTCGGAGGCGTGTGGCAGATGGCCTTAATTAACACGAGACGAATTGGCAACGTTGTAAATAGTGGTATATGATACCCATTTTAAAAACTTTAAAAAAATTAAAAATGAACACCCTGCAATAACAAAATTCTCTCAAAAACAAGAAGGCTTGTTTTAACTTTTTTTTAAATCTCATTGAACTTATAATTATTTTTTTATTTAAATTCAATCAATGGTTTTAATATATGTTCATATCAATCAAATGTACAAAAAAAGTGAGACAACATTTTTTTATAACTAGCCAAGCCAGTTTTCTAGAAATGTTGTACACAAAACTGTTAAATCTTAGAACCAATATTTTTCCCAATATTTTATTTTAATTGGAAAAAAATCATATTTCTATCATAACATAAAATTGATATCACCATTGTATTTTTATTGATGATATCACCATTGTATTTTTATTGATTACACCGTATTTACCATACAAGTACACTGCGAATGCTGTGTACTTATATGGGCCTCATAAGGCCCTGTAATAATGTACTTGTAGGCTTTATAAGGCCTACAAACTACTATCCATACATCAATTCAGTAAGAGTTGTGTGCGGCCGTGTTAATGAATACGTGTTGTTATGGAATCGGTTTCGATTTGGCCAATGAAGGCCAATCGATTTATAACTCCAATCGATTCGGCCAATCACTTTATAACTCGTTTATAACACAAAGCACAATTATATAAAATCTTGCAAACTCTATTTATAGAATTTGTATTTCATTATTTATAGAATAAATAAGATTCTGGGGAGGATCCGAATCAAGGATCGAACCGTAAAACAGAAAAACCTTCTTCCATCACGACCTTGGAAACCTTCATTGGCTGAATCGAAGCCGATTCCATAACAACACCTATCCATACATCAACTGCTATTACTATCTAGCAGTTGATATATGGATCATCACTACTATGCGACGATCTATATACTACAAGGTGCGGTAACACAACTTCCTTTTTTAAAATGCATGCCATTCAGTCGGTTGATGTCGTACTGGAGCGCTAGTGGTCTCGTTCGAAAGGGGGGACTCTAAAGTTTTATCACGACACAGTTCAATCGCCATCATGCGTTGGAACAGTGAGGAGCATGTTGTTGCCGTTGAGGCCTACCTTTCGAGTGGATGTCCTGTGATCGCAACCCAGCGTGCCTTTCGGCATCGCTTTAATTTAGCCCCGTTGGCCCCTGCCCCGGACCGGAAATCAATTGTTACGTGGGTCACTACGTTCAGACAAACTGCAAGTGCGACAAGACGAAAACACTTCAAGAGCATCGATGTCTGTTTTGAGCAAACACTTCCCAGAGCGCCTCATCTCATTTAGGAACGATTTGGAGTGGCCGGCCCGCTGTCCCGATTTGGCCCTTTGTAATTTTTTTCGATGGGGTTTTTTGAAATCCCGTGTTTATGTGAACCGTCCAAGGACCCTACAGGAGCTGAAGACCAACATCCGGGAAGAAATTGCCAGCTTAACACCTGCTATGCTGGCAAGAGTCATGACGAATGGCAGATTTCGGTTTACTCAGTGTATGGAGAATGGGGGACGTCACCTATCTGATTTGATCTTCAAAACTGTGTAAAACAAAACTTTAGGCATGCGCCTACATTATAAAAAACAAATAAAAACGTTCTGATTCATACAATGGGTTTTATAAAGTTTTGAAAAAAGGAATTTATGCTGCCGCACCCTGTATATGGAATTACTACTACTGCTCAACTCGTATTCCTAAAATCGAGAATGGGGGCCATTTTTTCGATTTGGTAGGTGAGTAGTGGAGAGGACAAGATCTTTGGCCGAGCTTTTTTCTTAACCATGCACGCCAAGTCATTGCACATCATTTCCGGTGTGTTTGTGTGGTACGTACATTGTACTGTTATATAATGGTGATGTCAATTTTATTTTATAATAGTAATATCATTTTTTGCAATAATATAAAATATTTGAAAAAATATTATTCCTAAGGTTTAACAGTTTTGTGTACAACATTTCTAGTAAATTGGCTTGGCTAGTTTAAACCTTAAGCCTTATCGTTAAATCTTATCTCAGTCTTTTTGTGCATTTGATTAATTTAAACAATATATTAAAACCATTCCTTGAATTTAAGTGAAACATAATTATAAGGTAAATCAGAATGTTTTTACCAGTCAAAACAAGCATTAATGTTTTGAGCGTTTTTTTCTTACTTGGCGTTCATGTTTTACGTTTTAAAAGTTTTTAAACGGAATTTTATATCTTTTTGGAAAGGAAAAAATCCTCAATTCCTTTAGCTTCAGTCCAAAGAGAAGTGAATTTCAAATTCACTGTTGATAGTTTTCAATCACTGTAAGTGGATAATTGAATTGGAGAACAATTGAATTGACCAATTACTGTTCAATGCAATGTTTATTGTTTTTAGTTACTGTATGACAAAAACATATTTTGGCTTTTTGACTAAACACAATGGACATTTTACATCTTTACAGACTGCAAAGCCAAAAACATGGATTTCGTCGCAGCTATCGAAGACATTGACAAATTTGAATTCCTTGGTATACAGAAGCAAATTCTAAAATTTTTCTCACATCAACTATCTCAAATTGCCATTAACTGGCAATTAAAAATGTACATCTACGGAAATAGAATATTTTTATTACCTTTGTTCGACATGAAAAAAATTCATAGACTCGCTTCTCTACATCTAGAAGGTTGAGGTTTTCGATGTCTACGAGCGCTGCGATGAAGTCCATGATTGTGGCTTCGTGGTCTCTAAAGATATAAAATGTTGATTGTTTTTAGTTAATGTAAGACAAATACATATCTTTAGCTTTCCAGTGCCTAGTAATATGATCATTCAAGGTTTGTCTTACATTAACTAAAAGCAATCAACTTTTTATATCTTTAGAGACTGCAAAGCAAAAAACATGGATTTTTTTCACAGCGGTCAAAGACATTGAAAAATGTATATTTTTCGCTATACAGGAGCCAATTCAAAAACTTTTCTCACATCAACTGAAGTCAATGACAATGCACACTCCCGCTCAAAAGTTTGGATACACTCATCGATATTTCTTGCCGCACTTGAAGTTGGATAACTCTGCCAAAAAAAAAGATATCCAAATTCCCAAGGCGGCGTTTGAAAAAGGGTGTATCAGGCTACAGTTTGTCGATTTTAAAATTTTTTTACGATTTCTTTTCGACCCAGTACGCCCTTTGGTACTTGACCGTTTTTAGGCCTTTTTTCGACCATCGCGAATCGGGCGCACATTTTAAGGAAATTTTTTGTATTTTTTTTACCATGAAAAACTCAAAAGGGATGATAAAAACTCCATCTTCCTCTATTTAAAAAATGTTTGCGATTTTTTTTCGAAATGTCACTTCATTTTTTGCTAAAAAAGATAGATTTTGAAAAATTCAGAATAACTCGAGAACTATAGGGTTAAAAAAAAACATCAGGGATGAAAAAAGTTGCGTATTTTTATACTGAATCGCCTGGAATTTTTTCAGAATTTTTCCCCGAAATTTTTTTTTTTTGAGTATTCTCACTCAATAAAAATACTCCAAAAAAAAAAATTCGGAGAAAAATTCTGAAAAAATTCCAGGCGATCCAGTATAAAAATACGCAACTTTTTGCATCCCTGATGTTTTTTTTTTAAACCCTATTGTTCTCGAGTTATTCTGAATTTTTCAAAATCTATCTTTTTTAGCAAAAAATGAAATGACATTTCGAAAAAAAATCGCAAAAATTTTTTGAATAGAGGAAGATGGAGCTTTTCTCATCCCTTTTGAGTTTTTCATGGTAAAAAAAATACAAAAAATTTCCTTAATATGTACTCGCGTAACTCGTGAGAGTTACGAGTAAAAATACTCACCTCATCTAGACGAGTTTTTCGTCGAAAAAGCCGCCTTTGGCTCGGCGCACCGCGTTTACGATTCGTGGCATCCGTTCGATGAGTTTATCGAGTTGGTCTTGGTTGAGACTCGACCATGCAGCCTGCAAATGCATCCAGAGATCCCCCGTGGAAGATGGACAATATTTCTGGATTTTCCGATCAAGCTCTTCCCACAGAAGCTCGATCGGATTGAGGTCCGGTGATTGCGGCGGCCAAACCATGTTGGTGATGATCCCAGTCTTTTCCTTATTTTCCAGATCATATTTTTTTCTATATTTTTCTATATTTCTCATATTTTTTTCTATTTACATTTTTAATAGAAGAAGAAAGAAGAAAAGAAAAAAAGAGAAAAAAAATAGAAGAAAGAAGGAGAAATTTTGCGGAATACTACAAGCGTTGTCGACGACGACAGTCAGTTCTGTGCGAATGCTTCAAACGCTAGTAAAAAAACAAACGTAATTTGCATATTTTCGCAAGAAAATTATTGATCAATTTTTCATAAATGGCACGGAAAAAACAGATTTCTCTCGATAAACGGGGTGCAATAGTAGCGCTATGGAAAAAAGGAGTTCCATATCGAAAAATTGCAAGAGAAATTAGAGTTTCTTTGAAAGGGATCCAGACAACGATCGCGAGGTGGAAATTGACGGGCACTCATCAGGATCGTCGTCGCTTCGGCCGGCCAAAAAAAACAACTCCCCAAGACGATCAAAGATCATCCTCACTAGTAAGAGGAATCGAAGATTAACCGCCGCGGAAATTCGAGCAGAATATAATCAATCGAACGAACCCTCGATATCACTGGCAACAGTAAAACGTCGGCTGTTCGATTTTGGGCTCCGAGGCTGTGTCGCGATAAAAAACCCCTGCTGCGTCTCGTTAATAAAAAAAAAACGGTACCAGTGGGCTTTAAAACATCGAAAGTGGACAGTAGCGCAGTGGATAAAGGTTTTGTGGACCGACGAGTCCAAATTCATCGTATTTGGATCTCGTCGACGAGTGTTCGTGAGAAGAAATCCCGGAGAAAAAATGGCACCCCAATGCTTACTGCCCACTGTGAAACATGGGGGTGGCTCTGTGATGGTGTGGGGCTGTTTTTCGGGTCATGGTACCGGAGACTTAATAAAAGTCGAAGGAATTATGAGAAAGGAAGAATACAAACAGATACTAGTTCGACACGCTCTTCCATCCGGTCTGCGAACCATTGGCCATGGTTTTGTTATGCAGCAGGACAACAATCCGAAGCACAGCTCCAGACTCTGCAGAGGATATCTGGAAAATAAGGAAAAGACTGGGATCATCACCAACATGGTTTGGCCGCCGCAATCACCGGACCTCAATCCGATCGAGCTTCTGTGGGAAGAGCTTGATCGGAAAATCCGGAAATATTGTCCATCTTCCACGCGGGATCTCTGGATGCATTTGCAGGCTGCATGGTCGAGTCTCAACCAAGACCAACTCGATAAACTCATCGAACGGATGCCACGAATCGTAAACGCGGTGCGCCGAGCCAAAGGCGGCTTTTTCGACGAAAAACTCGTCTAGATGAGGTGAGTATTTTTACTCGTAACTCTCACGAGTTACGCGAGTACATATTAAGGAAATTTTTTGTATTTTTTTTACCATGAAAAACTCAAAAGGGATGAGAAAAGCTCCATCTTCCTCTATTCAAAAAATTTTTGCGATTTTTTTTCGAAATGTCATTTCATTTTTTGCTAAAAAAGATAGATTTTGAAAAATTCAGAATAACTCGAGAACAATAGTGTTTAAAAAAAAACATCAGGGATGCAAAAAGTTGCGTATTTTTATACTGGATCGCCTGGAATTTTTTCAGAATTTTTCTCCGAATTTTTTTTTTTTGAGTATTTTTATTGAGTGAGAATACTCAAAAAAAAAAAAAAAAAAAAAAAAAAAATTCGGGGAAAAATTCTGAAAAAATTCCAGGCGATTCAGTATAAAAATATGCAACTTTTTTCATCCCTGATGTTTTTTTTAAACCCTATTGTTCTCGAGTTATTCTGAATTTTTCAAAATCTGTCTTTTTTAGCAAAAAATGAAATGACATTTCGAAAAAAAATCGCAAAAATTTTTTAAATAGAGGAAGATGGAGTTTTTATCATCCCTTTTGAGTTTTTCATGGTAAAAAAAAATACAAAAAATTTCCTTAAAATGTGCGCCCGATTCGCGATGGTCGAAAAAAGGCCTAAAAACGGTCAAGTACCAAAGGGCGTACTGGGTCGAAAAAAAATCGTAAAAATTTTTTTAAATCGACAAACTGTAGCCTGATACACCCTTTTTCAAACGTCGCCTTGGGAATTTGGATATCTTTTTTTTTGGCAGAGTTATCCAACTTCAAGTGCGGCAAGAAATATCGATGAGTGTATCCAAACTTTTGAGCGGGAGTGTATATCCGCAGACATATACATTTTGGACTGGTTTTGGTTGATGTGATAAAAATTCACAGACTGGCTCCTCGACATTGAAAGTTGACGTTTTCCGTGTCTCCAATCGCTGCACAGAAATTCATAATTACGGCGTCGCAGTCTCTAAAGATATAAAATGTTCATTGCTTTAGTTCCTGTAAGACAAACAATACAATGCTTATATAATTTGAGTTTGTTGGGGTTAGCTAAAAATATGTATTTGTCTGACATCAACTAAAAAAATAAGATTTTATACCTTCAGAGTCTGTAAAGCCAAAACCATGGATTCCTGAATACCTGAAAATTAGTTTCAGTTTCTGAAACAGTGCCTGAAAGAGACTTCTTAGACCTGAAAATATATTTCTTTTTCTTACCTATGTTCAATGCAAGACTAATCCATGTTTATGCCGTTTGATTCTTTCCAATGTAAAGTATTATCTCAATGTGCCGCTTGCCGTGCTATTCAGAATTGCGAAGAATTGTTTGAGGTTTGAATGTGCGACTCGAACAACCTTTGCCAAAATGATTTTTGGTCCTAAAGTGGCCGTTTGTTCTTCGTATTCGATTAAGAGAGGACACCACTGTAAAATGTTCGTTTTTTGTAAATAACTTTTAAAAAATCCTTTGAACCTTCAAACATATGATGCATATTTGTTTATAGCTGAAAAAACCATTTTAATGGAGTTTTCGAGCCACTTTTGAGGGGAGTCTCTGAGAGCTAAAAACCGTCTTCGGCGATGCTGCGCCGGTGGACGTAGTAGCAGCTACACAAAATACTGTCCCAATTTTTTATCAGGAAGTGGAAACCGTAACTCACGGATTAAAGAAGCTCCCACGCTTCTGAATATTCACTCGTGAATTTGTTTCCTAGCGGGTACCGAAAACTTCAAACACGTTTTTCTCAAAACCATGTTTCTTTATGCGGCACACGGAAAAAAATGATTCGTCAAAACTAATAGTTGGTGTTTATAAATTACTGAGGAAAGATGAACATAATGCAGTTTCACATTGTAAACCAATCATGTTACAGCACTTTTAGGAAAAAATAATGGATCAGACGTGCTTTTTTACTATTCGAACCGATGGAAATGCAGATTCAAACTATACAAAAATCATAATGATCATCGCGATAAAGTAAACTCGAATTTACAAATTAAATATAAGATATAGCGGTACTCAATGCGTAAAATATACGGAGTACCTTAAAAAAAGTGAGATTAGACTGGTAATCACTGATTTGAACCATAAAATTCTTCAACGAGCAAATATTAAAAATGAGATTAAATTCTATTGAAATTTGGTAGTGTCTTCGGAAAAATGTGGTGTGAGTTTAAATTCAAAACTGCAGTGTACACCTTGCAAATTGTACCGTAGCTCGGTATTATTCAATACGTACAGATTTAATTTTTACAGAGTCAGTTGTCGTTTTTTAAATAAATCGGGCAAAGCATATTTTGATAACGCGTTATTGAATACTAATACGGATATTCAAATTTAATAGTGTGATACATGAAAAAAATTTCAAAGCGCTCAGTAGAAGTTACAGCCGACATTGCGCGGTACACCGCGTGTACCTCGAATTTTTACAATGTGCACTGTAAACGCGTGACCGTGACAACTCGGGGGTTAAGGCGTTCAAACCTGCACGCCTAAATCAACAAAGAAAAATTCTATGGCGTGGTCGCCCTCAGTCTCGACATCTAATCAGTGCTCTTTTGGATCTCGTGGCGTAAAGTTTTGCGCAGTGTCTTCGAGAAACGACAATTATTTATAATCAATGTGAAAACGGACACACATACAGTGAACAAGGACAAACTGTTAGTGAAGAAAAAGTGCCGTGAAAGATTTGTTGATGCTGAAAAGAGGATGAAAAAACGAAGTAAGTATTGTATTTGTACTTTTCTATCTCGCTTTCACGTATAATGATGCTTGATGTACATAAAGCTATTCACAATCTGCATTATTTGGTATTTCACAGTGTAAAAATTTATCAATGGAGTTGTTCATTTTGTAACATTTTTGAATGTAAAAATTCGTGGGTCCGCTCGTTTACTTTTAACAGTTTCACATTGTAAAAATTCGTGAGGCGGTTCATCTACTGTTCACCGCCTTAACTACTTATGCAATAGTGCAACCCTCTAAACCTTTATTTAATTGCTTTATTAGCGCGATCATCCTAATATAAGGCCTTAACATACACTATTTCAAAAAATTAAAGCAACAACAAAATTCTTCAAGTTTTTTGTGTTTTGTGAAGCGGTGTATCTATGTGGAAAATGGTTGTTTCGAGGTTACAAAAAAAAGCCTTTTGAAGCTTCAAGTTTCTAGTTTCGACAATATTTTAGCAAAAAAATGTTGTGAGCCACGGTTATGGCGTAAGCATAAGAAATAGCGGGAAACATTTTTTTTCCATTCTTTTTTGTTTTTTCAAGGATCCATGTGCTCGGAATTTTTCTTCAGTTTAATCAATGTATATGTCAGTTAGCTTGTTTATTCAGCTTCAATTTGTTTTTTTGTCTCTCTGCGTAATTTTTTTGCTGAAATATCAGAATTAGAATGAAAAAAGATATTTTTGTGTGTCGATCATCGATATCTCAGCACCCAATGATCGCACAGGGAATTGTGGGGCAACTTTGAAAACTTTAATAAATTTCCTACAATACCCTTTCATTGATTTTTTGAGAAAAACATTTTCTACCCTGAACATTGATTTGAAAAAAAAAATACAAAAATGACTTTTTATGGTTTTTCAGTAAATCTACCATTACTTCATAAATATTGATGAAAAGGATAATGTTACCAGTTTTCTTTTTCAGCTTAATGTACCCTTAATACCCCTGTAAATTTTCAAATTGATCCATCAAGCTGTTTTTCTCGACCGATTGATCAAAGTTTTACACAACATTTAAAGGAACAAGTGTACTGTTCCCAAACATCGTGCAATCATCATTGAAATCTAAGGACCACTTTTTTCTACTTTCTTGACAACTTTGCACGAGTGCTTGTTAAATTTAAAAGAACAAATATCGAACAATTAAAAAAAAATAATTAATTTTTTTTTAATTTGTAAAACATTTCATGAAAAAATACTGACTCATCTTTTACACGATTTGGCCTTTGTGCACAATAATTTCACTTATCTTTAATTGCATTAATTAAAAGTTGATTCCCCTCAACCTGTATTCACTCGTCAATCTTGTATGCGATCCTCGAACTTGTATGCGATTAATTCTCGATATTTTCTACAAAGGTTATTGGGATTACAAAAAACAGTTTTATTCAAAAATTATATTTTTTTAAAAGAAAAAACCTATTAAGATTTTTTTCAAAACTAATATTTTTATTTAGTACATTTTTTCTAAGTTTTGGTAAAAAAAATAACCAAAAGTTTTTGTAAGCTTTAACATCTTTTCAATTTTTGATCACGCTAGTTTTGAAAAAAAAACTGTTTTTTGTAACCCTAATAACCTTCGCAGAAAATATCGAGAATTAATCGTGTAAATGTTCTCAGATCAACTAGTGAATACAGCTTGGTGGTATCAACTCTCAATTAATGCAATTTAAGATGAAATGTTTTACACATGAAAAAAATTGAATCTTTTTTTTTAACTTTTTCGATTTTTTTTCTCTTAAACTTAACAAGCGCTGGTGCAAAGTTGTCCAAAAAGTCGAAAAAATTGGTCTTTTCATTTTGATGATGATTACACGATGTTTAGGAACAGTACACTTGTTCCTCTAATTGTTCTGTAAAACGTTGATCAATCGGTCCGGAAATACGGTTCGATGGATCCATTTGAAAAGTTACAGGGCCATTGAGGGTACATTAAACTGAAAAAAACTGGGAAGATTAGTATTTTCATCAATACAGTCGAACCTCGATTGTAACGATTGAACTCATATGAGTTTTAAACTATGTGCGTAATATCGCGATTCTCCCGTCAGTAGTTCTACTACACAGTTTCTGGCCAAAGTGGTGGCGAGGGGGGTGCGGGGACGGGGGGAGTCCAGGACGGGTGGTAAGGGGAGGGATTGATCATGTGGTGGGTGGAAGTGTGTGGTGGGGAGTATGCGGCGAAGGGAGGGGGTGATGAGCCTATAGCAAGGTGAGGGAGGTGTCTGGCTGTCTCGCGAAGGTCTAGGGACCCGTTTGGGGGAATTGGGGGAGGGGGATTTGCGGCTCGCGGAGAGAGGTGCGGAGAGTGACGTCACGCGGGGAAGAGGATGCCCAAAATCATGGGTCAATGCCCAAAAGCACGAGAGGATAACAGTTGTAGGTGCGGGCCAAGGGGGGGCACTGGCAGCCAGGGGACATTGTAGACGATGCGTCGCTTTTCTAAGGGGGTGGTATTGATACAGGTGAATCGTTTCCAGACAATAGAGGAAAATTTCTCTCAAACATGTGGATATGCATGTGAAAGCCAGCGTCTATAATACACTCTCGGCAACGTAAGGCAATTGCTAGATGTCAAATGAGACTTTACAGATAAAATTTTTATGCAGCTATAATAACGGAGGCCCTTATAAAATTACATTGCATTCGGTCTTGTATTCATTCCGAAAGATAACGTCGAGATGTTTGCATGTGCGAGTATGTATGCAGTGCACCCAGCCAAGAACCCGTGGGACTTGACGAAGAATGAGCTCGAACACGTTCCAAAGACCTTGCTTATAAAATATTGGAGTCGACACATTGGTATGCTGTGGGATCGTTTGCCGGAACATCATCGAAACGACAGTGAAATATTATCATATCTTCCATGCATGAAGCATTACAATACACCTGAGATGTTGGATCATATTGATGGCCCCCCACCTCCGCAGCGGAATTGTGAAAAGTGTTGTGAGGGAGACAATACTATTCGTGAGAAGAAATAAACGTTCCTCGACACATTTGAAGTTGTTTCGTCGATGAAAAATGGATTTCTCATTGTCAGCAAAAAACGGTGGAATTCTTCCCAACGAAGAAGCTGTCTCAAGGTTCCATCGTGTTATCCAATCTCCGACATGAGGGCTGCCCACACCAAATTAGCAAAGCGTTACGTAGTGGACATCATGGACGAGTTCGCCGTCTTCTTACCAGCACGGCTCATGAAGGCCTTCAATCAGGGTCCAAAGATGTTCGAGAATATATTGGAAATAGCTCGCAATGACGAACATGAACTATTATGGCGGACAATACAGCAGCATCGCATTCAATAAACAATGAGCACACCATTGTGCTGTTCGGAAATTATGAGTTCAATGGTATCATCGGTTGCTACCATCGTTGAGTTTTCAACATGCTCACCACAATGTATAAAGGATAGCTTTCATCGAGTATAAAAATGTTACAAGTTGCTGTTGGATGTAAAAAATAAATACAATCGAAAAAGATATATATCAAAAGGTTTTTTTATTTTAAAATCCTCCGCTCACGCAGCGCTTCATATACGCTCAACCAGCTTTTCAGTGATTTTACATTCGCATTGGCGCAATTGTATTTCATATTGAAAGAATGATGGGGACATTCGAAGTCGGAGATTTTTGACAACTTCTGCAGCGAGGGACAGTCCAGGGTCTCCAAGTCAACAATTTTGGTTGATGGATCCGTGAATCTTGAAATCCATGAACACTTTTCGAATCCCTTCACGTAGATGGTAGGAGCTCCTTGCAAGATGGTCCGAATTATCGTTCTAGCTGCCTCGTATGGTATACCACCGTGATCCCATCGTAATCCGTGAAAATTGTGTTCCAACCATTTGTTTGTCTTTTTGTATTTGTCTGGTAACGAGTTCCATGCAGATGGTGCGTTGAAGACAAACGCTAGCGGTTCAGCCGTCTTGTCGTGAAGTTTGACGATGGAAATCTCCTTCAGGACAAAATCGTTGATGGGTCTCTTGAACCCCTGCACATCGACGACGAGCTCCATATTGACTGAAGAGTCCGCAGACAGTTGACAAGATTTATACCAATTTTTTAACCGCACCACTAATCGGATTGTATTCGACAATACGATCATGGAGGATTAAACAGAATGCAGCAGTTTTCGGCGGAATATTCGTTTTCAATTCAAATTCGAGACGCACATCCACGGGGCCGGCCTTAAGAGAATCATTTTGCTTTGAGCAGTCAATGACGGCGAGGGGGGCTTTTTTTAAGAATTCCGTCTTATTTAGCCATGGTTCAGCTTCTTTGTTGTGATAGGTGAATTGGAAGTTTGTATACATCTCGTAGAGTAAAGCATACTGATTTTGATTGATATTTAGGTTTAGATTTCCATATGGATAGCATTGGGAGTTTAGGTATAGCTTGACATCGCTGATGTTGCAATGATCAAAGTTGCTCGCATTCCTCTCTTTCATATTTTTTCGCCCCGTCTGCAGCGCGAGAATGACATATCGTGGTTTCTCCAACTGATTCGAAGTCTTGACAGACCACACATGCTTAGAGGTGACGGGGAGTAGTGGATATTCATACAATTCCCACGTTCGAAAACTCATGGAAATTGGTACATCTTTGGCGAGAAATTTCAATAGCTGAATTTTTCGTTGATCTGAGACTGTTACATACGGTACAAGCCATTCGATTTTATGCAATACGAGTTTGTAGTCTTCGGGAGCTGTTTGCATGATGGCATTATCATCAGTCTTCGATCTCGTAAGAATTAGCTCATGCTTGGCATTTACCACAATTTTCCGATAATCTTCGGCAAATCCGAGCAGCATGCTCAGTGGTATACACACATCAAAATTTCCCGATACATCAACAATCTGCTTCGTCTCTTCAACATCGAGCCATCCCGTGTTCTCGAGCATGGAGCTCTTAGCTGGACTGAGAGACGAATATCCTTTAATTACACTCGTAATACCGACATTCTTATTACGATCGATTTCTATGGCATTCAACTCATATCGCACTTCTTCGAACAAATGGCAGATGGCATTGTTGACGAGACTTGTGGCAGCGGTCGGCATTCCATCACGCTTAGATAATTTTCCACAGATGTGCAAGGAACTTTTGCTTGGAAGGATGGATAGATCTTGATTTTGAATGGCAATACGTATTTCATCGCTGTTATTAAAGGTTGAAGATGCATATGGTTGATGAGCGTGAATTTCACAATGTGTGATGGATTCGTCGAAGACTACGGGCTCCTGAATGTTTACGATTTCTTCTTCCATTGCACGCAGCAGATGCACAAAGCATAAAATAAATAATGTTTTACACGCTGTCCCCACGCACTTTCAGACCCAAATTCTTCAAGAGTAGCACGTTTTGAGGTGTGAGCACTTTGGGTGCAGGCTGACGACTGATTGTTTTTACCCATGGTTGTTTAGTGTTATTAGTGACTCTATTAAAGACTATACCCATTATGATTTTATATGCAGCCGTATTGTGAGTACTTCACCGCGGAAATTCACCAAGTCACCGTCCTGATCCACTATTCGAAGTTGTATTGTGTCTATCGTTCGGCTTGTGATTGGTAGATAAATGACGTGTGATGGAACCTCAATGATTTTATATCCTGGAGGGACCGATGGGAAAAATTCATGAATGGTGTGCACTTTTTGTCCGTTAATATATGCACCAGCGGTTATATTGCACTCAACCCGTAGGGCGTTCACTTTGAGAATGGCTACTGGAAGATCAGATTCGTGTCTTTTATTCGCTTCCAATTTACGTGCTGTGAAGCCCAGTAGATGTCCAATCGAATCTTCAGGCTCAAAATTTACACCATGATCACACTCGATTTCACTGCGCAAAGTATTATTATTAGGTTTGATGTTGATTTTGATGTTTTTCTGTGACAGCTCGGCTTGCGCAAATGTATCAATATCCTCTATTTCATAGCTACCCGTAGGTATTGTCAACACCTCATCTGCCACGTAAAGTTTGTTGTGGTTAATGTCTATATTTGGAATAGAGTTGAATGTTAATAGTTCCACGAGACCGAGAGTATAATTTTTGTTTGGTGAGAGTTCTATAGGTGGAAAGTATTGCGCCTCGAGTATGGATGACGATCCAGATATGGTCAATGTTAAACTATCTTCCATGACGCTGGTACTTTGACAACTAAACTCTCAGCCTTATTCTCCACGTATATATAGCATGTATTTGTCTTTGTATCGTAATTGTTGACAAAGAAACTTGAGACATAGATGTCCGCATTCAATCGTATCATATTCTTGATATCTCTTATAATTATAGTTCACGCTACCTACACCAAAATATCTCATGAGTTCAGATGGTGGTGGAAGGTCGCCGAAACTATCAAAGTACATGACTTTCCATCCAGTCTTTTTGTATGCAACCCAGTGTGTGCCAGGGCCTACATTTTCATCCAAGTTCACAATCGCTGATTCATATTTGAGTGGCCCGCTCATTGGTAATGTATCCCGCATGTACACGCCACGGAAATGTGGAACCTTCACGACTCTTGCATATTTGAGTAGGTCGATGTCGGTCAACGGTCGGTGTGGTAGCGTTACTTGACGTTTTTTGGCTTGATATGAAGACCCAATCCTTGCTTATACGGTTTCAGATGTAACCCCCTACCCAAAGCAATCGCTTCAATTGTTCGATTATGTCGTTTACTTTCATTCAATTCACGTTTAGCCGCTTGAGCAGCATTTACAGCTTTGGCTATACCAGCCGCACCACCCGACAAAGCCCCAGCAGCGCTGAGACCTGCAAATATAGGTATCAGAAACGGCAATAAACCACCAATTTTATGAGGTATAGGTAGAACCCGCGGTGCGCGCACTTTGCCACCTTCAGTCTTTACCGCTACACGAGCACCCTTTAGAGCCGATTTAATAACCGTATGCGGATCATTACTTTGAATCATCGTCTTCTTCGCAGCATGAATAATTTTTTTCAAACAAATGCCGCCCTTACGTGCTCCCTTCATCCCCATGCCAAATTTTCTCTTTGTCTGCATGATATTTGACACACTCCAAGCACTTGCTTTCTCGCCAATGCTAGCGTCTTTAGCGGTAACGCGGTGCCAAGCTTGTTCGGCCAACACTTTATCTGCTGAATGTCTCGCTTCAAGGTTATCTGGATTTTTTGAATATGCAATGTCGTGTTGCTTACAAGCCGTGTCTAACGGATTAATTCCCGGATCACCACGAGCAAGGCGCTTAGCCAGCTTTGTACCCGGCCCACAATACTGGTACCCAGGCAAATGTAATTCAACAGGGAGTTTGTTAATTAGTTGGTTGACAAAACCTTTACCGCTCTTGCCATGAACGATCATGACTAAGGACAATACTCGACTGATAGACAATCCCTATAAAATGCCTTTTTATATTGATTATCCATTAGTCATGTGTGAGATGGCGTCCAAGAAACAAACTTTCGGAGGCGGGCTTCCCGTAATAAATTTTGATAAATTTGTCGACAATGGAAGAATGAAGAGGCAAAAACGTCATGGAAATATATTGCCGGATAGCATACGCGCCATTTTTTGTGGTCCATCGAATTGTGGGAAAACGAATGCACTGCTTACTCTCATAATACACCCCAATGGTTTGAGATTTGAGAATATTTATCTGTATTCCAAGTCGCTGAAACAGCCAAAATATAAGTTACTCGAACGATTACTCGAACCTGTGAGTGGTGTTGAGTATCATCCATTCAATGAGCATGAACAAGTTATAGCGCCAAGTGACGCACAACCCAACTCTATATTCATTTTTGATGATATAGCGTGTGAAAAACAGGATAATGTGAGAGCCTTCTTTTCCATGGGAAGACATGAGATTGTTGACAGTTTCTATCTTTGTCAGACATACACTCGTATCCCCAAACAGCTCGTGAGAGATAATGCGAATTTTGTGGTGCTTTTCAAGCAGGATGATACGAATCTCAAGCACGTGTACAATGATCATGTTAATACGGATATGTCTTATACATGCTTTAAAAACATGTGCACGAAATGTTGGAATTCCGACAAGTATGCATTCATCACAATCGATAAGGATACCAATATTAACGAGGGTCGATATAGGCAAGGTTTTGATTCTTTTCTGACGCTCGATAAATGACCCGTCATTGATTGTGAAAAGACAGTATCATGTACACACCGATAGCGACAACATGAAGAGCGAACAGCTGTTGAGGGAAAAAGATGTATTGCGTGAAATCTCCAAGGCGAGCGATGCAATCAGACGAAAGCATCGAATACTCAAGATCGGAAGAGACATCGATGAGCAGAGAATGCAAAAGGTCTTTAAACCTATAGTGAGACCATTGGAACAATTAGTGTCAAACAAAAACAACGAGGCGGTAAAGATGGAAGTTAAAGATGAAAAAGTAATAGATAATGATGTGGAATATTTGATGAATGGTGTCGAGCCCCAATTCGAGAATGAAACACAAGATTCTTTCAAGAGTGAAACACAAGACTCTTTTAAGCTGGTATATGACGACGATGATGACTCACCAACCCAAAATGTTGATGATTTAATCAGTGAATATCTTCTTTTATTACGTACAAATAGAAAGACAAGCTTAGATGTCTCATATGGTGTACGGAACCTCGCGAACAACAAATTAATGATTGGTGATTCTCCTATATTCTTCGATTCTCAAAATATTCGTGTGCGAGATTCAACCTATCCGAAAACTGTTGGATTAGCAGAGCTATTGTTTCAAAAAGTTCCCAACGTTGAAGCTCTGACACCGGATGACTTGAAAAACTATGAAAAAATCATTATCTCCACGAATGCGCACAAAAAATATTACAAGCCTGGTGAGGCTATACGACATAGTGTCGGCCACAAATTCAATACTTATATCGCAAATATAGTTGATCATCACGAGCACATGGGAAAGGGTATGCCAAAGTATAAGGTGGCGAGAAAAAATACCCAATTGGATTACATTTATTGGGATAGTCCCAATGAGCTAGTAGATCGTCTTCGCTTACTTCTAGCATCACAAGCAGCTGGAAATTCGTCACATTCAAATGAAATTGTATCAATTGTTGAAGAATTGCGTGAAGCCAAAATTATTTATTAACCCAACATTTGAAATTTCACGCATTATCAACATGAGTGTCGATGTGTTCGGACGCCAACTGAAAAAGAATATCGTCCTCAATAAGCAAGGTCCTCCAGGCAGACCGGGGATTGGGTTTAGAACTACCGCAGATGGTCATTATGACTTGGGGCAAAAACGATTGTGTAATATCGCCAATCCGGAAGAACAAGACGATGCTATCAATCTAAGTGCTTTACATAAAAGATCTCGAATAATCATTAAGAACATACGTAAAGAAATAAATGAGAGTAACCTGTTGTTGGTTAATGGATTAGAAGTTACGATGAGAGATATTGCGAGGACGCTCGATGCAGATCTCAAAACTCTACAAGAATTGGTGATTCGCAATTCACACATCATTGCTGAACTGGATGCACGATTGAAAAGACTGGAAAATGAATGAGAAAAAGAAAGCTCTCGTGCGGGAGCTGCACAAACCTGCTCGCCGAAACTATCCGCGTCGGCATGTGGACATCCGTGGTTTAGATGAGACCTGGCAAGCTGATCTCGTCGATATGTCGTCGTACGCACATCAAAACTCCAAACATAAATTTCTCCTAACCGTCATCGATACTTTCTCAAAATTCGCCTGGGCCGTACCGATGCGGAGTAAGAATGGTAAAGATGCAGCAACCGCACTGAAGTCGATACTCGTAAAGGGACGCATACCGCAGAAGTTACACGTGGATCAAGGAAAAGAGTTTTATAATCGTGACTTTAAAACCCTAATGAAAAAGTACAATGTCCACATGTATTCAACATATAGCAATTTAAAAGCTTCCATTTGCGAGCGTTTTAATCGTACATTGAAAAATAAGATGTGGGTACAATTTAGTATTCGTGGTAATTATAGGTGGATCGATATAGTCGATAAATTAGTAGCCGAGTATAATGATTCCGTGCACCGCACGATTAAGATGAAACCGCGAAATGTCAATGCTGGAAATGAGAAACAGCTACTACAACATGTCTATAATAAGACTCCATTGGAAAAGTCATCGACATCAAAATTCGAAATTGGTGATAAAGTAAGAATCAGTAAATTCAAGAGTGTTTTCGAAAAGGGTTACACACCGAACTGGACAACGGAAATATTTACTATATATAGAGTGAAAAACACAAAACCTGTAACATTTCACCTCAAGGACTATGACGATGAACCGATTGCAGGTGGTTTCTACGATCAGGAGCTACTTAAAGTTCAACATCCTGATATTTATCTCATCGAAAAAGTATTGAAGAAGCGTGGTAATCGAATGTTTGTAAAATGGTTGGGTTTCGATAGTACCCACAATAGTTGGATAAGCAAATCTGATTTGTAGCGAACAATAAAAGTGTTTTAAATTTGATGATTCTTGTCTCTCTTTACTCATTCCAGATGACAAGGCCTTTGTGTCACAAAGGGTCAACCGTTCTCTTCAGCGTAGCATGTGTTTTCTCGCTTGGGCAGCCTTCTCCTTCTGGCTTTTTCAAACCTGTCTTTCTCACAAAAGTGTGTTAGGAAGGTGTGGAGAAAAATATCGTGATTATAGCAAATAATAATGGGGTTTTCTTTATTTCTCCACTTGAAAATTGACAAACCAATTCATTATTTACAAAACAATTATTTACAAAGTCGACTATTCTTAAAACATTTACAAAATACATGCTACGATTGTATCCTAAAATGCCCCCATGGTAGCGTTTTCGTGGTTCCGGGTATGATATACCGTTTGTCATCGTGCGAGCTTAGAGCAATTTTTGTCTCGTTCATGGTGTACACTTCATGTAACTTCGATCTTATGCACGATTGTTGGCGAGTCATTTCGATTTGTTCGTTTAAGCATTTCGTGTAATCCTCGAACGAGATCGTTCTTGCAACGATATTACTCTTAACACCTTTTACTTTCTTTGTATCGTCTTTGCCATCGACTCGCACCGCATACATTTTTGCTCGAAGCCCGACGAATTCAGTCATTATCCGACCATTATTTTCGTCTTTCATTAGTCCAGGGACTTTTTTGTTGACAAGCGGTATATCATACCCATTATCCGCGGGATAATCGCTAGTATCGAAGCGACGAATGTTGCGCTTTATGTCATCATACACATCCTCACACTCAATGTTGTATATGAGGCTGTCCGTATCGGTGTACAACACCGTACATTTGTCTTTATACAGAGGTACCATATACTCATGATGAAACTCATATAAACATGTCTTCGATATGTCGAGTATGCACATACCCACATATATCGGCTTATTGAATTTCACCTCCAGTTTGCGTAATTCGACAGCAATAAGGTTTTCTGAAAAAACGCTGCGGCTATGAAAATTTGGCTTTGCAATCATTGCCTCTGCACCGTATCTGCCCTCCCATCGTGTCAAAAGCTTAACGTCTACATGATTGCGCACATTTTCCATAGTTTTCCCAAACACTGCATTATTCATCAATTTATAGAGATTTTTTTCGAATTCATTCTTCGCTTGGGTTCGGAACTGTGTATTAAGCTCAATGTATGTTCGTAGCCAGGGTGATTGGGAGAATTGCAGTATTCTGTGAATTTTTTTTATTTTGAGACCATGGCGTACGCTCTGCTGCAGATTGCGATAATGAATAACATATCGTTCCTTGTTATTCACGGTTGCAAGCAGTTTTTCGTGTTGCTTACCAGGTGGTTTACCATGTGTTGAACAAAACGGCAAGTCCATGTGCGCATCATGTAGACATTCTGGGTACTCTAAGTCAACCTCAAGAATGTAGCCTGTCGGGGAATCTAGCGCGATCGATGATAAGTCGAATGTTGACAAGTCATCGATCCATCGGAAATTAGCATAGGGCAATGATTGACACATTGCCCATCCATACAAATTATTTACATCGAAATACATCAAGTATGATGAAGACTTTGATGGATCGAACGATTTCATGTACTTGTTATTGGCATGCGCGTACCTATTTGAGCACTGACTGAGACCACCTCGTATGCCCTGTTCAACAAATAATACCATGTCAACGTCGGTGAGCAATTCGAAGTTAATTTTTGTTTGCTTCAACATTGCATCCCAGGTGTATCCGGGGAGAGTATAGTAATACGCGGGGTCGAGCCTATAACTTTCGATGCAGGTATCACGAAAGTTCTCAAAAATGTCGGCTAGTAACAAAACATCGGTTTTCAGGTATAAGTCGCTATATTCACCTAATGTTTGAATAGCAAACCGATCCCATACATTCTCGGCATGAGTGTATTCGTTTTCACTTACAGTGTCACCGGTCAAATTGCTGTAAAATGCATCTCGTGGTGGTAGGTGGCAGTCGTCCAATTTGTTTACGCTATCGATATATTCATAGGGGAAGACACCCTTTCGAGTTAATAGAATAAAATTATCTGCCGGTATGCCATGAAATTGTGACCATAAAATTTGGAGTTTGTCCGTTGTCAAAAATGATGCCAGTTTCTCCAAACTTGCATTGAGGAATTTGTATGAATCGATGAAACGTAATTGAATCTGGTGTGACTTGTCTGCCGTTTGAACTGTTTTTGTGAAAGAAATGTATTTTTCCTTCGTTATGGGAAGCACGTTGGTTTTTCCTTCGAACGCTGTGGCTACTTCCTTGATGATGAAATGTGCGTCATAACCAGACAAATTATGAAAAACTACAGGAATGAAAAACGACTGCTTATAATTCAAATTGCAGTTAGAGTGAGCGGGGCCTCTATAACGTCCAGTCAGATGACAATGATCGCGAACACGTATGTCGTTTTTGGTAAATGGTTTCTCGCATATATGACACTGAGTGACGCTTCGATATTCTGTCCATTCATCTGATGTTAGAGGTATCATAGGAACATTATCCGATAAAATATCGTTAATGCGCAGAGCTAAATTTTTAAGGCTCTCAACGAACCATGAAACGCAGTCAGCACTGCGACGTGAGTGGTATCCTGATAATGAATTGTTATACGAACAATGTACATAGTACGCAATGCTAAACACTTCATGATGCTGATATATATTTTTGTCGGCAACCTTTGCCAGAACGCACTCGAGATCGGCGTAAATCACGAATGGAAGTCGCTCTTTTCGTTGAAAGTTTTTGAATGTCAGCCATTTGTCCATTGAACTAGGTAATCGAATGGCGCAATCATTCAATTTTCCACAATCCACCTCGTGTGATCGCAATTTGTCCTCCGTGTAGAAGTAGTGCAAACACCTGTAACAAAGCGGCGAAATCAATTTTATATTATCAAGTACATAATTACTCATAGGTATATTTTCGAGTAGGGTTTTTACTCACCGATCGCAGATGTGTTTTTTCCATTTTGTTTTGT
This sequence comes from Ophion obscuratus, assembly GCA_964007375.1. Classification (NCBI taxonomy): domain Eukaryota; kingdom Metazoa; phylum Arthropoda; class Insecta; order Hymenoptera; family Ichneumonidae; genus Ophion; species Ophion obscuratus. Next base: position 13,736,560 of record OZ023316.1, on the reverse strand, counting down.
TCAGCTGCGTGCTCACGAGTCGGGATAAATTTTTGATCCATACAAAGTGCCCCACGTTGTGGTCCGATGAATCCTCCACGTACAGCAAATTGATGTGTTTATCGAACTTTTGGTCACATACTCGAATCGGAACGATGTTTTTCTTTTCAAATGTATATACATTAATTGAAAGTTTATTTTGCGATTCAAACTTCTTTATTTGATTTAGAGTCATTGGAAAAACAATGCCTTGAAGCTGCAGTACAGTTGAGTAATGAGGATACGAAGATATTATGTTCACATGTGTTTTCGCTGGATGAAGAGCAGCTACCACCGACCACGCAAAACACGCGTTATCCTTCGACTTTATATTCACCACCGCTTTCTTCATGATTATTTCCCGCGGCAAAACAGTTTGACATCCGACACGCATTGGATTGTATTTGTTGATATTTAAAGTTAAGTTCAGTATCCGCGACAATGTCCATCCGCTATCACGTTTTTGAAAATCTTCGAGGGATGCTAAGGTAGGCTCGACAACTCGTTGTGTATACCACTCACGTAAATTGGATGTGGTAAAAAGTTCAAAGTTTTTCGTGTTGATACTTTTATTTGCACGTTTGTCACCCGTCTCAAATTCACCATTGAAAACTGTATTCACCTTCACACTGATGTGTTTGTTGATAATGTTTTGCACATGTGAAAGCATTATATCACATGCGTCTTCGAGAAACTGACGAGGTTCAATATGGTCGTTATTGATGACACAGCCAGTCAGGATACGATTTTCGAACGCTGTATCAATCTCTCGCCAAATCAAACCGCGATCACTTTGTCCCGCGCCCACATGTAAAAATCGTTTGCGTAGAACATTTTTTAAACCTTCTAAGCGAGCAATTTGTGCTACCAATGATTGCTGATTTCCGAGCGATAATCGCGGTTGCTTAATTCGACTTTGCGTTTCCAACGACTCTACACATTGATCACATTGTTGCTCCCACACTATATACTCATCCACCGAATTTATTAGTGCGGCTTGATCGCGCAGATTTTGTTCGAATTGCGGTACGTTCTCAGCCATTTGCACACCAGTTAAACGAAGGCTCCAAGAAATGATGCGAGCAAAGTGACTGCTCGATTAAAAGTGTGCGGCTTTGGGTGCTAGAAGTCGTTTTCATTCGGAAAAATTATTTTCTGTCTTTCTCCTCTATCTTAGAAGTGTGCCACCTCACCATAGTTTTTATATTACAATGTTATAAGACTAGTAGGGAAGCATGTGAACACAATGAATTCAATTGGGTGCATAAGCGTGGAAGATCTGGGCCCTTTATCCAAAATTTATGCTGGAATACCTACTTCTATTGCATTCATTTTTCAATGAGTCTCCTATACGCGTTCATATGTATATCCGCATGTTTAAGACAAATTTCTTACCTTTGTCTGGAAAAACGTTTCACCTGTATCAATAAGGCTGCCTTTTCCCACCCAGAGAAATTACGCATCGTCTACGATGTCCCTCCTAGCTACCAACGTCCCTCCTACCCTCCAACGGCGCCTACAACTGCTATCCACTCCTCCATGGGCCCCGTGGTTTCGGGCATCCTCTACGCACACGGCTTACTCGCTAGACTCCTCGCACACTTCCGCAACCCGCCACATTGGGTTCTTGGCGGGTGCACTGCATGCGCACTCACACATGCAAACATCTTGATGTTATCTTTTGGAATGAATACAAGCCCGGATGCAATTAAATTTTGTATGAGCTAGCTTTTGTTACTACAGCTGCATAAAAAGTTTATCTGTAAAGTCTCATTTGACATCTAGCAATTGCCTTACGTTGCCGAGAGAATATCATATCATGCTGGCTTTCACATGCATATCCACATGTTTGAGAGAAATTTTCCTCTATTGTCTGGAAACGATTCACCTGTATCAATAACGCCCCCTTAGAAAAGCGACGCATCGTCTACAATGTCCCCTGGCTGCCAGTGCCCCCCCTTGGCCCGCACCTACAACTGTTATCCTCTCGTGCTTTTGGGCATTGACCCATGATTTTGGGCATCCTCTTCCCCGCGTGACGTCACTCTCCGCACCTCTCTCCGCGAGCCGCAAATCCCCCTCCCCCAATTCCCCCAAACGGGTCCCTAGACCTTCGCGAGACAGCCAGACACCTCCCTCCCCTTGCTATAGGCTCATCACCCCCTCCCTTCGCCGCATACTCCCCACCACACACTTCCACCCACCACATGATCAATCCCTCCCCTTACCACCCGTCCTGGACTCCCCCCGTCCCCGCACCCCCCTCGCCACCACTTTGGCCAGAAACTGTGTAGTAGAACTACTCCCGTCTCTTCGAGCGAGGTCATGTGACCGATAGGCGAACTGCGCAGGCTTATCGATCAAGACCGTCGAGCTTGAGAGATTATTGAAACACCTCGGTCTGTTTCGTCCTGGGACCGGTCAACTGTCGACACCGACTCAACAGCATCCTCCAGATCGATACAAGGCTTCAAAGTCCGTACGCAAATCATCGGAGATTGGCCACCTCTAAGAGCTTTGCGTTAAAACAACTTGGAAGGAAGTACGCCAACGGGTCCTAGGACATCAAAAAGAGCCACCGAGGGAATCAATACCAGAGAAAAGATAAGCGAAATCGTTTACGTCCACGATCAATCAATATATATATATATATATATATATATATATATATATATATATTCTCCCAAAATTATTATAAAGTATGCAGGAGTGCATCGAACATTTTATCGAATCCGATGCGAGCTGCGAAATAATGCGTAAAATGCATTAATCATATTTCGCATTTGCGAAATTTGAATGTCAATCGGTTAGCAAAGCGCCGAATAATAATAATAAATAAATTGTTCGATAATATCTTATATTCAAATTATCACACGATATAACGAATCTGTAGGGAAGTTTGTTATATCGAGTTTTCGTTATATTCAGATCATGTTCTTTATAATGTTCTTTTAAAAAAATATATTAGTACACTAAATATAGAGATATTTTTTAAAGACAGAAATGTTTAAATTAGAGTAATTTTAAATATTATTATAATAAATTTATAAATATTATAAATTCGAATATTATAAACAAATTTTAAGTAATTAGAGTAAATTAAGTATGCAGGAGTGAGCGAACATTTTATCGAATCCGATGCGAGCTGCGAAATAATGCATAAAATGCATTAATCATATTTCATATTTTCGAAATATGAATGTCAATCGGTTAGCAAAGCGCCGAATAATAATAATAAATAAATTGTTCGATAATATCTTATATTCGAATTATCACACGATATAACGAATCTGTAGGGAAGTTTGTTATATCGAGTTTTCGTTATATTTAGATCATGTTCTTTATAATGTTCTTTAAAAAAAATATATTAGTACACTAAATATAGGGATATTTTTTAAAGACAGAAATGTTTAAATCAGAGTCATTTTTACAAGCAATTAACAATTAGAGTACAATGTATATTATTATGTTGTTGTGTCAAAGTTTCGGGTGTATATCGGAAGGGAATGGACAAATCATCGTTATATCGAAGATTTCCTTATATCGAGGTTCGATTGTATTTGTAAAATGGTGAAAAACCATAAAAAGTCATTTTTGTACTTTTTTCAAGTTAATGTTGAGGGTAAAAAAAGGTTTTCTCAAAAAAATCAACGAAAGGGTATTGTAGGAAATTTATACCAGTTTTCAAATCTGCCTTTTAATTCCCTGTGGAGTCATTGGTTGCTGATATATCGATGATCAAAGACAAAAGGAACTTTTTTCATTCTACGTCGGATATCTCAGCAAAAAATTGACGTAGAGAGAAAAAAATGCCAAATTGAACCTGAATAAATAAGCTAATTGACTTATACGTTAATTTACCTGATAAAAAAATCCAAGCCCGTGGAGCCTTGAAAAAAAAATTGGAAAATGTTTTCTCGGGCATTTCTTTTGATTGCGCGATAACCGAACCTTACAAAAATGTTTTGCCAACAGACCTTGAAACTAGAAACTTGAAACTTCAAAATCATTTTTTTCATCTCGATATGACCATGTTTGACATACATACAGCACTGCAAGAAACATTTTTTTTAATTGAAGAAATTTTCTGTTCCTTTAGTTTCTTGGAGTAATGTATTATGCAAAGAAACAAAGTTTTTTCTTTTTATTAAAACATTTCACAAACTTTTTAAGACATAAATGCCCCTTCCATACAACTTTATAAATAAACAATAAAAACTAATTGTGGTTATTACGTCAGAAAAATAATTTTTATCCCTTTTTAATAATTATAAACAACTATTTTATCATAAAATCATTTTTTAAATTTTTCGATCGAGTGGTGTTCACCTGTGTTTCAGACATACCCAGTTATCGACATGGTCACGACCCACAAATCGACAACGTTTATTTATATGTATATCTGTTTACCGTCGCGAATCTGTGTATTACTGGCCCGTGGATTCTTCACCGCCATAAAGCTAGCAGAGCAATCTCCCGAAAATGGATTTAATTGATATCAAAATTTTGTGCTTTTTATGTTCTAATTTTGTGCTCCATTAAAAAATTTTGTGCTCTTACCGTTTAGCGGGAAATTAGAAATCAAAAGTGCTCTGCTGGCTTGCCATCAAGCTAGCAGAGCACTTAACGATATTTGGCTTATCTAAGAACGAAACTACGTGATATTTATGTGCTTTTTATGTGCTTTGCGAATATCGAACAGCCAAACCCCTATTTTTTTTCGCCCGATTTACACCCTTAAAAAACCCCCAAATAAGAGAATTTACCATTTTTTGGATATACTGACATGGAAATACATAATATTTATGTGCTTTTTATGTGCTCTACGAATATTCAAGAGCCAAACCGCTAACAAGGAGACAGTACGGCAGTCGGATTCTTGTAATTTTTCGTACTCATGGTACGTGAAGTTCAGAGCTCGAATATTAATATCCCAAAGCAATTCGACGCCATATTCAGAAATTTTCGAGAAAATTGACTTTGAAGTTTTCGAGCGCACTCTTATCCCACAAAGATGCAAAGATATTCGAACCGGGCACGTGGCGTACCCGGTAGCGCTCGAATCTAGTAATCGCGGGGTCGCTGGTTCGAGTCTCACTTCGAATTTTTTTTTTTTTTTTTTTTTTCATTTTTTTTTTAATTCGCATACCTCCGTCATTTAAATATCCCGATAAATTTTTGTTGTATATAATCACATATTATTATATATAATTAATATAATATATCTATATATGTTTATATATGGACAAATATCTATATAGTATTTGATATTTGTCCATATATAATTATTGTATTTTGTATTTGTATTATTTGTAATACTTGTATTTGTATTTAATACGCTTACGTAATATTTTGTATTTGTATTATTTGTAATATTTGTATTTGTGTTATTGACATTATTGATAAATATCAATAATATACAAAAATCCATATATAGTTATTTATGTACAAAATTCATTATAGTTATACATAATTATATATTTTCTCATATATGATCATATATTATTTATATATAACAATAGGTGATTATTTATAAAAAAATAAATAAATAATCCCGGGATAAAAATCATAAAATCTATGCTAATTCACATATATGTAATTATAATTGTCAATGATAAATGCAAGTCTTATTTTTGATTATCTCTTGCTTGAAATTGCGAATAGGCGAGGTCAAAATATCCAGTAATAATATTTACATAAACTCCCTTGTAGATTAATAGGAATATAAATAGAAGAATAAATGTTGAAATATGTGAATATAACGCTTGCTTTGGCAACCGTCGATATTGTGAATAACAGTTCTGCGTACATCGTTTGCATTTGTCCTGATTAACTACCTGCGAAGCGTATTCAAAAGTATTCAATTCCTACCTGAAAAGTATTCAATTCCTACCTGATCAACTACCTGCGAAGCGTATTCGAAGTATTCAATTCCTTACCCGACGTTTTTCATTTTCATCCTAAAAATGTTGTTGGTTATAAATATTGATACTTGAAAATGTATGTTTATAATTAAGAGATAATTAAAAATATGACTTGCGTTTTTTCATTTAAAAAAAATGAAAAAAAAAAAAAAAAAAATTCGAAGTGAGACTCGAACCAGCGACCCCGCGATTACTAGACTCGAGCGCTACCGGGTACGCCACGAGCCCGGTTTGAATATCGTTGCATCTTTGTGGGATAAGAGTGCGCTCGAAAACTTCAAAGTCAATTTTCTCGAAAATTTCTGAATATGGCGTCGAACTGCTTTGGGATATTAATATTCGAGCTCTGAACTTCGCGTACCATGAGTACGGAAAAATACAAAAATCCGACTGCCGTACTGTCCCCTTGTACAACGCAAATTTCTCCCAAAACCACCCCCAGAAGACCTAAATTAACCGCCAATACGAGTAATGGTTATTTTTTCGATATCGCAAAATCAAAGTAGTCCACATTTATGTGCTTTTTATGTGCTCTATGAATATCCAAGAGCCAAACCGCTAAAACGCAGATTTCTTCCAAAGCCACCCCCACAAGACCCAAATTACCCGCGAATAGGAACAATGGTTATTTTTTCGATAACGCAAAATTAAAGAAGTCCACATTTATGTGCTTTTTATGTGCTCTATGATTATCCAAGAGCCAAACCGCTAAAACGCCAATTTTTCCCAAAACCACCCCTACAAGACCCAAGCTACCCGCCAATACGAGTACTGGTTTTTTTTCGATATCGCTAGATCAAAGTAGTCCACATTTATGTACTTTTTATGTGCTCTACGAGTATCTAAAAGCCAAACCTCTAAAACGAAAATTTCTCCGGAAACCACCCCCACAAGGCCCAAATTACCCGCCAAGAGGAGTAATGGTTATTTTTTCGATATCGCGAAATCAAAGTAGTCCACATTTATGTGCTTTTCATGTGCTCTATGAATATCCAAGAGCCAAACCGCTTAAACGAAAATTTCTCTCAAAACCACCCCTACAAGACCCAAGCTACCGGCAAATACGAGTATTGGCTATTTTTTCGATATCGCGAAATCAAAGTAGTCCACATTTATGTGCTTTTTGTGTGCTAATATTGTGCTCCATTACAAATTTTTGTGCTCTTACCGTTTAGCGGGAAATTAGAAATCAAAAGTGCTCTGCTGGCTTGCCATCAAGCTAGCAGAGCACTTAATGATATTTGGCTTATCTAAGAACGAAACTACGTGATATTTATGTGCTTTTTATGTGCTTTGTGAATATCGAACAGCCAAACCCCTATTTTTTTCGCCCGATTTAGACCCTTAAAAACCCCCAAATAAGAGAATTTACCATTTTTTGGATATACTGACATGAAAATACATAATATTTATGTGCTTTTTATGTGCTCTACGAATATTCAAGAGCCAAACCGCTAAAACGCAAATTTCTCCCAAAACCACCCCCACAAGACCCAAATTACCCGCCAATACGAGTAATGGTTATTTTTTCGATATCGCAAAATCAAAGTAGTCCACATTTATGTGCTTTTTATGTGCTAATTTTGTGTTCCATTAAAAATTTTTGTGCTCTTACCGTTTAGCGGGAAATTAGAAAACAAAAGTGCTCTGCTGGCTTGCCATCAAGCTAGCAGAGCACTTAATGATATTTGGCTTATTTAAGAATGAAACTACGTGATATTTATGTGCTGTTTATGTGCTTTGCGAATATCGAACAGCCAAACCCGCATTTTTTTCGCCCAATTTAGACCCTTAAAAACCCCCAAATAAGAGAATTTACAATTTTTTTGTATATACTGACATGAAAATACATAATATTCATGTGCTTTTTATGTACTCTACGAATATTCAAGAGCCAAACTGCTAAAATGCAAATTTCTCCCAAAACCACCCCCACAAGACCCAAATCAACCGCCAATACGAGTACTGGTTATTTTTTCGATATCGCTAGATCAAAGTAGTTCACATTTATGTGCTATTTATGTGCTCTACGAGTATCTAAGAGCCAAACCTCTAAAACGAAAATTTCTCCGAAAACCACCCCTACGAGACCCAAGCTACCCGCCAATGGGAGTAATGGATATTTTTTCGATATCGCAAAATCAAAGTAGTCCACATTTATGTGCTTTTTATGTGCTCTATGAATATCCAAGAGCCAAACCGCTTAAACGCAAATTTCTCTCCAAACCACCCCTACAAGACCCAAGCTACCGGCAAATACGAGTATTGGCTATTTTTTCGATATCGCGAAATCAAAATAGTCCACATTCATGTGCTTTTTGTGTGCTAATTTTGTGCTCCATTAAAAATTTTTGTGCTCTTACCGTTTAGCGGGAAATTAGAAATCAAAAGTGCTCTGCTGGCTTGTCATCAAGCTAGCAGAGCACTTAATGATATTTGGCTTATCTAAGAACGATACTACGTGATATTTATGTGCTTTACGAATATCGAACAGCCAAACCCCTATACTTTTCGCCCGATTTAAACCCTTAAAACCCCCCAAATAAGAGAATTTACCATTTTTTGGATATACTGACATGAAAATACATAATATTTATGTGCTTTTTATGTGCTCTACGAATATTCAAGAGCCAAACCGCTAAAACGCAAATTTCTCCCAAAACCACCCCCACAAGACCCAAGCTACCGGCAAATACGAGTATTGGCTATTTTTTCGATATCGCGAAATCAAAGTAGTCCACATTTACGTGCTTTTTGTGTGCTAATTTTGTGCTCCATTAAAAAATTTTGTGCTCTTACCGTTTAGCGGGAAATTAGAAATCAAAAGTGCTCTGCTGGCTTGTCATCAAGCTAGTAGAGCACTTAATGATATTTGGCTTATCTAAGAACGAAACTACGTGATATTTATGTGCTTTTCATGTGCTTTGCGAATATCGAACAGCTAAACACCTATTTTTTTCGCCCGATTTAAACCCTTAAAAACCCCCAAATAAGAGAATTTACCATTTTTTGGATATACTGACATGAAAATACATAATATTTATGTGCTTTTTACGTGCTCTACGAATATTCAAGAGCCAAACCGCTAAAACGCAAATTTCTCCCAAAACCACCCTCACAAGACCCAAATTACCCGCCAATACGAGTAATGGTTATTTTTTCGATATCGCGAAATCAAAGTAGTCCACATTTATGTGCTTTTTGTGTGCTAATTTTGTGCTCCATTAAATATTTTTGTGCTCTTACCGTTTAGCGGGAAATTAGAAATCAAAAGTGCTCTGCTGGCTTGCCATCAAGCTAGCAGAGCACTTAATGATATTTGGCTTATCTAAGAACGAAACTAAGTGATATTTATGTGCTTTTTATGTGCTTTGCGAATATCGCACAGCCAAACCCCTATTTTTTTTTCGCCCGATTTAGACCCTTAAAAACCCTCAAATAAGAGAATTTACAATTTTTTTTGTATATACTGACATGAAAATACACAATATTCATGTGCTTTTTATGTGCTCTACGAATATTCAAGAACCAAACTGCTAATACGCAAATTTCTCCCAAAACCACCCCCACAAGACCCAAATTAACCGCCAATACGAGTACTGGTTATTTTTTCGATATCGCTAGATCAAAGTAGTTCACATTTATGTGCTATTTATGTGCTCTACGAGTATCTAAGAGCCAATCCTCTAAAACGAAAATTTCTCCGAAAACCACCCCTACGAGACGCAAGCTACCCGCCAATGGGAGTAATGGTTATTTTTTCGATATCGCAAAATCAAAGTAGTCCACATTTATGTGCTTTTTATGTGCTCTATGAATATCCAAGAGCCAAACCGCTTAAACGCAAATTTCTCTCCAAACCACCCCTACAAGACCCAAGCTACCGGCAAATACGAGTATTGGCTATTTTTTCGATATCGCGAAATCAAAATAGTCCACATTTATGTGCTTTTTGTGTGCTAATTTTGTGCTCCATTAAAAATTTTTGTGCTCTTACCGTTTAGCGGGAAATTAGAAATCAAAAGTGCTCTGCTGGCTTGCCATCAAGCTAGCAGAGCACTTAATGATATTTGGTTTATCTAAGAACGAAACTACGTGATATTTATGTGCTTTTTATGTGCTTTGCGAATATCGCACAGCCAAACCCCTATTTTTTTCGCCCGATTTAGACCCTTAAAAACCCCCAAATAAGGGAATTTACAATCTTTTTGTATATGCTGACATGAAAATACATAATATTCATGTGCTTTTTATGTGCTCTACGAATATTCAAGAACCAAACTGCTAAAACGCAAATTTCTCCCAAAACCACCCCCACAAGACCCAAATTACCCGCCAATACGAGTAATGGTTATTTTTTCGATATCGCAAAATCAAAGTAGTCCACATTTGTGTGCTTTTTAGGTACTAATTTTGTGTTCCATTAAAAATTTTTGTGCTCTTACCGTTTAGCGAGAAATTAGAAATCAAAAGTGCTCTGCTGGCTTGCCATCAAGCTAGCAGAGCACTTAATTATATTTGGCTTATTTAAGAATGAAACTACGTGATATTTATGTGCTGTTTATGTGCTTTGCGAATATCGAACAGCCAAACCCGCATTTTTTTTCGCCCGATTTAGACCCTTTAAAAACCCCAAAATAAAAGAATTTACCATTTTTTGGATATACTGACATGAAAATACATAATATTTATGTGCTTTTTATGTGCTCTACGAATATTCAAGAGCCAAACCGCTAAAACGCAAATTTCTCTCAAAACCACAAGACCCAAATTAACCGCCAATACGAGTACTGGTTATTTTTTCGATATCGCTAGATCAAAGTAGTTCACATTTATGTGCTATTTATGTGCTCTACGAGTATCTAAGAGCCAAACCTCTAAAACGAAAATTTCTCCGAAAACCACCCCTACGAGACCCAAGCTACCCGCCAATGGAAGTAATGGTTATTTTTTCGATATCGCGAAATCAAAGTAGTCCACATTTATGTGCTTTTTATGTGCTCTATGAATATCCAAGAGCCAAACCGCTTAAACGCAAATTTCTCTCAAAACCACCCCTACAAGACCCAAGCTACCGGCAAATACGAGTATTGGCTATTTTTTCGATATCGCGAAATCAAAATAGTCTACATTTGTGTGCTTTTTGTGTGCTAATTTTGTGCTCCATTAAAAATTTTTGTGCTCTTACCGTTTAGCGGGAAATTAGAAATCAAAAGTGCTCTGCTGGCTTGCCATCAAGCTAGCAGAGCACTTAATGATATTTGGTTTATCTAAGAACGAAACTACGTGATATTTATCTGCTTTTTATGTGCTTTGCGAATATCGAGCAGCCAAACCCCTATTTTTTGTCGCCCGATTTAGACCCTTAAAAACCCCCAAATAAGAGAATTTACCATTTTTTCGATATACTGACATGAAAATACATAATATTTATGTGCGTTTTATGTGCTCTACGAATATTCAAGAGGCAAACCGCCTAAACGCAAATTTCTCCCAAAACCACCCCCACAAGATCCAAATTAATCGCGAATACGAGTACTGGTTATTTTTTCGATATCGCTAGATCAAAGTAGTTCACATTTATGTGCTTTTTATGTGCTCTACGAGTATCCAAGAGCCAAACCTCTAAAACGAAAATTTCTCCGAAAACCACCCCTACGAGACCGAAGCTATCCGCCAATGGGAGTAATGGTTATTTTTTCGATATCGCAAAATCAAAGTAGTCCACATTTATGTGCTTTTTATGTGCTCTATGAATATCCAAGATCCAAACCGCTTAAACGCAAATTTCTCTCAAAACCACCCCTACAAGACCCAAGCTACCGGCAAATACGAGTATTGGCTATTTTTTCGATATCGCGAAATCAAAGTAGTCCACATTTATGTGCTTTTTGTGTGCTAATTTTGTGCTGCATTAAAAATGTTTGTGCTCTTACCGTTTAGCGGGAAATTAGAAATCAAAAGTGCTCTGCTGGCTTGCCATCAAGCTAGCAGAGCACTTAATGATATTTGGCTTATCTAAGAACGAAACTACGTGATATTTATGTGCTTTTTATGCGCTTTGCGAATATCGAACAGCGAAACCCCTATTTCTTTTTCGCTCGATTTAGACCCTTTAAAAACCCCCAAATAAGGGAATTTACCATTTTTTGGATATACTGACATGAAAATCCATAATATTTATGTGATTTTTATGTGCTCTACGAATATTCAAAAGCCAAACCGCTAAAACGCAAATTTCTCCCAAAACCACCCCCACAAGGCCCAAATTAACCGCCAATACGAGTACTGGTTATTTTTTCGATATCGCTAGATCAAAGTAGTTCACATTTATGTGCTTTTTATGTGCTCTATGAGTATCTAAGAGCCAAACCTCTAAAACGAAAATTTCTCCGAAAACCACCTCTACGAGACCCAAGCTACCCGCCAATGGGAGTAATGGTTATTTTTTCGATATCGCAAAATCAAAGTAGTCCACATTTATGTGCTTTTTATGTGCTCTATGAATATCCAAGAGCCAAACCGCTTAAACGCAAATTTCTCTCAAAACCACCCCGACAAGACCCAAGCTACCGGCAAATACGATTATTGGCTATTTTTTCGATATCGCGAAATCAAAGTAGTCCACATTTATGTGCTTTTTGTGTGCTAATTTTGTGCTCCATTAAAAGTTTTTGTGCTCTTACCGTTTAGCGGGAAATTAGAAATCAAAAGTGCTCTACTGGCTTGCCATCAAGCTAGCAGAGCACTTAATGATATTTGGCTTATCTAAGAACGAAACTACGTAATATTTATGTGCTTTTTATGTGCTTTGCGAATATCGAACAGCCAAACCCCTATTTTTTTCGCCCGATTTAGACCCTTACAAAACCCCTAAATAAGAGAATTTACTATTTTTTGGACATACTGACATGAAAATACATAATATTTATGTGCTTTTTATGTGCTCTATGAATATTCGAGAGCCAAATCGCTAAAACACAAATTTCTCCAAAAACCACCCCCACAAGACCCAAATTACCCGCCAATACGAGTAATAGTTATTTTTTCGATATCGCAAAATCAAAGTAGTCCACATTTATGTGCTTTTTATGTGCTAATTTTGTGTTCCATTTAAAATTTTTGTGCTCTTGCCGTTTAGCGGGAAATTAGAAATCAAAAGTGCTCTGCTGAACACAAAATTAGCGCATAGAAAGCACATAAATGTGAACTACTTTGATTTTGCGATATCGAAAAAATAACCATTACTCGTATTGGCGGGTAATTTGGGTCTTGTGGGGGTGGTTTTGGGAGAAATTTGCGTTTTAGCGATTTGGCTCTTGAATATTCGTAGAGCACATAAAAAGCACATAAATATTATGGATTTTCATGTCAGTATATCCAAAAAATGGTATATTCTCCTATTTAAGGGTTTTTTAAGGGTCTAAATCGGGCGAAAAAAATAGGGGTTTGGCTGTTCTATATTCGCAAAGTACATAAAAAGCACATAAATATCACGTAGTTTCATTCTTAAATAAGCAAAATATCATTAAGTGCTCTGCTAGCTTGATGGCAAGCCAGCAGAGCACTTTTGATTTCTAATTTCCCGCTAAACGGTAAGAGCACAAAATTTTTTAATGGAGCACAAAATTAGCACACAAAAAGCACATAAATGCGGACTACTTAGATCTAGCGATATCGAAAAAATAACCAGTACTCGTATTGGCGGATAGCTTGGGTCTTGTAGGGGTGGTTTTGTGAGAAATTTGCGTTTTAGCGGTTTGGCTCTTGGATATTCATAGAGCTCATGAAAAGCATATAAATGTGGTCTTCTTTGATTATGTGATGTCGAAAAAATAACCATTACTCCTATTGGCGGGTAATTTGGGTCTTGTGGGGGTGGTTTTGGGAAAAATTAGCGTTTTAGCGGTTTGGCTCTTGGATATTCATAGAGTACATGAAAAGCACATAAATATGGACTACTTTGATTTTGCGATATCGAAAAAAAAACCATTACTCGTATTGGCGGTTAATTTGGGTCTTGTGGGGGTGGTTTTGGGAGAAATTTGCGTTTTAGTGGTTTGGCTCTTGAATATTCGTAGAGCACATAAAAAGCACATAAATGTTATGTATTTTCATTTCAGTATATCCAAAAAACGGTAAATTCCCTTATTTGGGGGTTTTTAAGGGTCTAAATCGGGCGAAAAAAATAGGGGTTTGGCTGTTCGATATTCGCAAAGCACATAAAAAGCACATAAATATCACGTAGTTTCGTTCTTAGATAAGCCAAATATCATTAAGTGCTCTGCTAGCTTGATGGCAAGCCAGCAGAGCACTTTTGATTTCTAATTTCCCGCTAAACGGTAAGAGCACAAAAATTTTTAATGGAGCACAAAATTAGCACATAAAAAGCACAAAATTTTGATATCAATTAAATCCATTTTCGGGAGATTGCTCTGCTAGCTTTATGGAGGTGGATTCTTCAGACAATGTTGATTACGGAACCAATATTTTTTTTTCTGATTGTCTATAAACTAATATTCATTTCAGAAAAATGTTTAGCCAATTTTTCTAGTTATCAACAGCCTTGGTGTTTAATGCTGAGTGTTTACATTGCTGAACCGGCAATCATCATACATGAAAACTCATTGAAATTAGCATGAGACTATAATTTTCTATGCTGAACGCAAAACTAAAATCCTTATTTGTGACTTAAAGATAAACTTACCTCACGTAAGTCCCTAGGCATTCTCAAATCACCCAAAATGTGTTACGGTTCACTTTAAGGGGCCAGTCCACTTTGGAGCCACGAAAAAAGGCTATATTCACGAATTCTTTTTTGAGGATTTTATAAAAGATATGAATATAAAAGTTGTTGGGCTTGATAAATAAAGTCTAGAAATACATTAAAAAAATGTTTATTCATTTTTATTCATTTTTAAGTACAAAATATATAGTTTATCGTAACGACGCAAAAATAGCCCACACGGAAATAAAATATATGTAAAAATTTATTTTTCGATATATTAAAAATGGATGTAAAATATATTTCAGATATATATTATGCATCTTAGATATAGATTAAAAATATTTTCGCGATATCGAAGTTTTCGTCCAAAATAGATCTTCAGAATGTTACGTATATTCGAACTATATTGAAAATATACTTACAATTTACTCAAATTAACCTCAAAATATACTACAAATTTATTTTAACTGTATTCGACTTATAATTGAAATATACTTTAAATGTATTTAAAATACATCTAAAATATACACGATACATGTTCATACTCCGTTTAAAATATACTTGAAATATGTTCATAATACATTTTAAATATTATTAAAATATTTTCAACGTGTATTTAAGATATACTTGGAATACATTTAATCTATACTTGAAATATTCTTAAAAATTTTGTTACGACGTTATTTACATCATTGCACCCCTTTACGATATTTTTCCTTGTCATTAATTACGATTATGGCGTTTGCGGTTCACATATTTTAATGGTTCAAATTTAAATTATATCAGACGCTTACACGCCGTAAGGTGGTTTCGAACCCGGGACTTCTGAGTGATGAGCTGGGACCTTCCCCACTGAGCTAGTTCTACTTGATAAATTAATTTTCGTATCGTCTGCATATGGTACAATACACAATGTTAGTTTATTGAGAAATGTGTGGATTTACAAGACTAACTACCGATCCGATAACTAACTAAAGACTAAAACTCCTAAGTTAACTAACTAAGACTAAAATCCGATAACTAACATTATCGGATCAATTGCGTTCGCATAGAGAGCGATAATCGAATAGAATTACGAGATTACATAACCTTCGATTTTTTTGTCCGATCATTTATTCCGGCTAGTGCGGCTAGGTCTTCGCGAGATACCGACTTGAAGATGTGTGTGTGTGTGTGTTTTTTTTTTTTTTTTTTTTTTTTAAGAGGTTTAGCGGGAAAATGCCTGCGCACCGTAGCAAATAATTGCCGTGTGTCGGGCTTGCACCGACTAAAAACCCCCGTTCCTCTGTGGCCTTACAAATTCTCCCGCGGGACGACCGCTAGGTATTACATCGCGGGAGAGGCCTTAGCCGTAGCTCTTCCTTCAGTGCTATCAGACGACCTTACATCCCCCGTTCCACTCGAGATGGTATGAGTGGTTTAGGGGTTCGTGTCGCTGATTTCATCTATGACTGCCTGGTCTTCCGGCGTCGTCTTCTTCCTCGCGCGTTCTGCACGTCGCAATTCCTTCATTACTGCGGCAGCATAAGCCGATACCGCTGTCCATGCGTCTGCTGACTTCAGCATCAACTCAACCAGGTTGTCCGGGGTGATGCGTGTCTCCAGCTGATCCTCGACTATCGCGCGGGAGGCACTAAAACGTGGGCATTGGAACAATGCATGTTCAGCGTTCTCCTCGACTGCTACACATGCTGGGCAGTCCGGGGAATCTTCATAATTAAACTTATAGAGATAAGCCCGGAAGCAGCCGTGTCCTGAGATCACTTGAGTGAGATAATAGTTGAGCTCCCCATGTAGACGGTTCACCCACATCTCCACCTTCGGGATTAGTCGATGTGTCCACCTTCCCTTGGTAGAGGCATCCCACCTCGTCTGCCACTGGTTGAAACTGGTTGCTCTCGCTTCTGTCCTTGCACAACTGGGATTTCTAGCTCCCTTCTGCTGGTACATCGATCTACGCTCCCCAGCGAGCACCTCAATGGGCAGCATTCCCGCGATAACGTTGATAGCGTCCTCGGAGACAGTGCGAAATGCACAGGCTACCCTCAAGGCGCTGACGCGATTCGTTGCTGCAGCCTTCCTCCGGTACTCCTGGTATTTCAGTGCGTCAGCCCATATGGGTATGCCATAGGTGAGCACTGAGGTCGTCACTGATGACAGCAGTTTCCTCCTCTTCTGTCTGGGGCCACCAACATTAGGCATGAGTCGCGCTAGTGTGGTAGCCACCCGAGCGGCCTTTCTGCTGATCTGCTCGGTTTGCTCTTTGAAGTTCAGCCTCGCGTCGAGAATCACACCCAGGTACCGAATAAACGGTTGGGATGTGATTTCGGCGTTTCCAACCCTGAGCGTTACCGTTTCCATCACCTTCCTGCTGGATACGAGGAGTACTTCTGTTTTGTGGGCTGCAAGCTGCAGTCCAACAGAAGACATCCATTCCTTTATCTTGGCGAAAGCTTCGCCGAAGAGTGCGGTGATTTGCTCCAGGACTTTGGCGATGACAATCAGCGCCGCGTCATCTGCAAACGCTACGACGGACACTCCTTTCGGCAATTGTAATAGCAGCAGATCATTGTACATGATGATCCACAGAAGCGGTCCAAGTACAGAGCCCTGAGGAACTCCTCCAGTCACCCTATACGTCTTCGGTCCATCCTCTGTGTCGTACATGAGCCACCTATTACATAGGTAACTCGCCACTATTCTCCGTAGGTACCATGCTACACCTAATGTTTTTAGGGCATCCATGATACACTTCCATATCGCCGAGTTGAAAGCGTTTTTGACGTTGAGAGCGACAACTGCGCAGTACTTCTTGGACCCTCTTGTCCATCGTTTCCCCGCAGTCGACTCCTGCGCCTGCTTCACCACTGTGTTAATGGCATCCAGCGTAGAGCGCTCCTTTCTGAAGCCAAACTGGCCCTCCGCCAGTAGAGGGTCCACGAACTTCTCAATCCTGTTATGGATGATGCGTTCGAAGATCTTTCCGGCGGTATCCAGCATACAGAGCGGACGATAGGATGAAGGTTCGTCCGGCGGCTTCTTCCCTTTCGGGAGGAGCACTAGCTTCTGCCACTTCCACTTGTCCGGGAAGATTCCTTCCTTGAGACACCTATTGTACATGCCCAGGAATATTGCCGGTGCCAACTTGATCGCTGCCTTGAGTGCGATGTTGGGTATCCCATCTATGCCGGGGGCTTTATTGTTGCCCACCCTGACAATCGCCGTAAGAAGCTCTTCTTCAGTAATGGCTGGGATGTCCTCATCGACGTCCTCCGCGAGCTGGTAGTCCTCCTCGGGTTGCTCAGGGAACAGATGTGTAATAATCTTTTCCAGCAGGGCTGCGTCCATAGGCGATGGCATCGGCTGGCTTTTCAGCTGAGTCATTACTACTTTGTATGGCCTGCCCCAGGGAGCATCTTCCACCTCGCTGAGCAGTTCGCCCCAGCTTTCAGCTTTACTCTGCTTGATAGCCTTTTTAAGCTTCAAGCGCGCCTTCCTGTGCTGTTCTTCCAAATTGGGGAACGAGCGTTTGCCTCGAGCTCGTTTCGCTCGGCGGCGAGTTCGATGACACTCCCTTCGGAGGTCGGCAATTCATTCGCTCCACCAGTGTACCGCTGGTCGGAAGTCGACATCACGTTTCCGTGGCATTGTGGCATCGCATGCTTCGGTGACCCTCTGCATGACCACCTCGACCTTCTCGGTTGCACTTTCTGCTGCGAGGGGGCTGGTGTCAAAAGTTTCACGAAACAAGTCCGCGTTAAACATTTTCGCTTTCCAGCCCTTCCCGTTTGTCTTCGGTGCCTTCGCTATTCTGCTGAAGTCTCCGCAAATCTCCCAGAGAATCGCTTGATGATCACTGTGAGTGTAGATATCTCTGACTACCCAGTGGCACTAGTTGCCTCTGGTCAGGCTACTACTCACAAAAGTGAGGTCCACTATAGAGGAGGCTTCACCTTTAACAAAAGTGGGCTTTGTACCTGCATTAAGTAGTACTACATCTAATAAGGACATAGCCTCAAGCAGAGCTTGACCCTTCCTGTTCGTCACTTTACTACCCCATTCCACAGCCCACGCGTTGTAATCTCCGGCTATAGCTACCGGGAATCGTTGTTTAGCGTCTGCGACTAGGTTGTCGAGAAAATTCTCAAACTCATCAGTCGTCAGGCTAGGCGGTGCGTAACAACTGTAGAAATGAACTCCTTTGGCTTTTATTCTCACGAAACCAGTTTCCATCCGACTCGCAAGATCCTGAAATGGAAGCTTTCTGCAAGACCAAATTGCGGCCTTCCCACTTGCGTCAGATTCCCAGGGTTGCGTGTCTAGATGTCTATATGGTTCCGAGAGTATCGCCAAGTCAGGCTTCAGCTCGCGTACAGTCTGCATGAGCAGGTCCTGTGCGGCTTCACAATGGTTGAAGTTGAGCTGGAGTACTCTCATTTGCATCGTTTTTGGAGTGCCTGGAGAGCCTGGAGAGCCCGCGTATAGGCTGGACATCGGCTGCTACCTGCGATGTGGGCTGTGGGTGCGGCATCTCCCGCTTCTGCACATATGACACACTTTGCGCTTGCTGTGCATTCGGCAACTTTGTGGCCAGTGATACCGCACTTGATGCAGTCTTTAGCCCGGTCGACACTGCTCTTGCAGTTCCGTGATAAGTGTCCAAATTTCCAGCACTTGAAACACTTTAGTGGCCTCACCACCTCTCGGATTCTGCAATTACACCAGCCGACTCGGATGATTCCTGTATCCAGAAGTTTCCGGGCAGCAGGCACCATGATTCGTATTACCGCGGTCTGAGTTCTGCCATATGCTTTACGCAGAGACTTAAGAGAGTGTTGCGTGGCTGGATAGTCCGGTCCCAAGACTCTCTGCAGGGCCGCCGATATCTCCTCCTTCGTCGCATCCTCTTCCAGGTCCTTGATCTCCAGATCCACTTCCTGGACTTTACTCTGCACCGTTGCTGATTCGCCAAGAACACCTTCGAATTGATTTCGCAATTCCGGTACTTTGGCTGAGCTCTCCTTATTCAAAACGATCAGCAGATCTCCCGCGTTCATTCTGCGTACCTTTTGGACGCATTCACCTGCATCCTTGAGCGCCGGATCCTTCTTTATACGACTCAAGATCTCCGCATAGCTCAAGTCACCCTTTTTGTGGATGACGAGAGCGTTGGGCAGAGTCGGCCGTTCGCGAGGTTTCTGCGGCTTCTTCTGAGGCTGCGTCTGGGATATCTTGTGCGATATTTTCTTCTTTCCGGCAGTCTGCCACTCCTGCTCTGATCGCACGCCTCCCTTATCCTCGGGTTGACCAGCCAGCTCCTCCAGCTGCTTCTTCTTCTTCGGCTCCTTTCCCTCGGTCGACGTTGGTGTAACCCGCTTTCTCCTCTTCGCCTTGCTTCCTTGCGTCGAGGTACCGTCCACGTCCATGCCTTCATCGTTCCTCTCCTTGTTAGGTAGAGCCGATTTCGCTTGGTTTATGGTTGGCGTGGTTTGCGTACCTCCAGTCGACGTTTCCGCCTGTGGCTTTGCCCTCCACGTTACCAGGTCCTCTATACCTTTCCAAGTACTGGTAAGCATAGGAACCCACCGCTGGATCTCTTTGTGGAGGTTTTTCTTCTGCTGAATAAAGGAGGCTAGGCTCTCCAGCGTCTTTCCGTGCCTCTCCACCAACTTCATGATCTGTTGGTTTCTACCTTCCTCTTCCTTTCCTTCACTTGGAACATTGTGCGCCATGGAGGCCAAGTGGCCCACCTCCGTGGTACTGCGGTCGTATGGTGACGACGCCCGGGAGCCCGCTTGCTCACTCCCTGGAGGCGCCGGTACTGGGGTTCCGTGCCCCTGCACCCTAATCCGTACATCCTTCATTGAACTTCCCATTATCATTTGTTGTCGAGGTTTGTTCCCCGAGTCTGTTGGTCCACGGGAGGTATTTTAATTGCCTCCTACCCTGTATATCTATATGGACATCTCCATATCC